>JAQOWM010000734.1:232500-377500 GCA_029041755.1 Resseliella maxima
TTTCGGCACTCATTTTTTAATGGTACACACGTGCAGATGTGGAAAGTGACAGGGGAAATGAAGATACTACCTTAAATCACCCCATGGTTAAGACCACAACAACACAAACGGAAATTAACGGAACAATTTTTTTTTCTCTTTCTCTCTCTCTCTCTCTCTCTCTGTCTGTCTCTGTCTCTCTCACTTGCTTTCTAACTACTTTAAACGATGGAAATGTTATTTCGAATGTGCCACCAAATGGGTAAGAATGAACGAAAAGAAAAAAAAAACTGGAAAAAGCTTTGATTGAAATTGAAATTGAAATAAGATAAAATTTATTCGATGAAAAAGAAAAATGACGGGAAAAACAAGCAACACATTAAGCACATTTTGGATTGATATTTGGGAAAAATTTATGTAAACATTTGATGTTTTCAATGTTCAAATAATTGCAATACATTTTCGATCGTATGCATTTTTGTGAATTGAATGTGATGATAAAGTGCACCATAAGAATACGTGCCGAGGAAATTGTACTTAATTTTTGTTGCATAGTTTTCAACAGTTAGATTATTTTAGTGGCACATAAAATTGCGATACGATTCGAATGCAAGCAATGCAATGCAATGCGATGCGAATGTTTAACAGTGAGCGATCATATTAAAAATTCAAAATTTAATTCGTTTCGGCACGTTTCTGACTGAAAACCATTTCGAATTGGTCGTAAACTTTGACACATAGGTATAATTTGTGGCATGTTTTGTTGAATCGACCGCATGCGATGTGGACTGCATGGCGCACCATCATTATTTACAGTATTATCGGTAAAATACAAAATCAAACATGAAAAAGAAGAAGAAGAAGAAAGAGCAAAGAAAGCAGAAAATGAAGAAGAAGCAACAACAACAACAACATAAACAGCAAATGGGAAAAAGCACATATCAGAGTCGACAATGACGAAACAGCCGAACATATTTTAGAATAGTTGTATTTTCTTTTTCCTTTTTAAAATGATTTTTTGATCATGATATTGACGTTGGCAATGCGGTGGTTGGTTGGTGGTCGGTCGGTCGTTCGGTTGGTTGTCGCCATTCCTTTTTTCTGTAGCATCATATTCATTAGTGGCCTCGAACCGACCGTATTTCACAGCGTGCAATATTGCTTGTCACTTCGCATTACTTCGTATCTGGTCTTACATTCGATTCCTTACAATGAGAGTGACTTATAGGGCCATGAACATCGTGATTGTTTTGCTTTCACGCCAATGCTTTTTCCACACAAACACATGCTTACACACATATCAACACATTTACACACACCGTTTATATATTATTTTTTTCTTCGTTCCTCTCGTCTTGACTTTTTTTTTTTTTTTTTTTTTAAGTCATCCTTCCATTCATTTTCACTCTCATTTTTTACACAAGACTTTTATTTATGCAATAAATTTTCCGAGGTTTTCCGCACTGAAAACGTGAATGGGTTTTAGTATGACTCCTGATGTCGCCAGTCTTTTTCAGATTATTTCTACTATTTATCGGTGTTCTCCTCACTGCACACACACACACACACACACAAACATACACATATACTATGGCAGTTGTTTAAATGTAACGAACTAAATGATTTTCTTGTTTGCAATTTAATGGCTAATACAAATGGTTCTGAACAAAAGATACATTAAATCGCTGTATTTCAAATTGTTTCAGTGGTTTATATTTAACTGCATTTTCAAGTGAATGAAAACCTTCGACTCGATTGGTTTTGAGCATATTTTTCTTGT
Source organism: Resseliella maxima (assembly GCA_029041755.1). Lineage (NCBI taxonomy): Eukaryota > Metazoa > Arthropoda > Insecta > Diptera > Cecidomyiidae > Resseliella > Resseliella maxima. The sequence continues at coordinate 234,260 of JAQOWM010000734.1, forward strand.
TTTTTTTTTTCTTCTTTTCCCTCTCTTCTTTTGGAGAAGACTACTTGATAAATCTAGCTATGACACGATGTTTGAATGGGAAGCAATCAATCTATTGGTTTGGCATCTTGTAATGGATAAATTCACGATCTCTCTCTCTCTCTCTCTCTTGCTTTCTCTCTTTCTCTCTCTCGCTTTCTCTCTCTCTCTCTCTTCTCTCTCTCTCTCGCTTTCTCTCTCTCTCTCTCTCTCTCTCTCTCTCTCTCTCTCTCATTCTCTCTCTCTCTTTCTCTCTTTGTAAAACACACGATTTGTTTTGCTGTTGGGGGAGTCTAAAAAAGTAACATTTTCAGTGGCTCCAAAACATTCGTACAAAATAGTTTCAGAAATCAGAAAATATTGCATTTTTTTTTGTCTCTCTGCTTCATGTTGTTGTTAAATTATTGTTTTATATCGGAATGGCCGGTGGTTTTTGTGGCCGATGGTAACATGGTTGGTGGCGCGAAGGGAAAACGAAAATCCGGTTGTAATTCTTATGGTGCAAGCGATGAAAAATTGACAAGAAATGCCACTCAAAACCGGACGAATGTCGCAAAGTCAACGTGATAAACATAAGGCAGCCACCATAATGTTCGTATTTGATATTTTTTTTTGTTTTTTTTTTTTTTGGTAAGGCCAATGACGATAAACAAGTAAAAATGAGACTGGGGAATTGAATTGACCGCTTGAGGTATATCTTGAAAGAAGAAAATTATAAATATGAATGCCTTCTTTATTTCGTACATCACAACACCAACACCAAAATCAATTTCAAAAACTTGTATTTCTCTAACATAAACACATCCGACGATGATTCCACATATAGCCACACACATCGTCTCAATGATTGACGCAAACATAATTTTTCACTTAATGCGTCAGTGTTTTGATTTCTTCTTTTCCATTTCATTCCTTCGTTTCACTTCTCTCAATTTCTATCACTCGTTAATTTTTCAGTCTATGGTTTTTTTTTTCTTTTTCTGTTTTCCTTCCTCCTTCCTCCTTCCTCCTTCGTGCTTCCTCCTTGCTCCTTCCTCCTTCGTCCTTCCTCCTTCCTCCTTCCTCCTTCGTCCTTCCTCCTTCCTCTCGTGTTCGTTTTCATTTCTTTCACGTATATTTCTTTCTTTCTTTCTTTTACTTTATTGTTTTTGTTTTCTTCATAGTTTTTTTTTCCTTCTGGTGGAGATTACGCAACGAATAAAAAAAAAAAAAAAAATTTTCGATGAAACATTGAAGAGTCATTCTTTGTCAATAAAATCAACAACTTTGTGAAATGTTTCATCATCATTATTGGCAGCTTAAGCGCTTCAAGAACGATGACAATGACAACAAATATTATAAGAATCGATCAAGTACGAAATATTTTTACTGATTTTATGCCTATACATACAAAGCAAAGGAAAATGAAAAGAAAAAGAAGAATAGAGAGATGAAGAAGAAGAAAAAAAAAACCACAAACGCAGCAATGAAAAATCATAGAAAAATTATCGAAATGGACGTGAATGCCTGGCGCAAATTGATAAAAACGCAAGAATCGCGCGACTGGAAACCAATGAATTTGACGAACAAATTGCAAACAAGAAGAACGCAAGAATCAAATGTAAAAAAAAAAAAAAAAAATGCGAAAATAGAAGAAAAGAAAAACCACAATTGATTTTTAATGGCATCGACTTCTATGCACAATGCAACAACACTTTGGTGTGTATGAGCCGTTTTTCTTTGCTTTTTGTCTCGATCATAAAACCTATCATGTACATTACATTTTGCTATTGCACCGGAAAATCGGATAACTTGTTAGAAAAGAAGAAAGACAGAGAGAGAGAGAAAAGAACGTTTTTTTTTCGTTTTCAAATCTGAAAAACTCATATCGAAAGAAATAATCGAGAAATTTGAAGGAAAAAATCCATTCAAGCAAAAACCGGTGCTTACTCAAGCAATTGCATTTCGAAGCGAATCAAGAATAGTGTGGAAGAAAAATAGAGACCATGAGAGAGTGATAGAAAGAGAGAGAGAAAGCTAGATCGAAAAGGATAGAAAAAGAACGAGAGCGAGTGCAAGTGAGAGCGCGATAAAAAAAACCGTTATGATTCTGTTTTACTTTATGATTCGTTATCGCGTGATTTGTAACCATTGTATTGGATGAACAAAGTCGGCGGCCAACATTGTGTGTAAAGAGCTAAAAGTGCATAGAAGAAGAAGAAGATGAAGATGAAGATGAAGAAGAAGATGAAAACTCAAACTCTTGATTGCAGATGCTATCATTACAAAAGTATTACAAAAGAAGAAGAAGAAGAAGAAGAAATTGATGGAAATCGAAGAAATTTTGTATGAAGCGACGAAGGCGGACCATGATGAAAAATTGACAAAAACCATCCTCAATCTCTGAATATATCGACGAATGAGACGAATGATAATTGCTTTAACTGAAAACAAGTTGAAACCGCAACGAAAATTTATATTCATTTTTTTTATCATTCGCTCATTTCATTTTTCCTTGGCTGTCAACTACTTAGTTTAGATAAAATTTGTTGGCCATGGTACACCGCTCGGTCGGTTTCTAACATGTTTTTTTTTCCTTCACTTTTTATGTTTGTATTTCATTGTAATAGAATGACTTAAGAATGTGATTTTTTTTTTCTTTTTGGCATTGTCGCCATAGCATGAATCAAGACGAACTGGCGCCATATGGCGAAACAACAATTTATTTCACAAAGCATCACTTTCGTCTCTCATTCGCTCTTTCTCTATCTTTCATCAATAAAAATTTCGTGATAGGAAAACGGAAATTGAACTTATCAACAGATCTGTTGTTTGAACTGTTCACCATTTGGCCGAACGCAAAGAAAGAAAGAAAGAAAGAAAAAAAAACAAACAACAAAATTCAATGAATTCTTGTTGTTTGCATTGGTGGATTTGTTGATTGTTGCTGAAATTCTTTGATAAATTCATTGCAAAAATTCGTAACATATGAATGGATACATTGAAATTAGCATTTTTCTTGATTCGAACTATGCCTTTTTCAGTGATTAGTTTTTATGAAAATGACAAAAACCACTTAAATCAAGCAAACCTAATCAAATCGAAACAAATTGATCCATTTTCATTTTGGGATTCGTTTGCATTGTTCCGTTTGTAGTAATTCAAAAAAAAAAAAACTTTGATAGATTCATTGAAAGTTTATTCATTGGAATGTGAATTGAAATGGGCGAACTTTTCGATTTACTAAATACGTTCGTTTTTCGAAAGTTTTTTTTTCCGTTTTTCTAAATGCCATTTGATTTAATATGTTATAACATGCATGCAACATAATGACAATGACTTTGACCGGGATTTTATTGTCGATATTCTCTTATGGATAAACATCGACAAATGTTGAGATTGAATGGATAACAAAATGAGAAGGTTGAATTGGACATTGGAAGAAATTTTGTTGTTTATTTTTCTGTTTGGCTGATCTCAATAAAAAGCCAAAATAAATCTAAATGGATTTTATCAATTGATGCTTTCCATTTCGTGAATTGAATCAATTTCGTGCACAATAACATCGTTTCACAAATCTAATTCATGAAAATTACAATTAATTCAGTGTTTCAACTCAATTATGAGCAAATTACTGTAAATAATCGACTGAATTAGTCACATAATCTTTGCAAATATACTCGATTAACATTTGTAGAAAAAAAAAAGAGTAAATAAATAAACAAAAACTCCACTGACTTGATTACTTGAATGGCTACAAACAAGCATTTTTATTTGCAAGTGTTTGCGTGTGTGTTTGTGTGTGCCTTTTATGGTGCTCGACCGTTTTTATGCACACTTATAAACGATGGAGTTGGTAATGCTTCCGTTCTAATTCGTTATTTGGCTCTATCACATTTGCAAAGGTTGCTCTTAATAAATTAGATTAATACTGAATTCAAAATGAAATAATCGAGCTGAGTTCAGATGAAAACGATGAAACGATGAAATGATACTAAACGATGGCTTAAATTGTTACATACTGCAGTAATATCCATTCAAAAGCCACTCTCCTTTCTCTGAATCATTTTGCATTTACGAATAAAAGTTGAGATAGACACGGGTATTTTCGTTTATATTCTATCTCTTACTCTTTCACTCTCTCTCTATCTCTTTCTCTCTATCTCTTTCTCTCTCTCTCTCCCTCTTTTTCTCTCTCTCCCTCTCTTTCTCTCTCTTTCTTTCTCTCTCTCTCTTTCTCTCTCATTCTCTCTCTCTCGCACTCTTTCACTCTCTTACTCTCTCACTTTCTCTTTCTTGCTCTATCTCAATGTTAGAGATATCTCAATGTGTGTAAATGTCGTTCGCATATTCTAACAACTAAAAACAGCATTTTTGACCAGCCAAAAACAGTAACTCTTTGTTTAATCATATAATTAAATATTGTCGTTTGCGTTGTGCGCCTTTGGCTAAATTCAATTCGCTTTTTCTATTTGATTGTTAAAATAGCAAATGGACAACAACAACAACAACAAAATAAAAATAAACGAAAAGGCGAGATGGTAAATTAAATTGAATCGGTGCTGTCATGTGTATTCCCCGTAAACAATTTTCGAATGAAAGCAATGCGTACACATGTTTATTTGTTTTAGCCCAAATGAAAAGAACGACAGAAACAGAAATAAAAAAAAAAAACAATCGCATTTTTCGGGCAATCGAGAACGGATTGGCATTTTTGTGAATGCATTTACGTAACACACCGTCAATATATTGTTTATGATTTTTCAATGAAATCATTTGAACGAAAGCATAATTCAAACATGTGTTTGTTTTGCAAACAAATATCATATGTGATTTGTCATTGTACGCGTGTTCGATTTTCGATATGTTTTTTTTTTTTTACTCTTTCCCTCTGGCTATCCTTCGTCTTCTCTCTCTCTCTCTCTCTCTCTCTCTCTCTCTCTCTCTCTTTCTCTCTCTCTCTCTCTCTCTTTCTTTCTCTTTCTCTTTCTCTCTCTCTCTCTCTCTCTCTCTCTCTCTTTCCTTCTCTTTCTCTCTCTCTCTCTCTCTGTTTCTCTTTCTCTCTCCCTTCCCCCATTTGGTTATGTCGCATATTGATTTCATTGTTTTGATTGTACCGATGGAACATTTGTGATTTCAACCGATGGAATTTCAATCGATGGCTTTCAATGAGTTGTTGATCAATATTTTATTCACGAAAAACCAAAACAAAAAGGAAATGAATCAAAACTAATATTCAAACGCAACGAAATTTACCAGAGTAAAATATTTCAATGTGATTGCATTGAAATAGTGGTTTTTGAAATCAGCATCACAACAATTGCAAATAAATAAGAATGAAATGAAAGAGAGACTGAGAAAAAAAGAAAGAAAAAGAGCGTGAGAAGAAAATTGAAAATAATGTATAATGGTAGAGTAAATATAAAGTGGTATCCGACAAATATGCGCCATGATTTCTTCATTTTTTTCTTTCATTGTGCTACGGTTTAACTGGCATATTTTTGTGAGCTGGCCAATATTTTCTATGAAATGGAAAAAACAAAAGAAAAAACATTGAAAAATGTAAAATTTATTTTGGAAAGAAGCGCCAAAATGAATCGACAAACACATTGAACGAATGTTGATGACAAACAAATATACCCAAAATATGCATGATTGTTTGTATTCGGTATTCATATTATATAAAATGACTGGTTGAAACAAAAAAAAAAGATAGAAAATCGATAGAGACATTGAGAGAGAGAGAGAGAGAGAGAGAGAGAGACAAGAGAACAAGAGAACAAGAGAAAGAGAACAAGAGAAAGAGAGAGAGAAAGAGAGAAAGAAAGACAAAAAAAAAATCATTGAACAAAAACAAAATGCCCGTAATTTTTGGCCAAACATATGTGGATGATCTTCAAATGAGATTTTTCTATTGCCTTGTTCACTTATATTCACATACATACTCACAAATTTACGGCTTGCCAACGAAAATTTGGCATTATGGGGTAAAAGGAAATCTCCCATTCATATCCAACATAATCAACATTTAACTTAACTCAAACGAATATCAAATAACGACTGATAAACCAAATCAAATAGTACGAAAATTTAAATGAATAGACAAGCAATGGATGCGGCTGCTTTTTGCTACTATTTCTAGACTTTACTTCAATACAAACACCATTTCAACATAAATATATGTTTGGCATTTAGATAATGGCATTCTTAAACACATGAAATTATTGTTGTTTGCTTGTTAGGTCACGAAATTAAATCGAATACAATGAAAATCCAACTAAACTAGGCTTTATAATAAGTGTGTGAAAGTGACTGAGGCAAATGAAAACACAAATAATGCAATAACAACAACAACAACAACAACAACAACGACGACGACGATGAGAAATAAGAACGGGAGGAAAGGGAAGCGATGCTAAGAGAGTGAGAAAGATAATGAAAGGGTGAGAAGCGCGAGAGATAATGAGAGATTGTTCATGAAAGTAACATTGAGGGATAGCCAGACAATGTGAAAATAAAATGAGAAAGTGAGAAAAAAAGGCGAACAAAAACGAAAAAAAAATCGTAAAAATAAAATCAAATTCAATGGCTGCCAGCAAATTTAGCCGAAAACATTTTTAAGAATTTTTTCATCTAAATCGACTATTCAAACTGAAATACATGACACACAAAATATATCTATTGTATTTGCAATCGTAGCACAGAATGATGGTAGAAAATCTCTGCCAATGTTTGTACAGTACATTCATTCAGTTTAATTCGGTTCCATTGGATCCATTTGTTAAGCGCAAACAACATGGAAGCACTTTATCCTTTGGAATGCATCACTGACAATTCAGAAAAGCACATGCCATAAAAAGGATAATGTATTTATTTCTAATTTTTTTTTTTACTTCTCTCTCTCTCTCCCTCCCTCTCTCTCTCTCTCTCTCTCTCTCTCTCTCTCTCTCTCTCTCTCTCTCTCTCTCTCTCTCTTTCTTTCTGCCCGTTCCTCTGTTAGTCGTTTCTCGTGTTCATTTGATTCTTTGTTTTTTCGGCGTTGATACACGCTGTGTTATTACGTATCTTTTCTCTCTTCTTCTCACTCTCTCACACTATTTCTGCTTAGTTTTCCCCTCTTCATTTCCTTCCTAGTGTCCGTAGTCATTTTAATAAAGCCTTTTATGTGACCGTGCTATAAGATTGCTTTCTAAATGCCGGTCCGATTTCGAACGGCAAACGAAATAACATTGTTTGACTGAAAATGAAGGTAAACTAATGGATTTGTATAGATTTTTAAATTTGCGTCATTGAAACGATGAAACCAAACAATCCCATTTATTTTCCACTCAATTATTGTGATTTTGCTTCTTTTTTTTTTTCTTTTTATTCTTCCTTTTTACACACTCAATCTTTTGTAAACCTTTCTTTCGAACGCATTGTGATTTACCCATTGTAAGGATTTGATTGAACGGCATAGAGAGGGAAAAAAAAAGTAAACATATTAACAACATACACGAAGGAGAGAAAAAAAAAAAAAAAGAAAATAGAATGGCAGCAACAATAACAACAACAATTCACTACAGACATACGATGTACAAAATTGCTTTTTCGACCACATTTCCCTTTTTGTATATTTTCATTTCATTGTAAATTGAACCATTTTAAAAACCTTTTCTCCATTTGTGATTTTAACATATTTTCTTCGGAAAAATTTCGTGAAAACCTCCATTTTATTCAATTTGAAGAGATTTGATTTACTGTAAAGTGCTTTGCTAATTATTTTGCTGATTGTATACAATTGACGAATAAATCTGTATTGCAACATTTAAGCTGACCAAAAAGGGAAAATGTATGAGTTTATATACATTATTTTATCAGAAAATTTAATGGCATTTACAATGGACATAATGAGTGCGCGAAAAAAAAAACATCCACATGAACAATTTATATTCCATTGTTATTTGAAACATTGGGAAATTTTAGCGATTTTTTTCATGACAAATTCAGAGCGTAAATTGAATGATAAAAAAAATCCTGATACAACTTTTTCAAAGAAATTTTGGAGAATTGTATGACAAATTTTGAGAAGATTTTTTTGTTAAAATTTTTTTTTAAGCAAACTTCATGCGATAAGTTTGTTCCTGCAGTAAAAATCACTTGAACTGATCAGAATTGCGAAAAAAAAAAATGGTAATTCGTATTTATTTCAACCAAAACGTTTTAATCCTGGAACGTTTTAATCCAGTATACCCTTCATTGAAATTCGCACCAATAGCGAAAATAAATCCGAGATTATTATAAGCCATCAACCGAATGCAAACAACCGAATGCGATTTATAAAATAATTGAACATTTACGAAAACAATAATTATTTCAATAAAAATCAAGCATTTTCTACCACAAAAAAAAAAAAGTGAAAAAAAAAATCACGATAACGATGTGCTTTGGCTTGAATGCATTTTAGAAAAATAAATGAAATATGAAAATCAATATAATTCAACGTAAAATCCGTATCAAAGCATATTCAAATGCAAGCAAAGCATAATAAGCGTACTAAGTAGTGGTCAGACACGATTCTTCACATACGAAATAATTAATGGGATTTGTGTACATTTGAAAGCTTAAATGTTTCGAAAGATTAATAAATTATCTATATGCATATAGATCCGAAAATGGTTCGGACGCGAAATGAATTGCATCATAAAAATTAGACTGGTCCATGTGCCATTTAGTCGGGAAATTATAATTTAAATTTTAAAAAAAGTCATTGATTAGTGAGAGAGAGAGAGAGAGAGAGAGAGAGAGAGAGAGAGAGAGAGAGAGAGAGAGAGAGAGAGAGAGAGAAAATTGTAATCGATGAGAAATGGAACGAATGTGGCGATACAGATGGAGAAATTGCAGAGAATAATACAAAAAAACCAAAAATTTGAACCGAACAATCGGAACAGTCTATAGTTTCCATAATTTTGTTTCGCACTAATTGCGAATTCCATCGCTTGAAAATTGAATAAATGTGAATTGCATTCCTTTTTCGGGCTATGCTTCCTTCCATATCATAGAGACGTTATGCAAATAACGGTTGGCGGGCGGTTTTTCTTTTTTTTTTTTTTTTCGGGTAATAAATAGTTTTGAAAATGTTCACGCAAATTCTCTCAATCTCTAACTCATTCTTTCTATCATTGTCTCTATCTCTCATTCATACATTTATTTTCATAGAATAAAATCAAACGAAAATATGGTGTACACGCTAACGTATTGAAAGGCGTAAGTTGGTTTCAACTGGTGCGGTTTGGTTCGTCGGTTTGGTTTGGTTTGGTTTGGTTAGTGCGCTCAATGAATGTTATGCATGTGTAATGTGTTGAGTCGAAACCGAATCACCGAATCGAAAATGAATTCATTTTTGATAAATATCGTGCCTATGTTGGCGAAAATATACTTACAAAAACAGATAGATAAAAGTGAGAGAGAGAGAGAGAACGTGGTGGAAAAAAAAGCGAACGCAATTTTCCGATTGCATTTCATGATTTTGGTGGCAGCTTGTCTATGCATTTATGCGCTTATGTGTAGTGAATGGTTTTTTTTTTTTGCTCGGCTCACTGGTTTGCTCGAAAATGAAATACTGTGTGGGTGCGGCTCCATTTAAACAAACTATAAATATCAAGATACCTTTTAGTTTATGCGTATTTGATCATGTATTCTTTGTCTTTCATCTCTTTTGCGAATAACTTTGGTATTATATAACGTGGCAGCTAATATATAAGTAGTCATGGTTATATATTTTCGTGGAATTTTTTTTTTTTTTTTTTTTTTTTTAAGAAATTAGTAAAAATAACAAAAATCATTTTTAATCAGCCAATATGGTCAATTCTTCTCTTCGTTATGATCAACGTTTCCTCTGACAAAAAATCATCATAACAAAAATCATGGATTATATGCAACTTCTCCTTCTCTTATTGCTTTTGAGAAGGCGCTTGTTAAAAGCTGCTTTCACGTGCGTTTGTTGCTTCTCTACCACAATTCAATGTAAAAATGTTCTTAAGTTTCTATTACGAACACACACAAAACTCGTACAGGGTAGTCTTCACTGAAATGAGTTAGAGAAGCAACAAACACATCCAGAAGCAGTTTCTGAGAAGCACCTACTCAGAATCAATAAGAAAAGTAGTTTTATAACCTCTGACAAAAATGATAATAATGCTGATGTCACTTTGTACGTTTCCTTACAGTTATATAAAAACGTTACAAGTCTTAATAGTTACTAATCTATTTACTATTTTTCGTTGTTCATTTAATCTGCACAAAGAAAATAACCAAAAAGCTTCTTATTTCGTTTGAATGGGTTTTTTACGCGTTTTGAATGCAATTTTATGTCTGCGTTTCAATATAACATATTCTATAGATATTTTATTGACACAAACTAGCAATTGGAACTACACATGAAATATGCACAAATTCATTATGAAAAATGTGCTTTCATTGAACTCAATGTGGCAAAAGGAAATGAAACAAATGAAGCAAATGAAGCAAATGAAGAAATGAAGCAAACGAAGAAATGGTGAAAAAGAAAGGAAAAAAAAATTAGAAAAATAATGTAGAATAAGAAAAAAAATAGAAAAGAGAAGCGCACATCTAGCAATGCCAGTGAACTCGCAACATTTAAAAATAAGCCACCAATGAAGCTTCATTTCTTCACTTATGAAAATGTAAGAAGAAAAAAAAAGAAACATTTCAACTCAGTGGAAAGAAATCAATTAAAAATGATTCAATCTTGAGTGTCTCTTCACTTTGAAATTTTTTAAATTTAGTCGTTCATTTAAATCTTCTATTTTTTTTGTGGAAAAACAAGACTTTGAACATTCTACACTATCAAATATATACAATTGGTTTTTTAAATGAATAGTTCTTCTAATTTCATTGATAAAATGAATGAAAATCGAAACTGCAAATCAAACTTGAAATGTTTATTTAAATAAAAGTTCATTTTGAATTTAAATTTTGATTGAAATTTCATGTTGATGTCGCAAAATATCATGCCAATTCGATTTGTTGTGTGTAAAATTTCAAAACCTCAATAAAATCAAAAACTAAAAATCTAATGAAATCAAAATATTTGACAAAACACTATCACAATTCAAAAATCATTTGATACTCTTCTGTTAACATTTTTATATCATGATATCTCTCCATGTTTATGGTCCCGTTGAAAATTTTTGCAAAAATTTCATTTAAAATACGGAGTTTTGTATATGTGTATGTGTGTGAATGAATATAAGTTGGGATTTTTGGTGTTTTTCATTTGATTTGTCGTTGATGAAAACTCAAATAAAATTGTCAAAAAAAAAACAACAACAACAACAAGAACCACATAAAAAGATCGACTACTGTTGACTGACTGTATTTTCATACGGTACACATAGTGAATGTTTGTTTTTATTTATTTTTGTTGTTGTTGTTGTTGTTGTTGTTGTTGTTATCGTTGTCTGGTTACAATTTACCAACAACGATTCGTGATCGAAAAGTTTTTGGTTGAGCATATTGAAATCATTGAAACAAGTAAATATTACATAAATTGTATAAAATATACTGATATGAATAGATACGATATTTCTTCTTTCACGTACGAAACAATGACACTTTCATTTTGTTATATAATGTGGTAAGATGGATTTGGTTGTTGCGTGGTATTTCAGCTAAATGCAAGTGAATGAATAAAATGTCGCTTGGCCAAAAAAAAGAAAACACAAATAGAAACAAAAACTAAAGAGAACATGTAACGTGAATGATACACGATAGCAAAAATTGTAAAGAGGAGAAAATGTAGAAAAAGATTGAGAGCAAGAAGAAGAAAAAAAAAAAAAAACCATTGGCGCTGAGTGCAAGAAAACTAAATGGACAAAAGTTGTGCAAATTACAAATGTCTTCATTTTGAACGCGGTAAGTAGCGAACACTCAACTTTAGTTGAGTTCAACATTTTCCGTATTTAGCTTGAACAGATGTTATGTTTCAGTCAGTTTAGCATGTCATTAAAATAGAACAGATGACAGCAACCACAACCAAGCAAATATTCTGAATGAATACAATTTTTTTTTCCCCCCCGTTTTTCACTTGATGTCTCTCTGTCGTTCACACTTTTTGCATTATTATTATTCTATGAAACAAAACTAATTTGAAAAAAAAAAATCTTTTTATTTTCAAAATGCTTTTTCCTTGTCTTGTTTTATTAATTAAGAAAAAAAAAAAGTTTATTCACCACATGAAAATTCACATTTTCAATTGAATTCTCTGTGAAAATGATTTTGAATCCTTTTTCTAAATGCAATCCATTGCCAATATTCATTTAATCAACAATATTTGTCACAGAATTACCGTGTTGCAATTCAAAATGGATGTTCGCTGTGACAAAATTTAATGATTTTATTCTGCTTTCAATTAATGTTGGATGTTGGTTAGTTTATATTTTGCTTTTTTCTCACTTTTTTTTTTGTTCACAAATCTTCTACTGTCATCATGGAATCGAATATTTTTTAGAAATCTAAACATTTTACACAGTTGGTTTTTTTGTTTGATTTGAAATTTTGTATTCCAATATATAGATAGATCTAGTTGATTGTCAACTGAATCAAGAAAATATGCATGAATTTGGTGCATGGTCGGATATGCATGAATTTCGTGCATATACTTTCGATTTTTGGTATTGTTTATTGAATTTTTCGCGTGGAATTGCGATACTGCGACTAAAATAGAATTACTTCGAAAACTTTGTTATGCACATTCCAACTTATTGATGAATTTTTCGCGTTCGATGTACAGACATGACAGTGAATCAGTTTGGCTGTAATGCTCAATGCAATGTTAAACTGTTGAAGCTAATAAGTTTGAATTTTGTCGTGTCGTTTTTTTGTTTTGTTTTTTTTGTTTTTTTTTTTTTTTTTTGTTTTGTACACTCAGTGTGCGAGGCTCATACATTGCAAACGCGTTTGTTATTTGATTGATTTTTGCTATGCAAATGCATATCGTATAATGTGCACAGTTCAAAAACTCACACGTGCTCTGTGTGTATATTGTATACACATGAAATTTCGGACTCTGCGAACACATCTAGAAATTCGATTTGCATTTGAATTAACTTCATCACAATGCAAAATAACAACCACATTTCAAAATGAAAGCTTCTGTCTGCAAAGTGTTAGCAAAGTACGTTGTTCGAGTTGTTTCTGTTCTCTCATATTATATTTTCTTTTTTTTTTCGGTTTTTTTGTTGTTGTTGTTGTTGTTGTTTCTCTTCATCGCTCTGTGTCTTCTACTTGCTGCTGGTATTGTCATTCAGTGCATTCATAAGATATCATCGGAAACGAAAACGGATCAAATAAACAAGTTACGAGAGAGTCAAAGTATTGTAAGCGATGAGGTAAAATGTCATTGAAACACCGCAAATGCAAAATTTCGCTTCGCATTCGTTTCCAAATGCAATAAACTATTTTTCAAATGGAGAGTGTGAGTGGCACAGATAGAGAGAGAGAGAGAGAGGTTATATGCCAATACAGTGTTTTTTTTTTCTTTTTTTTTTAGACAGCAGCTTGCTACTTTTTGCAGCTTAACTCTTTCCATTCCATCTCAGTAATTGTATTGAATGTAATCAAGTTTGTTGGAATCAAGTAGATGTTCTCGCTAAATGTCACGGTTCTGTACGTTGAACGTATACATAGTTTGGTTTGAAACGATGTCTGTCGAAATGGACAACATGTTATTTCATTTGGCTAAAATTGTGTTGTTGTAGCTTGTGTATGTGTGTGTGTGTGTTTGTGTATGTATGCGAAAAACCGACCAATGAATCTCCAAATATATAATGACAATGAATCGAATTGATCGCATAAAAATTTAAATGCTTGGAATGTGAGTTGGTTTGTTAAGTGGATGCACTGTGGGTGTTTGAGTGAATGAATAGAGTGGATAAATGAATAGAGTGGGTGGGTGGATGGATGGATGGTTGGTTGGTTGATTGAATGAGCACCAAGAGAAATAACGAATTTCCGTCTGCCCATCATCATAAAGCCAAATGCAAATTGAAAAACCGAATAGTATGCATTACCATTTTCTTATTTTGACAGGTGGAAAATTTGCTATGCATTTACATTTTCGAAATGATTCAATGCAAATGAAACTGCGCCCATTTGCTGGGATATTAAGTGATCCTGATTCGAAAACTACTCCATGTTAATTTGTTTCCTCAACAATTTTTTTTTTTCTTTTTTTACACAGATCAGCATCATCAAAATGCCTGAGAACATCCAGAAGAATTAAACAATCCAGACCTTATGCCATACAAACCGAATGAATTGGAAGAACATTTATTCAAATCAGCCAAGTATAAACCTTTTGAATTTAAACAGGGGGTTAAACTGCTTAATGATGAATCCATTCAAATCATAAAATTCTAATAGAAAAAAACAACAATTCATTTCATTTCAACGACATATGTTTACGTAAACGTTTTTCAAAAAAATATTTTATTTCAAACATGAAGTTGTGAACAAGAATTTTTGATTTTTTAAAAACTTTCATTTTGATTTTTTAAAAAAAAAAAATGTCCATTTGATTGTTCGAATCGATAAACACCCCTTGCGATTTTACAATGGTCAGTTTGAGTTGGTTATATTTAAACTTGTTGTTTACCTAGTTTGTTACGAAAATTTCAAACTGTGTCAGCAAGTGTCGTTTTTCTACATTAACTTAAATGGTAACATGGGAATTCTCTAAGAGCAAAACTTATACAACAAATTGACGAGTCCATTTATCATTAATTGTATTTTCTTGCTATTCAGATAGTCAGCCGGCCAAGTGGCCAATCAGTCAGTCAGTCAGTCAGTCCATTCATTTCATTGAAAATGTGGACAACATCGAAATGAGAATTCTTCAATCATTTTATCAAATAGGTAGAGCATTAGCACAACATACATAATGATAATTAACATTAATTTATGCGAAACGTTACGAAATGAAGCACAACCAACTAAGCAATCACAATTAGAATGTTTTTTTTTTTCTTTTTTTTTTTTGGAATTTTTCAAATATATTGAAATAGTGTAAGGATCAGCTCGTGAGTTCATTTTCAACGAAATTTATCAAAATGCAATTTACATTATTGATGTTGTATTTATGTGCGTTTATATAGTATATGCACGCGTCAATTTTAAACATCTCAAAATAGCTTGAACTATGCGAATGAACTTAAACTGCAATTGGAATTGCATTTCAAATTGAAACTGTGTGAATATTGATTCGATTTTTGGTTATCGACAATGCGGTACAGATCTATGCAAACGAAATACCAATTGAAAATTATTGGCTCAATGTTGTTGGCCGTAGTATTTGAAATGCGACGAATGCATCATTTGGTTGATCAAGAAATTTGCCAGAAATGCAATCCGAATTGGTATGCACATCAAGCGAGAGAGAGAAAAGGAGAGAAAGAGAGAGAGAGAGTGAGAGAGAGAGAGAGAGAGAGAGAGAGTGAGAGAGAGTAGAGAGAGAGAGAGAGTGAGAGAGAGAGAGGGAGAGAGTGCGAGAGAGAGAAAGAGAAGAAAAGAAAAAAACGAAAATAAAACAATTTTACCATAATTGAATTCGCTAGTGTTGCAATGTTTTCATTTCTTTTGGAATGTAGCTTTTGGGTCCGCCTCGCCATTTCCTTCATCTTCCCCTTCTTTTTCTTATTTGCTTTTCTTTCTCTCCCTCTATCTCTTTCTCTATCTCTCTTTCTTTCTCTCTCTCTCTCTCTCTCTCTCTCTCTCACTCACTATCTATCTATCTATCTATCTACTATATTTTTTTTATCAATGTCGCCAATTCTGGTTTCAATTTTTTTTTTGTCGTCTTGCGGTTACTTCTCTCGTTCTCATTCTTTTCAACAATACAAAATTGAATTACCGTGACGTTCTATGACTCGAGATTTTGTGGCGCATCACAGTAACAAGAGAAATGAGCACTGAGAGTAGAAAGAAGACGAAAAAAAAAATAATGTCTTTAGCACACAGCCTGTGAATCACACGAATGCTAAACCAACCACAGAACACATGTATACGCATTGAAACAGAGGCAGAAAAAAAATATGTATCCAGATGAGACTGTAATCTTTGTGAAGACAAAATGAAAGTTAAAGAGGAAAAAAAAAGATGAAACAAGCATAAAGTATACAGAAGAAAAAAAATGTGATTTAGACCATCGAAGAACACGTTAAAGCAATTTTATTCATCATTTGTTATTTTCTTTCAGTCGAACTTAGTGTTTTGGTCATTTTAAGCGAATCACGCCCAGAGTGAAAGACAAAGATAGAAAACGAAAGGAAGGTGGATTAGAAGAAAAAAAAAGAGTGAGAAAATGAAACAAAAAAAGTGTTCATTTAAGTTCATTCGGTTTGTACCATGTGTGTGTGTGTGTATGCTATAACACAACAATAGATTGCATACAAATATCGAAAGCATAAATGCGTTCAACACGTTGTGCCCATTCTAAATTCCGATGATAGGATGGTTGAAATTGAACGACCAAACGGTATTCATGTCATTTTCTTCGATACATAAATGCAGACGCCATCATCTTTGTTATAATGTCATCCCAACATATCGTACATATGTACATGGTCATATAAACACATATATTTCGTTTCTCTGCTCTTGGTCTTTTTTTACATTTTCACATCCTCACCATCAATTTTTATGGAATTCAATTTTTTGACGTGTTTCATCGAGGAACAAAAAGAAATGAATTGAAGGAAGTGGAAACGAGAAATTGTGTAAGAGAAAGAGAGAAAAAGACAGAGAAAGAAAAGTGAGAGAGAGAAAGTGAGAGAGAGAAAAAGAGAGAGAGAGAGAGAAAGGAGGAAAGAGAACGAGAGATCGAATAGTGTGGAAAGAGTAAAAGAAAAAGTAAGTTATCGGGAATAATAACTCGGTTTCATTTATTAACGGCCCACAGCATTCAATTTCAAGCAAACCCATAAAAAACAGTGCCGAGAAAGAGAAAAATACGTCTCGGTTACTGTAATACGTTTTTCATAAAGGCCAAAGGATAATATATATGAAATGCTCTGAATAGCGTTATGAAAGAATGAAATGCGGGGCAGCAAACGAAAAAAAAAAACCTTTACACACGATAGAAATACTATGCTATCTACGTATATCATGTATCCTCTATGCTCATTCACAATGTGCCGCCGTACATAAGTTAATTACATATCATACTGGCATGCACATTCTAAAAAAAAAAAAGAACCATGATCCAAAAAAATCGAACTACCGAGAAAAAATGAACTCACACACACACGCATACACAAACACAAATGGAAATGCAAACACATAACGGATTATTACCAAATCATATGCATACGAATACCATTAATATTCAATCGAATAATTTTACGTTCATTTTTGTTGCAGATGCTGTGAAATTCTATCAAACTACACGTTTATCAATCCAATCCAATTTATACCCATGACATTTATGAATGTTCCATTGCAATTGATTAACCAGAATTTCAATGCTTTACACAGACTTTTGGATTGCATATTTTAACTAGATATTTCAGCAATACGATGAAAGAAAAGAGTTCAATGCCAATGTATTCGAGGAAAAAAAAATTATTGAATTCATTTTTGAAAAGTATGATCAATGCTCATGTTGAAACATTTCAAAATTGAAATAATTGTGCTAATGAGATGATTTTTGAAATTTACCAACTGAGTTAATTTCGTTTTTTTTTTTCGTTCAAACATGAAAAAAATTGGAATTTTGCTTTTTGAGATATTGTCTTCAATAAATGCATTGAACTGAACAGTTTGATTGAAAATTGTTTGACAAGAGTTGTTTAGCTTTCGATTGTGTATGTGAATTTCTTTTTTTCTCTCTCTTTCTTGTTCTTTCTCTCTTTCTCTCTTTCTCTCTTTCTCTGTACAACTCATCTTATTTTTTTTTATTTTGGCTTAATAACACAAAAGGTTCAAGATGCCACGGCTATACCATAACATATTTCTTGGTGCCAGAACGATTGTGTTGACAGAAGAGCAGCAACAGCAACAGAGAAAACCTTTTAGACTTTGCATGTAAAATGTAATGTAACAAAATCGTTTTCGTAAAACTTAATGGCTTGATCTAAAGCAAGCACGCGTGAAAGCAAAACAAAACCGATAAAAAAAGACAAATAGAAGAGAGAGAGAGAGAGAGAGAGAGAGAGAGAGAGAGAGAGAGAGAGAGAGGGAGAGATCAACCAAAAAACAACGATAAAAAGGGGTGTGAGTGTGTTGAGAGAGGAAGAGAAAAGAAAAAAGTTTATACTGCCGAGGAAGAAAAAAATAAATATAAACTGATACACGTATGTAACAATAACAACAACATCAACAACAACAACAACAACAACATCGAATAGAACAGTTACAAAACCCATGATAATAATAATAATAATGCACCATGAAAGCATTCAACGAAACACATATACGTTTTCTGTAAAAACGGCAGCAGTCATAGGGACCGAATGAACAGAAGAAGAAGAGAAAAAAAAAATGACAAAAGCACCAAGGATAAACCATCATCGAGCTGAGAAAATGGCAGCAAACGAGATAGATGCGAAGAATATGGTGAAAGGCGATGAAAATTGACATACAACGGAATTAAATATCGCCAGAGCATATCTACTCGGGAAAACGAGTATGTGAGAAAGTGTACAGGAGAGAGAGAGAAAGAGAGTAGTGTGTGCGAAAGAGAATGAAAGTGAAAGAATGAACAAGAGAAGGGAAAACAAGAGGGTAAGAGAAGGAACGACGCAACGCTTTTCTTGCTCTTTTGCCATTTCATTCTTGCTCTGGAAGATGGAATGAACGTCGAAACGAGAGAATTGAAAACAAGCAATGCCGAATTAGATTTGTCGTTTGGCATTCAATCCCGGCACGGAGTATGTCTTTAACGGGTCATAAAAATTTACATTATACTTGAAATATCGGTTGAAATATGTTGGATGGTGCGCGTCTTAAGGACACAAAATATAGGATGGGTGCAATTGTTTGTCGTGTGTATGTTGCGTTTTGTCACTTTTCGTCTGTGCGTCATAACGTTGCTTTTGTTGATATTCTTGTTGTTTTCGATGTCGTTATTGAATTCAATTTCATGGTCGTCTTGCTGCTTCTCTCACTCTCTCTCTCTCTCCCTCTCTCTCTCTCTATTCTTTCTTTCTTTCTTTTCTTCTCATTTCCTGTCTCTTTTACTTTTTCGAACAATTTTTCTGTTTTTTTTTTCTTCTCGCACTCTTCCCACACAAACACATTCCTCGTGAAAGTTTTTCGGTTGGATGTTCTTTCAATTGGTATACACTCCCTTTGTATGTTTTCAAACAGCTTTTTCTGTAACAATTTTTTTCTCTTCTTCTATATATAAAGGAAAGTTGGTGTGTGTATGTAATCGATGGACTCTGAACTGGCTTGATCAATGTTCAAGTCCTATATATCATTGGAAAGGTATTCTCCTGGGAAAGGTTTATAGCTTTTCGAATTTTCGAAATTCGAATTTTTAATTTCGAATTTTCGAAAAAATCTGAATGGTCATAACTTGGTTTAACACAGTTTACCATGAATACATCGTGGTACGATATGATTTACCACGAGTACACCTTGGTAAAATTATGTTTCGTATACACTTTATTGTAAAGCTCGAGGATAAACAATATTTTTTGTTTTATTTTACCATTAACAATATAAATATATAATGATTTGGGTTTCCCATAACGTGAGCAAGCAACATACAATTGACGATGGGAAAAAAGAGGATGTTCTAAATCAATACCACAGACTTGCCAAGATTGGCCTTGTGCTTTGTTAATAATTATTGCAAAGGCACACAATTGAATACGTTTAAATTCAAACGGTACATCTGATGGAATTATTGGAATACGTGGAAGTATAATGTCTTTCCCTCTAAATTTGCCACATAATATTGTTGCTTCAATTACATTACACATTAATTTCTTCACAACCAATCTTGTACCGTTGCAGAGTTTTGTTTGATTTATATTCCGCAACATGATTATTAGAACACCAACTTTTAATTTTTAGTTATGTGATTGCACTCCAGATATATCAAGTGAATTTAAAAACTCAATTGGATAATTCACAACCACATCTTGATTTACCACCGTATCAATTGATTTATATGAAAAAAATTCACCTTCTACGTGTAATTGAATTTCATTATTTAAATTATTGATATCTTTGTTCTTTCCCGCTAATATTTCTCTTTCACCCAATAAATATAAACTATAAAAATTATGTTTTATTTATGCAAATTTTAATCGTAATGTGATTTTATCTATCGCAAATTTTAATCATAGTAGGATGTTTTTCTTATAGTAAATTTTTCAAAAAAATGATTAAAATTTGCGATATATAAAATTTTTTTTTTGAAAAATTTACTATAAGAAAAACATCCCCTACTATTAAAATTTGATATATAAAATTTTTTTTTAAAAATTTATTATAAGAAAAACATGCCCCCACTATTAAAATTTGCGATATATAAATTTTTTTTTTTTGAAAAATTTACTATAAGAAAAACATCCTACTACTATCGAAAAATCGAAATATTTCTAAGTATTTTCAAGCATTGGTTCAAAAGTATTTGTTAAAGCTTAGTGTCAATTAGTTTTTTCTTTTTACTTATATATAGGCCTCCCATCGCCATTTTACCTCAAATCAGGAATTTCTCCAAAAAAAAGCAGGAATTTGGCTCAAAAATCAGGAATTTAAAAAAAACGTTAAAACGCCAAATTTTCGAAAGCAAAGTAAAGAAAAATGAATCATCATTACAAATTTTGTCTATTTTGTTCAATTTTATAAAGATTTTATTGTATACGTTTCTTTGAAAAACATTGTAAAAACTGTTTACAAAATGATTGTTTAAAATTTGGTTATTCAGATTCAATGCAGTCGCACGTTGCCGTTGTTGAGTCATTTATGTCGCCGATAATTTCAAGCGGTGCTCGTCCACTATATTTTGCTGTTTTGTATTTTTCCCCGCCTTTTATCGCTTCGAGAACAGCGATGTTGTCTTTGATTGCTTCATAGAACTCGATACACGACTGATTTGTGTTGTACTTGATCAAAATCATTGCTGCAATTCGCTTGAGTTTTAGATCCGAACGTTCTTGCGACCACAACATCTTCACAAGAGAGAACACGCGCTCAGCTGGTGCGTTGGTTCCTGTAATAAACAATGGTTTGAGTTTGTTTTATTCGATTATATAAACAAGTCACAATAATAATTATTTACCAGGAATTGACAAAATATATGCGACTATTTCATCGAGTGGATTACAATCAACTGATAATTCATGCATGGCTCTGAAGAATTGCACCCAACAATCCACAGCTGGCATTGATTTTTGGTTGTATTCCTTGATCTTTTCTTCATTCATGAATGTTTTTAAAGTGTTGAAAACGTGAAATAAGTGTTGGTGCTTTTGTCTTTCAAACATTCCTTTATCGATTGAAATTCGGCACGATTTATCAATTTCATCCCATTTTGGAAAACGTTCTAACAAAATCCAATTGAATTTTGAAAGTACTTGAGTGGGTTGCAACCACTTTGAAAGGTAATCCAAACAGCTTTCTATTTGTGTTTAGTTAGTTTTGCAGGACCTGAACTACTTTGAGAGCATCGTTTCCGCAAATTTTGTTGCCTTCCACTTTCAAAATTGCATCCTCAAAAATTTCGCAAATGTCTCGTGCCAAAAACAAGTAGAATTGGTGCAATGGGTCTTCAAAAAATCTTGTCAACACCAATGGCACTTTTTTCGTCGGATTTGATGTGAAATACGCTTGTAAAGGGCCGAGCATGCGCAGAACCGAATTAATACTGGTTTTTCTTGCAATGAAACGAGTATTTGGGCATGATTTGACTCTTACATACTCCACTTCCATTTCCTCACAGAATGATTTCAGCTCACCAGATTGCTTGGTGGATGTATTGAACTGTTTGTAGATAAGTGTCAAGATATGGTTAAAATCGTATGGCATGTGAGCCAAACAAGCATCACGCGGTGTGTTATGTAAAATATGAGCAAGACAACCAATGCCAATGAGATTGTTGTTGAATTCACGTTGCAATCGTGCAAAAACATTTGTCTCGCCGCTTCGTTCGACATTTCCGAAGTTGACTGGTGCATTGTCGGCAGAAAATGAGTTTATTTTGTTTGGAAATTTCCATTTTGTCCAAGCTGCTGGGAGCATATCGAAGATTTGCTGTGCAGTTTCACCCGGCAGGCTGTTTAGATCAATCAATCGAATTTTTACACCTTCAAGTGGCAAAAAATATCGCACAAGAATTGGAAACATTTTCAACTCTTTGTGATTCGATGCATCAGTTGAAATACTGAGAAAAAAGGCCTTTTCCAGCTCGGCTTTGATTTGATCAATGACCATGGGTTCAAACACACCAGATACTATGGCCGCTGCCTTTGTAGCCGAACACTTAAAATCGGTTTCACCATAAATTTCACGAATCATTTTGGATGTGCATTTCATCGATTCAAATGATTGATTGTGTTTTATCATGTGGTAAACTTGCATGCCTTCCTTAGCTGCAACCAAAAGTTCCTTTGCACGATCACCAGACGGTTTTTCTAAAATCACACATACAAATGAAAATGCTACGACAAAAAAAATTAATTTCGAATGAAAGTCTTACTACACAAATCGGCCACCGATTTTTGTGCCACTCTTGCATTTGCGATAGCTGTGTGTGTACCACCTCGCATGTGTTTTGTTACATCACTTTTTCCACCGTTAGCCACTGAAAATTCAGATCTACACCAAATACATTTTGCTCTTGTGTTCGTAGATCCGCGTGCAAGCCAACCTGTGAATAACTTTTCATTTTCCCAGAGCGTAGAATATTTTGTACCTTGTCCAGGCATAATCGAAACACTTTTTTTTTTACTTATTGACTCACTGAAAAATATTTCCAAGCACTTGTTGTGGTTTGAATAAAATCTTACGACACAATGAACGACCACAGAATAGCCAAACCGTAACAGACCAAAATTTGACATGCAATTGCTTGTCGATTGATTTTGTTTATTTGATTTTGTGCCTTCGCAGTCATTGTGTTGATATAAACAAACCACGCTTACTGAGATATAAGAGAATCGTTCTACATAGTACTGCAATGGCACGAGTCTATACATTCACAATACATATCCAAGAACGATGAGCTGACTAAACAGTGCGTTTACTGTTTATTAAACGAAAAAAATTCAAAGAAAAATACAAACAAAAACAAAAACATAGAATGAAAACGTGTAATTGTTCAGCTCAAATTATGATTTGTGCGTAATTTAGCGCCGAAATTCAGGAATTGGTGGTAAGATTCAGGAAGGCAGGAATTATTTCAAAAAGCAGGAAATTCCTGCCTAAAATTCAGGAATGGGAGGCCTACTTATATATTTTGTGGAGACGTCGCATACATTACCATCATCAAATGCCAAGTATGGTTGAATCTAAAATCGTGTATACATAAAGAGAATGTTTGTATATTTGTGCGCGGTAATCTCCTGAACCGTTCAACCGGTCCGAGAACCGCGCGTACTTTTGGAAAGATCTTGAGTCTGAAATAGTTTTAGGTATATTTTTGAGACAATTTTCGGGTTATTTTGGGACATATTTAAACATTTGTCCCAAAGACTTCAATTGCCACAAATTTCACTTTTGCGACATTTTTGAGACAGTTTATGACAATTGTCCCAAAAATTCCGATCGTCACTAACTTCACTTCTGGGACATATTTGAGGCATGAGACAATTTGGCCGCTCAACCGATCCAAAAACCGCGCATACCGTTGGAAAGGTCTTGAGGCCGAGATGGTTTTGGGCATATTTTCTTAACAAAAAATTCAGAAATTGTATTACATAAAATATTTGAATAAATTTTCAAAATGAATACGAAACTATTGCAATAGGCTAGTCCTTTTATACAAGCAAATGCAAGTGGCTGTGTCATTCGTCTTTTATTATTATCAAATAATTTCTTATCCTTTGTGTGTATGTGTTTGTGTCGCATATTGAAATACTCGTTGGCGTTGCGGCTTGCTTCATTCGTAGACAAGCATGAAATAGCGCAATGTTTATTATCAATAAAATGAAATGGTTGCATACATCTTCATTCTCAGTTGGATGGATAAAAAAAACGATTTCTTTTCTGCTGCTGCTTCTTCTTCTTATTCTTCTTCTTCCATTCCTTTGTAAAAAAGTGGATTGCATTATGTGTCGCGTACATTTTAAATGCCAATCTAATGCATTATGCTCCCGTCTTGATCATTATAATTATTCGTCATTCTTTTCACCTGTTGTTTTACTATTTATTTTACAACGGTATTCACTTTGTCATTTCTCTCGACATCCCTGCATACAAATTGTATAATCCAAACGAATTGTGGATCCGAGAGAGAAAAAAAAAGGGCAAATTGATTGAGGAAAGAAAAAAAAAAGAAATACGATGACCCACTCAAACAATTGCCCTGTAATCAACTGAACAATTCCATACATCGCTCTAATGATTTAATTATCACTCGCTTGTTTCATTCCACAACCAAATGACTGACTCTCAGCTATTTTTTTTTCATCTCTTCACTGCATTTCCAATTGAAATAATTAAATTAAATGCAAGCTTATCAATTATTATTTTGTTTTATGTGCATGTGTGTCACTCTCGCGCGTATTTTTCCTCAATCTCTAGCTCTGTTTTTCCCAAGTTTGCTCTCTCGTCCTCTCTCTCTCTCTCTCTCTCTCTCTCTCTCTCTCTCTCTCTCTCTCTCTCTCTCTCTCTCTCTCTCTCTCTCTCTCTCTCTCTCTCTCTCTCTCTCACTCTCACTCTCGTTCTCTCTCTCTCTCTCTCACTCTCGTTCTCTCACTCTCGTTCTCTCAATCTCTCTCTCTCTCGTTCTCTCTCTCTCTCTCACTCTCTCTCCCTCTTCTCTTTTCTTGTTTTCCATTCTCCATGTTCCACATTCTTCGGCACACCCCCCGTCCCCACACACACTCAAAATTGCTATCCATTTCGTCGTAAAATGTAATTCAATACTTTGTTCCACTTTGTGTTTGGCACCGTTTTGCACCAAAAAAAAAAAAAAAAAAAAAATGAGGAAAAAAATTGCCCTCCCACGTGCTCATTCACAATGCATTCATACCAACAGTTCCAATGTGCAATGCACATGTTATTGATGCTGTTGCTTATTAATGATCACATGTACTTCATGAAGCGATTCACCCAGCAAACGATACACAATGCACCAAGCTCAAAGTCGTATTTTTCACACACACGCGAACTGCGTTCTATTTGCCGTTGTTTTTTTCTCTGCCACTGAACATTAATAACAATATCAGAAGCACAATGAAGCAAAAATTGGAGCTGCAAGAAAGCGCGACAGCAAAAAAGAAGAAAAAAAAAAGAATTAAATAAACAATACATCAAATTAAACTCGATAAAGTATAGCCAAGCTCATGGTTGGATGA
This sequence comes from Resseliella maxima, assembly GCA_029041755.1. NCBI lineage: Eukaryota > Metazoa > Arthropoda > Insecta > Diptera > Cecidomyiidae > Resseliella > Resseliella maxima. Next base: position 259,786 of record JAQOWM010000734.1, read on the forward strand.
CGATGACGCAAGCCAATCGAATCATGTAGAACTTGGCAAGTGAGATTCTTCATGCTTGTCGTCTTTTTTTTTTGTCCTGTTTCGCTTTTCTCTTTTGTATATTTATATAATGTCATGTCCAGGCATTGTATTATTTTTATGAATGCAGGGATCGTTTACTTATTGATTTTAAACCGGCTAGTAATAATCTGAAAAACAGACATAGTACCAATCACCGTCACACACACAAACACAAACACACATACAGACACACACATACAACAACTTACAATATTCTGTTGATATGCAACTACTACTACTACCACCAACATCATCCCTCACATACATACCATTCCAATATTATTCATCCAATTTTCATCAACATTTATGCATGAAAGATTTTTGCCTACACTTACATTATGTGATACACGCGAATCGACATCATCGTACCCGATCCAACATTGTTCAAGAAAATTTCTCACTTGCAAATAGTTTGAGCGATTGCATTGTTTGCATTCACTTTGTACCCCAACACTTTGTGTTTCGTTCACATTTTCTTATACACCAAACATAACATTCTCGTTTCTTTGCTTTAAAAAACTAGAAAATATCTTAGCATCAATGCATCAATGACTCAGTCACTTTACAGCAAATACGTATTTATAGAGAATAGCAACAAAAATGGAAGAGAGCGAACGAGCGACTTAGTGAGAGAGAGAGAGAGAGAGAGAGAGAGAGAGAGAGAGAGAGAGAGAGAGAGAGAGAGAGAGAGAGAGAGAGAGAGAGAGAGAGAGAGAGAGAGAGAGAGAAAGAGAGGGGGAGAGAGAGAGACAAGCGAGAAATAGAATGCGTTGCTCAACAATAGCTTTTGCTTGGAACTTCAAGTTGCATGCAGTAATAACCAATATATTTAGCACAAAATTGTGGAAAATTATCACGTATACAGCGAACAGTAACCGTTACAATCCGCCTTCGACGATGCACAATCCCATTTTATATGTTGAAAGATATTTTTTTCTTCTTTCTTATTTTGTCCGCTCGCTCGTTCGATCATTCGTTTGTTCGTTCGTTTATTCATTCATTCGTTCGTTCGTTCTTTCTTTCTTCCTTTCTTTACTTTCTTTTCTTCTTTCTCTTCTCCTTCTTCTTGAACTTTCCTTTTGTTGTTCATACAGAAAAGCACTTCCAATACACATAAGCCGTTTTGGTTTTTCTTCTTAATCGCTTTTGTACTTTTACAAAAGATGTTCGATTTTTGCTCTGGTTCAGTCATTCGATCGGAAACTATAATGTGTGTCTTAGATGAAATTCCATTTAATGTCGTTTACACTTAGAATGAAATGGGCAAAGAATCAGAGGGAGAGAGATATGGAGAGAGAGAGAGTGAGAGATTGAGAGAGAGAAAATTGGGTGAAAAAAAGCAACTTATTGCTCGGCATCGAACTCATTTCGAATATGTTGTAAAGAACTGAAGAAAATTCATTGCAGTGCATGTGACGCCATCAGAATTTAGTTGAATTATACATTTATGCGTCGTTGCTAAAATGCGATAATTTTTTTTTTTTTTTTTTTGAAAAATAAAAAGGTTCACAAATTCACATTGGCAATTAGTGTGATTAAAGGAAAATGTTCGAAGACTGAAAATTAACAAAAAAAAAAAAAAAACAAAAAATTAGATTTAGTTTGGAAAAATAATATTTCCGGTCATTTTTATGAATATCTGCTGTAATATGGTATGTTCTTATGATCGAACAAAAGAATTCTTCATTTGCCAAAGATGTTTGCGATGTGAATGAAAAATGCATATAAAACAAAATGATGAATCGTTTTAATAACAACAACAAAAACAACAACAACAACAACAAAACAACAATCATTTAAAGACCATTAATGCCCTTCAGCGTCTGGTCTGTTTTGTAATGGCAGCCCCTTAACAATTCTTCTCCAGCGTACCCTATCGAGAGCCAGGTCTTCAGTTTCCCTATTCCAATCATACCCTCTTTCATTCAAGTCGTTCTTAACCGAATCCAAATATCGTCTTCGCGGTCTACCTCTACCTCTCGGTGCATTCACTTCAGCATTCAAAATTAACTTTGGTAAACGATAATCATTCATACGCTGTACATGACCAAACCATCTCAATCTTGACATTCTAGCTATCTCATCAACCGAATCCACATTCAAATCTTCCCGTATACTCTCATTCCTAATTCTATTTTCCCATTGATCCCTACGCGACACACCCGAAATCATACGCAAAACTTTCATATCAGCCACTTCCAGACTATGAATTAAATTATTTGAATCGACCCAGCTCTCGCTGCCATACATGATAGTTGGTCTGAAGATTGACCCATGAATCATCAACTTCGTCTCCTTACTCAACTCTCGTTTATTGAAAACATGTGACCTAAGCTGTGCAACAACTTTATTACCATTCACTCTGCGATGTTCGAACTCCTTATCCAGTTTGCCATCTTCCGAAAAGATGCATCCTAGATATTTGAATTGCGACACCTGCTCAAGCACACCTCCATTCAACCTACAATTTACTTGTTTCCTATCTTTCCCTATATGCATCACCTGTGTCTTTGAACTGCTAATGGTCATTCCAAAGTTCGTACAAGCTGATTCTAAATCGCTAATGCTGTTTTGTAGCTCTTGTTCTGAGCCCCCAAACAATACTAGGTCATCCGCATATGCAAGAGCGGAGATAATGTTTCCCCCCAAAACTACGTTACCCCTCAGCTTAGCTGACTTGATCAATTTGTCCATATAAATTATAAATAAAAGGGGTGATATTGTACAGCCCTGTCGAAGACCATTTCGCACTTCAAACCATTCACTCAATTCCCCGTCCACTCTCACAGCCGCTTCACAATATCTGTACAAACTCTTAATTGCACTCAGCAGGGAACCATTCACACCATATTCACCCAACACTGACCAGAGCTTATCTCTAGGTATGCAATCATACGCTTTTTGCAAATCAACAAAACATACATACATATCCTTGTTTCTCTCATGGAACTTCTCTATTAGTTGTCTCATGCAAAAAATTTGATCTTGACATCCGCGCATCGGTCTGAAGCCCGATTGGTTTTCATCCAAGAGCGATTCGACAATAGCTCTGGTACGTTTTTCTAAAATTGCACTATATACTTTTCCGACAACGCTCAATAAAGAAATTCCACGGTAGTTGTTGCAATCCTTATTACTTCCTTTCTTATGGAGAGGAGAGATAACAGCACCACCCCATTCTTTCGGCACAACTGATGAATCCCACGCTAGATTGAACAACCGATGCAACCATCGAATCCCTACTGAACCACTGCAGATTAAATATTCGTTCCTAATCTCATCCACTCCTGCTGCTTTGCCCCAACTTAGTTTTCTAACCGCCAACTCTATCTCTCCTATGCTTATTTCTTCTTCTTCGACTTCATTCACACTTGCATTCGCGCTAACACTCAAATCTGTTCTATTATCAACATTCAGAAGTTCCTCAAAATATTCTCTCCAACGTTTCAACACATTCTTTCTACCAATCACTAACTCCCCTGCCTTATCTAATACAGCACCTGGCGCTTGTTTCTTACCACCGTTACGGATATTCTTAACCTTCGACCAGAAAACTTTATTCCTCTGCTGCCCTGCTTCTTCTAAATCATTGCCGAATTTTACCCATTCACCCTCCTTAGCTGCTCTCACCAACTCTTTCACTACCCTTTTTTGTTCCCTATACGACTCTAAGTCCTCTTCCTTTCTACTTTGCATCCAACGCAAACATCTCACTCTTTTCTCTTTCACTGCTTCCTGTACCTCATCATTCCACCAGTCCGTCTTCTTTTTACCATTCTTACCCACATAAATTCCACAACATCCCTTTACCGCACTCAACATTGCTTTCTTAAAATATTCCCATTCACTGTTGATATCCGACATCTCATTCAATTCAACTTGCATAAATTTTTCCTCTAATCTGGCTACATATGCATTCACTACACTTTCATTCTTCAATTCATTAACTTTCACTCTATTAGTTGGTTTCCGATTTTTACTCGCTACCCCTTTTGGAATACGTAGTTTGCTTGCAACTAAGTAATGATCGGAATCCAAACCAAAACTTCTATACACACGCGTATCTATTATGGTTTTACGTAAACATTCATCCACAATAACGTAGTCGAGAAGAGATTTCTGAAAAAAAACATATCGTTTTAATATGTACAAAATTACATTATGATCTGGTGATCTCTGAGGTTGTCGGTTGTTTGCGAATTGTCGGTATGAGCCCAAGCAAGATAAATCGCGTTCGCTCAAAAACGCACCATACGAAAAGAAAACGATATACGAGTTGGGAGTCAACCTTTAAATGTATTTTATGAGGTTATTGCTACATCACGAAGATAAATAATAGGAAATCGAATAAATCTCATATCAGCGAATTGGGTTCGTTCTCTCGACACATTGCTTAAGAAATGATGCTGTGTATATGCGGCTGACTGGTGGCTTCTTTTGATATTTGTTTCAATGCAACAATATCGTTTCATATAGCCTCGTATTTTTCATTCGCTTCCTATCCAATGGGAAAGAATAAACAACTGTTAGCAAAGATGAAAATAGACGATTGTTTATCGCAATAATTGTGTGTATGCTCTTCCTTGTACGACTGGCGCATTTTATTGAATCAGGGAACCGTTTCTTTCTTTCTTTCTTTCATTCTTTCTTTTTTTTTTTTAAAAAAAAAACAAGAAAATGAAATGAAAATGAAAAATATATGAAGGAAAAAGTAAAGAAAATTGAAAATGGAATGTGTGAAAGAGAAACGGAAACGAAAAAGTAAAAATCACACTGATAATGGTCATACAACATATTGGCTACAGTCTCTTCATCTGGCCAGAGGATACACACTGCAATGGATAAAAGATGTTATTTCATGAACAGACAAAGATGACCTCGCATTTATTTTCTTTATGGTAAAGTGCATTAAATGGTGACTTTTTCATTTTCTAACATTCAGCAAATTTCATTTAGCGACAAATGCACTCGCTAGAATTGTAATGTTATAACAATTAGATGGTATTTAGTTGGTTTATCTTCACTGCATCTATTTTTACTGTATTAGTTGTATAGAAACATAGTTCAATGCTCGTGTGCAAAGACCATTCTTACCTTCGGTTAAAATATATATTCAAACTCTCTTATCGAGATTCGAATAAACAACAGATGAATTCACACAGAAATACGTTGAAAATAAATGGGAAGAAATAGTGCGAACAAAAGGCAACCAAAAGAAAATTAAAGTACAGGAGAGAGAAAAAGAGAAAAGGACAAACAGAAAAAGGAAGAGAAAGAGAAAGAGAGAGAGAGAAAAAGAGAGAGAGAGAGAAAGAGAAAGAGAAAGAGAGAGAGAGAGAGAGAGAAGAAGAAGAAGGAAGAGAGGGTGGGAGAGTAAAAGATACGGAGAGAAATTAAAAGGAAGAATCAGTGTGAAAAGGGCAGAAATGGTAAATAAGAAAGAAGAACAAATGAGTGAATTTCTCTGAAAGATACAAAGAAAAAAAAAACAAATCAAAATTCAATTTAAATTATTAAATAAAAATATTTATTGTTTTAAACATTTGATTTGCAACCTAAACGACGTTTAACTATTAAAATTGGCCGTGAAAAGCATTTCCAATTGCTTGAAGATTTCTTTGGTTCAGCTGATGTAATTGTTGTTGTTGATATTGATGTTGATCGTGTTGTTGATATTTCTTCAATTGTACCGGCCCTTGATTGAGGCTTCCACAATGGTGACGTTTTGAATAATGATGTAAAGCTCTGCAATAAAATGAATGAATCATAGAAACCATTATTAGCATTTGATAAAGATTTAAATTCATGTTCATGTTCATGTTCAATTAGTAATCAGGCATGCATTTAATCAACCAATAATTTGTTTATTGTTCGATTGTCTTTTTGTGTTTGCGACAATTTCACAAATGTGGTTCATGGTAAATCTAGTGGTTGATTTAAAATCTCTTCGACAATGCCACTTTGGCATTTCTGCCATCACAATAAAACACACACACACAGAGAGAGACAACATTATATTGGCACAAATATCATAATTGTATATTAAGCTCTAGGATATGCAATGATGCATGTTGTTTCGATTCATGTGCATGTAATTCCCATTCTAACATTGTACTGAATTTCGAAACTTTATTTTCCCCAAAAACTAATAGCAATAAAATTGAATTCAAATGCATTTACAACAATTATCTATTATAACAATATATAGTATATCTATCTAAACTGAATCGCATAACTTTCCTATTATTAAATTCATTGGAATTTATTTATGTATATGTAAACGATTACTATAGCACACTATCACGAATTCATTGTTATCTACAACGAATCAATTCTTTGGGCAAATTAAAACTGATTTAAAGAGAAATCTTGTCGTCTTATGAAAAACTCATTCTCTCTAATTCAGAAAATTTCTGAATTCGTCTCATGAAAATTCACATCTTTATGAAGATCATGCAAAGATTGTCTTCTAATTTGTTGTGTTGTTGTTGTTTTTGTTGAGACGATGGCGCCCACTATTTGAGGCACCCACATCATACAATTTCAATCTATAATATGAATTGTACCATTATTCTTGTCTTTACAATTAAATGCAACATACATACATATCAAAATGGTTGCTTATTGTGCATTATAAATGTGAAAACGTTTACTGAATAGTCGTTAGAGCGCAACTCAAAATGTGTTGATCTAATTAAATCGAATACATATATCACATTGTTTTCAAGTTGTAATGGTTATAGAAATAGCCGTGGGGTCTTATTTGTTCATGTGATATATTCCATTTACACATCTTCTCTCTTTCACACTTACACATACACACACACACACACACACACACACACACACACACACAAAATTCATGCGTACGTACAAACAATCATCTCAACAATGCTAAAGAATGAACATCAAATATCAAACTTCATTTAACAAACCCGCCCATCGCGTATGATAATTTCCAATACCTTCTTTCCATCTATTCATATAGTATAAAGCGCATCATTCCATTGTCTATTATGTTAATAAATTGTTGGAAAGACGTGAATCGAATTGAAATTAATCTAATTCACTGTAAACGAATGGAAAATCCAATAGATGTAAACGAACGGAAAATCCAAATTCATGCGAAAATATATTTTATACACTTAGAGTATTATTGCAATGAACTAATTCTCCACAATTCACCATTCGTAAAGCTCATAATTTATTTACAGTTGATGATTTTCCTGACATTTATACAAATCTTTATGATTTTAATCTTGATACATTTCGTTTTATATTTGGTTTACTTGAAATTTGTATTTTTTTTTTTTTTTTAATTATATTATTTACCTCTCCTTTTACCAAATGATATGCAATTGCAATAACAAATGGAAGCAGCGTACTAAATCCAACCATCCAACCAATTAAATCAGCCCATTGTGGAAATAAGTAATCATTGAATTCAGTTGGTTCCATATTAACCATAATGAAAATGAACACCGCCTGTATATGAACAAGTTAAATTGTGTTAAAAAAAAAAATGGAATGAAAGAGAATGCAAAAATTCTGAACTTTTAAATGTATAAAACGTATTCAAGAACGATTTATTGGAGAAACATCCAGTAGTAATGCTTACGAATATAAGCATAATGGTTTTCATTTCAAAAAGCTCAAAACTCACTTCATTTGATTTAACTCAAAAGAAGAATTATTTCCGCAATCAAATTGCTTATCACAAGTATGACTAAAGCACTTTAATTCATGAGCCCATTGCCATTGACAATGTCATGATGATATTGGTTAAAGTTCAAAGTATCTAAACAACACTCAAATAAATCGTTTTGTGAATGAGAATCAACATTTAAATTAATACAAATATATGTATATATAACAAGTCAATTCATTGTATTGAATATGTACGCTTGTAGATAGTCGAATCAAACATTACTTACGAATGAGGCGATTGGTGTTAAAAACATCAATGTGGACCACCAGTATGCTTTGGCCAATCCAGTTAATCGCACATTCATTTGCGATAAGTTATCAAACATACGATCAATTCCGTATACCCAAGAGAGTACGACAACCTGTGTATGAGAAGAACAAGAATAAAAAAAAGAAGAATAAAATAAAATAAAATGAAGCAAACATAACATTTAAGAGGAGAGAGTGTAGAAAAGAGAATGAAAGAGAAAAAATAGCAAGAACGACAGAGAACAATGTGAAAATGAGATAATAATAAGACTGGAATTTGGTATTGTATCCAATTCATTGGATGAATGTTATTGATTGCAACTGTGTCTCGATACGAATTGTCAATTAACAATGTGATATTACGAAATCGAAACATGTTTTTATGTCAATGTTAACAATATACCATTTACAATCGATACATTGTTGTTTTGAGAATTGCTAAATGTATTTTTTTTTTTTGTTCGTTTTCGTCTGTTGTTGTTGTTGATGTTGGTCGGTCGGTCGGTCGGTTGGTCAGTTGGTCGTTTGATCGTTATTCTGATAAATCAAAATAAAAATGTTGATTTAAACTCACCTCAGCAATGCCAAGCAATAGAATTGCCCATGAAGCTGTATGCCATTCCAATAATGTGAATAAATAAATGCCACCGTTACAAATCATTGGAATGCCAGCCAAAAAGCAGGCAATACAAACACCAGCTGTAACTCGCCAATAATGATTGGCCAGATGTGGCCATTTTTCGGTGATTGCCAAACATAATGCTTCAATGCCACCAAATTGTGAGCCCATTCCAAGCACGAACATCATGAAAAAGAATAATATTGCCCATAAATGTGGCAATGGCATCAAAAGAACCGCTTCCGGATACGCTAAAAATGAAAATATATATTAAAGGTACCATCGATAAAAAAAAAAAAACAAAACAAAATATTTTCTTTTTATTTTCTATACATATTCAAATCAATTTCCAATGTTAAACGAATAAATAAACAAACAAAAAAAAAAAAAAAAACAATCAAACGAACGATAGAAATCTGATCAAAATGAGTCATTACCAATGAATGCCAAACCTGGCCCACTTTGTACAACCTCATCTATTTCCACATCAAGATTGTTGGCCATAAAACCAAGCATTGAAAACACAGCAAATCCACAAAATATACCCGTAAACACATTCATTAATGAAACAACCAATGTGTCTGTGTGAAGATTATTCTTAAACTGAAAAAAAAAAAAATGATTTAATTGAAAAAAAAAAAAAAACCGAATTGAAAGCTTTTGCACAAAAATAAAAAATTTTTCCAAGTAAGTTTCTTGAAAAAATCAATTTTCATTGAAAGTTCTCTTCCAAAATAATTTTAATGTTTAAAAATAAAAATAAAAAAAATTTAAAACGAAAATCCCTCAATTTTGAATAGAAAAATGTACTTACACTACTATATGATGCAAATGTGACCAATGAATTACATGCGAGACCAAATGAATAAAATATTTGCGATGCAGCATCACCCCATACACCAGCTTCAAGCAATTTATCCCATTTCGGTTGAATATAATACAATATACCATTCCATGAGCCTTCCAGTGTTGTACTGCGAATCTAATTATATAATTACAATAAAATACTTGGAATCACATTACATAATTAAAAGATACAGTAATTGATTGATTGATATTGATTTACCAATAATGCAGTCAAAATGACGTATGGAAATAGCACCATGAAAAATACCGTTTTACCAGCACTCTTAATACCTTTTGATAGGCAAAAAAATGCTACAAGCCAACCAAATGCTAAACATAATAGCTGAAAATGATAGAGAAAGAGAAAGAGAGAGAGAGAAAGAAAGAGAAAGAAAAAGAGAAAGTGAAAGAGAAAGACAAAGAGAAAGAGAAAGAGAAAGAGAAAGAGAGAAAGAGAGAGAGAGAGAGAGAGAGAGAAAGAGAAAGAGAAAGAGAAAGAGAAAGAGAAAGAGAAAGAGAAAGAGAAAGAGAAAGAGAAAGAGAAAGAGAGAAAGAGAGAGAAAGAGAAAGGAAGAGAGATAAAGAATAATGAGTTACAAAAAGTCAAATCAAATAAATAATCGAAAAATAAGTAGGAAAAACAATACCAGCTGCCATCGTGGATAGCCAAAATTTGTCCATTCTGCATCACCGATTCCCAAAACATTTTGACTATTTATGGGAGTAACAATAAGCGTGTTGAAAGAAAATTCAATAAAATACAATAAAAAAAAAAAGAAAAAAAAAAGAAATGTGAACAGAAAACGAACAAAATATCGAGGGTGAAAGAAAAACAGCCAGTCAAAGGATAAACTGTGTTTTGGATCTTTATTTTATTTTGCACCGTGGAAAATTGCTTTAGTAAGGTTAAACTGCTAACATAACATTAGCCGATGGCATTAAAATATAAACACGAATACATATATTAAGAATCGTGTGTGTGTGTGTGTGTGTAAGTGAGAGAGTAAGTGATTGTGTGCATGTAGCGGCATCAAGAAAATACGAAAAAAAACATGTGACTTTTTCCATTCGATACTCTTCTTTTATATCATATTTCAAGTGCAAGGATCTTAGACCTTGGATACATTTTACCACACGAACCGTCATCATTTCATAACATTTTACAAATATCGCTTTTGTTGATGTTGTTGTTGTTGTTATTATTGTTATTATTGTGAATATCAGCCGCCATCATATGATTTCATATAGAAGCGTCTTTCATTTGCCGTTTTCGTTCATTCCTTCAATCTATCTTATGTTTTTAAAATTGAACGTCCCCCCATCGTGCATATATAGCACATCGAAATGCTTTTATTGTATTTTCTGTATATAAATTTTAATACGTAAGTGAGTGAATGAGAGTTACCAACGTTTACCGTTCTTATTCTTTTTTCTCCTTTTTTTTTATTTCATTTTCTATCTTTCTAATCCTTATCATAAACCAGGCCACGTTTTTGCAATATTTTCCTTTGAAAATATTTTATTTTATTTTTCTTTTTTTTTTTCTCTTTTTCATTCGTTTGTTAAAATTTTTTCATATGATCTTCTGTGTTCACTGTACGCAAACGACCTGAAATGGTGCATACGAAAAAAAAAACAGGTTTTGCTACGGATTCGTACAAACGAAGAAGAGTTGAGATGCGAGAGCTATATTAAATATAATAAATCAGCCTAAAGACATATGGTGAATGTACAACATGTTCATGTGCACTATGATTGTGATATTTGCGCGCCATACAATTCACCGTATATAATGTGAATTCTATCTGAACAATGAATCAACTTGGCCAATTTTTCGCTGTTAAAATGACTGTCACAGTTTTGCCGGCTCCTATTATTGAAATAAAAATACTAGTTTTTGTGTTTGAGTATGAGTGTGAGTGTGAGTGTGAGTGTATGTATGTGTGTATGTGTATGTGTGTGGGTTGGTGTATGTGTGTGTGGATGTGGGTGTTGTTCGCAAATTGTTTCTTCTTTTGTGCCTTTTGTGTTCTACTTTTTAAATTGTATTCTTTTTCCCTTTTCGGTAATTCAAGAGTCAGCATTTCGATGCCGGTTTTGTGCTGTGCATATATGCACAACATATGAACATACCACACACACAATCATACATGTTAATGCGAGCACACACACACACAAACATACACACACAATCAACAATAAGACAACTGCTATGGCTTTATACAAATGATATGTTTTGTATTCGTCTTCATACGAAATCGAGTTATTTATTTAATCAAAACGAGAAACAAACAAGCATAATATCTATCTTATTAAGGATATTCCAGTATAATATTAGCTGAGAAGAGAAGATAGAAAAAAAGCGAGATTATTTTGATGCCACAATCTGTTACGAATACAATAGATATGATATGAAATGCTCAAAATCTCACTTATATCTGCTGCTAATGTACGTTTAAACAATAAAATATGAAGAAGCCGACAAAATGTCAACAAATCATATTTTGGGTATATTTCTATAGCAAAGCATCTTATGCACATAAACATGGTGGTGATTTTCTACAAATTTGGAAATTTTCCATAATCATCGTCATATTAAACCAACGAATTTCGTCCTGTTTTCATCGGCGTTGTCTTCTTCTTCTTCCTCTTCTTCTTCCTCCCCTTCTTCTTCCTCCCCTTCTTCTTCCTCCCCTTCTTCTTCTTCTTCTTCTTCTTCTTTTTCTTCTTCTCTTCTTCTTCTCCTTCTTCTTTGTCTTCTTCTTCTTAATAATTAAACGCGAACGGTGCGCAATTAATTTGTCAATGATTTATGCAAAATAACATTTCAAATGTTTCATATTTTAAGTGGATGATGTGTGACAAACTGTGCGACAAACTGAAATCCAACTGTGTATATATGTGTTTGAGAGAACAAAAGAAATCACTCCAAACAAATTCACGTTAATACCATAAAATAATGTAATAATTTCAAAGTACATATTCTAGCTATTTTTCCGTTTAACATGCTTGAAACTCGTTAAAATTCTTCTAAATTGAAGCGGATGCTAAAATGGATGTAACAAACGTCATACGTTTTTCTTTTGTTTTCTTCTTTTGGTTTTGTTCAAAGCGAATATTACATTATAACACAAAATTAAAATTGTTCTGTGACTGAATGAAAGAATTTTATCCATTTTTTTTTTTTTTTTTTTCGTTGGTGTTGGTTTTTTTCTTTTTTGTCTTTTAATAATGAAGAAAAATGAACGATAAAAGTTAGTGTTTTTTGAAAATGTCCAATTTTTCGTATATGCAATCTCGTATATTTGATGCGCATTTTGCATATTTGCATGCATGTTGAGCAGATTCACTTGAAATGGCCGTACCACGCACACATGTTCTCAACTGTAAATGAATGAATTACCAAGAAAAAAAAAAAGAAAAGGTAAAATGCCTGTGATAAAAGTGAACCGAGTATAAAATGAGACAAGGGAAATGTGATAAAATTTCCATGACAAAAACAATTTCTATCCAAAATATGCATATGAATTTGACCTCTTCATGGAAACTTAAGCTTCGTTGTTCCATTGCCTTACCAATATAAACTCACATACAATGGCTAGGCAAAATATGGTAACAAAACTGAAAACTTGCACAGATCTGATATGCAAACTAAACTCTAATGGGGCATTGCAAATGCAAATGCAAAGAATGATCAGTATACAGTATACTTAGCCATACAATCAGACCAACAATCGAACAAACGATGCAAGCAAGCAAATCAAATGAAACAGAACATTCGCACCCATTTCAAAATTTTGCATTGTTTTCATTTGGTTTGTAATAGGCGGCAATGCAAAACGTATAATAGGTTTGTAGACATCGTCAATGATTCCATAGTTTTCTAATTCGAATATAAATGTGTATAATGGCTTCTCGGTCCAATTGAAGATATTGTATGCAACATCGAAGCCAGTTATCGTGAGATGCATTCTTTACATTGAAAACACCATCTGCCGAGACCTCCCACCCCCCTCCTCACACAAAAAAAAAAGAACTTCCACAAATCTCCAGATTTTCTTCTAGCTTTATTCACATTCACAATATGAAAGCTCTAAAATGAACGCCCCGTCGACTATCTTAATGCATCGTTATACAAACAGACGATTGGTGAATATTGTAGAGTAAAACAAATATTGCAGTTGATTTGCATCATTAGAGATTCTGAAAACGTGATTTCGTTGCTTTTTGTTTCTATTCTATGGCATTCAGTCGATAGCGAATTTTCTCTCGGAATTCTTTTTTTTTTTCTTTCTTCTTTTTATATTCTGTCTCTTTGCATCTCATTCACTCTCACTATTACTGTCGTTTTCAACTTTCACTCATTTTCTTTCTCTCTATCTCTCTTTCTCTCTTTCTTTCTATCTATCTCGCTCTCTCTCTTTCTCTCTCTCTTTCCTTAACACACATGAACTCTTTCTCCCACTCTCACTCTCATTCACTTTATCTAAATCTCACTATCTTCGTCATTTTGTCTTGCTACCTCATTTCCGTTTCATTTTACATGTTGTCATTGTCGCTTGAAGCTTTTAAATAAAATCTCGAAAATGAATTGAAAAGAATACAATAAACATAAAAGTTTATTATATCCGCAATCCCGCATTATGCACATTCTGTTCAGTATTCGAGGTTCATTTCATCCATTTGACAATTGGATTGAAATGCAGTAGTTGCAGTTGTATCGACAATATTATCAAATGAAAAAGAAAATAAGAATAAGCAAGAGAGAGAGAGAGAGAGAGAGAGAGAGAAAGAGAGAGAGAGAAAGCAAACGAGCGAGATAAAATTCTTGAAAATTCTCTGCATTTTGTGTGTGTTCTAACCATGTTCATGGTTTTCGAAAATCCCGAATCGCATTCGACAATCGAATCAATCTAATAAACTTGGAAAAAGCAACAAGAACAAGATAAACATTCACATACATCGAAAATGATGGAAAGAGGCAAAGATATAGAAAATGAAGAAGAAGAAGAAGAAGGAGGAGGAGGAGGAGAAGAAGAAGAAGAGAATAATAGTGTGTGTGTGGGGGAGTGAGAGAGAGAGATGTAGAGAATGGAAAAACATCGTAAACATTCACAATGACAAATACACTGGAGAAAATGAAACCGAATTGGAAATTTTGCCGTAATTTTCGATGTTACTATAAATAATTTTTCAAACGGACTATCTACCAGAATTTGTCATTATGCATCGCATCTGCCATACAGTATTATGGATAAACGGTGATGCTTTCCATTTGAAATGCGATTGTGATTTTATGTCATCGATTTCTGTTCAAGTGGATTTTACTCACTCTCTTATTCTTTCCATCTCTCTCTCTTTCTCTCTCTCTCTCTCTCCTCTCTTTCTCTCTCGCTCTTGCTCTCTCTCTCTCAATCACACTCACTTTTGCTTTCAAACAAACTCTCTATCAGTCGCTTTATTGATCTCCCGTTCGTTCAGTTCAGTTCATTTGCATAAAATCCCCGACAAGATTAAAGCAAATACAAACACTTAACGAAAAATCACACTCATTTGAAACTTATTAAAAGTTTTTAGTATTTAATCCTATGAGGGTATGAGCCAAGGGAAAATGGCTGTGATGTGCCATCACAAAATGCAATGAATATACGTACAAAATACACTCACTAAATTTAACATGTAAATTACGCGATATGTATTGTGTTCAATTTTAACTATAGAAATTGTAGCGCATAGAAAATTTAAGCATTGAATGTATAACTTACTAATAGTACTCTTCGGATGCAAGCACTCGTTTTATCACCTTTCGTATTGGTACCAATTCTTTAGTTGTTGAATTCAGGCAATATTTTGCATTGACTCCTTCGTAATTATTTTCAGCGCATATCGTTGATATTGCTGTACATGTTCGTCGATAGAATATTGTATCATGTATTGTACCATTTCGCCAACAATTTTGATCTTCTAAACTGCTGTAACATCCTGCAATATCAATTAAATCAGTTGAAATTAATGTTTGTTGATGTTTCGGAAAGCATTTCAATTTATGAAAATTCAAAGGAAATTTTGTGAAAAAAAAAAAAAAAAACAAAAACAAATCGAAAGGGAATTGAAGAAAAGGAAAATAACAAACGAAAAGTAACAAAATTCAAATGCATCCAGAATCAGACCTATCAAAACATTTTGAGTACGGAAATGCACCAATATATGTGGCACAGAACAAGAACAAAAACAAAAAAAATAAACAAAACGTGTCGAAGTTCATTTAACGACAAAATCAATCAAATTGTTTCATTAATCCCTTGAATGCTTGTTTCGAGAAATGCTTCATATAGTTTTTTTTTTCATTGAACCATTCAATAGGTTTCAATTAAAATGCATCAAAATAATACATTGAATTTGTGCCAAACATAAAGAGCAGTTACATTCAGTGCATCAGTTTATTGAAATAATCTTTAAAGCAACTTGTGTTACAATGTGCACTAAAGGGATGCGTTTCTATTTTTTTTTTTTTTTTGTTTTTCAGCACGCATTTTATTCGTGCCATGAGCGCGTATAAATTATCAATTAAATTGAAATTTATGTGCATGGGATTTAAGAAGGTAATGTCAGACGATGCATTAAATTCATGTAATTCGTTCATAGTCCAGTTACCGGATGCGTGTAATCCAAAGAAAGTTAAACATTCAACAAAAACATACATACACAAATACACAAACGGAATATTAATATTTTCTGTATAATCCATGTTTGCCAGTTGGTATAATGTCTTGCTTGTCTTTTGAACCAAATACATCGTTTGAAACATAATAACGACACATTTTAATGTTGGAATATAAGGAGAAGAGCAAAACAAAAAAACAAAAAAAAAAAAAAAAAATCATAATGACAATAACGTTGGTCAGAATATCGAAATGCAGAATGCGACCGAACAAAGAAATGAAACTAAACGAGACGAAACGAAAACAACAACAAAAGAAAAAAAAACGAAAAAAAACGAAAAAAAAAAAAAAATAAAGTTGAAATCGCACTTACCGTCCGTATTAAACCCATGATTACAATAGCCCCAGCCAAGTTCTGAAGTAAATGACGCAACAAAGTAAAATACGATCCAAGATATAATAACCATGTAATAAATGGTGACAAATGTAATGACAGTTAATGTACAATATCCCAAACCTAAGGAGAACATATACAGAAAATTGATATTTATTATTATTGTCTTTGCGTGTCTTATCCTTATGATATTATGTGTTTCAGTATTGGTTATTCGTATTTTCATTCATATTGATGTTGTCGGTTGCCGTTGCCATTGTTGGTGTTGCGCTCACATTGAAAATACTATCGCGATTGGCTGGTGGTGGTGGTGGTGGTTGTGGTGTTTGTTAGTTATTTTCATATTGTATTTGGATACTTGTTTCGCTATCATATTTCTTTTATGTTGATTCTCTCACTTTCTTTTGCACATTTACATTGTATCTCTGGGTCTTGTCTAACATTTAAGAACTTCCGGTGTCGAGAACATTCATGCCAATTTGATGGCCATTGCGTATCCGCGTATTCGCGTACATTGTACACATTCACATTATTATTTTCATTACAAACAAAGTCAACAAAAAATATTGAATGAAAATACCGATGTAATATTGTGCTGAAAAACCGGGGGGTCTGTTTCACCCCATAGAACTAAAAAAAAAAAAACAGACACACACATACACACACACAACAACATCGTCTGTTCTTTTAATAATCTCATTTTGGCCAAACAATTTTCTTAATTTTATTAAAACTACCATACTGAGCTCGAAAGATTTGTTTTAGCAATATATGTGTGTGTATAATACAAAAAGCTAAATTGATTCTTTTTTTTTATATTTATATATCAATTTTTAGAAAATATGCTTGAGGAGAGAATTAAAAAAAAAAAAAAACAAAAAACATTCAACGAAAAAGTGTTCATCCTTTTGACTTTTGTCGTTAATTGTGTGAGAATTTTACATGAAACAGCCCACTGAGCGAATAACTACCGCTATTGTAGTTTACAACCGCACGGAAGCAACCATATTTCATTTGTTCGTCTTCTTACGCAGCGTCTTGTGGAATAGTCGTTTCACACCAGGCAAAAGATTAACCTGCCGCTCAAGGTGTAAAGTTTCGCGTAATTTATCTTTCATTGTTATATATATACTCTCTCTCTATCTCCCTCTCTTTCTCTTTTTCTCTCTCTCTCTCTCTCTCTCTCTCTCTCTCTCTCTCTCTCTCTCTCTCTCTCTCTCTCTTGCTGTGTGTGTATGTGTGTGTGTGTATTGCTGGCGGACGTTTTGCGTATACCAAAACGAAGAGCCACATTTTGTGCTTTGTATCTTTCAAACATTATATTCACTATTAACTAGTTCATTTTTGTACTTACCGTGAAAGAACGGTGCTAAATATTCATATGCTTGATTTGGACCTAAGCCACTGTACTGACCCACAAATAATTCGCAGAAAAACATTGGTAATCCAATTACAAACACCATCAAGATATATGGCACCAAAAATGCTCCTGTCAAAATAACAACCATAAGATGAAGAAGAAAATTCAAGAATTTCATTGAATGGATTACAGAAATGTGTTCTTGTGAGAAATGAAATGGTGAAAAACCAGATGAGTGTGAATGGATATGAAAAGATGGTGAGAAAGAGAGAGACAGATAGAAAGAGAGATAGAGAGATCTCTTTCTCTCTCTCTCTCTATCTCTCTTTCTATCTCTGAGAGAAAGAGAAAATAAAAGAGAAATTTAGATTGATAAAGTTAGTGCAAGAGAAAGAGGCAGACAAAGAGAAAGAGAAAGAAAGAAAGAATGAGAATGAGTTAGTGTAAACGAAATAAAGTCAGAAATGGAAAAGTACGACACATATAAAACATCATCAATGCAGATATTAAGGTGAGATGAAAAATTATGAGTTTCGATGTTTTTGCATGATTGTTATTTGGTTGATGGTTGAATTTCACCTGGTGTGCACAGGTTATATTCCATTAGCATTTTCACCTTAAGACGGAAGCATATCATTTAACACCAACCATCTCATACCATCACCATCATCATCAGCATCAGTACTACCGTTATCATGCCCACCGAATGAAGATTGGTGTGCAACACACAGTGACCGCCCGTTGAACGTGTATACATAACATAGCATGTATCATTTGTGTTGTTATCTTGTACTGTTTTAAGCACTTCATAAAATTATGACCTTTGATTATAGCGGCTTTATAAGGTTTTTCTGTTTCATTTGCAACTGACTATGTGTGTGTGTGTGTGTTTGTGTTTGTGTGTCTATTCAAAATGAAATGATGATACATCGGATAACATGGATCCATTGCAATGCTTTTATGCAAACATGCGATCATTGTTGCATGCAAATGTACATTTTATACAATAGTTGGGTTATGTACACCTGGATAATGTCAGCAAAGCTGTTAAAAAGTCAGTGTGGCGCTAAGCGTTAGGCAAGATCTTTGTCTTGTTATGTGAAGAGAAAAAAAAAGGGAGAGAAATGAGAAAAATCGCAAAATCTTTGTTGCTTCCGCCTTTGATTCGGTGCAGTTTTGCATTTTCACCCTAAGATAAAAAAACAAACAAACAAACACAAAGAATTGTCGTTCAAGACAAGCGAATCGTTGGATTTAAAAATACCGTCAAACAAACAGTGAAACATAGAGATTTAATGGTTAAGGCGAGACCAATCGTAAAAATTAAATTATATTTTTTAAAAGTGCGCTACATCTTTAAATTATAGCATTAAACGAAAAAAAAAAAAAAAAAAAAAAAACGGAAAAACAGGAAAAAAGAAAAACGAAAAACACGCACACTAACAGTGAAGGCGAAAACATCGTATCATTTCATTTGTTTGATTGTAAAAAATGAATCGAAGCAAATGCGACAAGGCACACTGAAATGATGATGGAATATAAAAGTGAACATCCTTTGTTTTTATATCAAAATCCAACAAATAAACCCGTATGAATAAGTTTTATGGCATTCAACATTATCGAGAGAAAAGAGAGAAAAGAGAGTGCAATGTTGTGTATGTTGAATGTTCGCTACACCAATAAACACACCAGTACTTTTAGTGTTGTTCGTGATGTTTACAATTGCTGTGATAGCCAAAAAGAAAGAAACAATGAATGAATGAATGAGAGAAAAGGAAAGGAATGGAAAAAAATAAAAACGAACACACAGCGAGCAAAGACGTGAAGACAACGAGATAAAACTGCTCAACACTGCAATCACAATAAATATTTAAATTTTCTTCGTTGCCTTTGCTTTTGCTTTCTTGTTTTTTTTCATTCATTCTTTTCTTTTCTTTTTTGTCTCAATTTTACGTTTGACTATAATTTTGAGATAATCGAAGTGATACATTTTGTATGTTCCATTGTATACACCGGTCGGTGGCAGTGTGTCTTTCAAATTGTCTTTGTTGCGGCTGCAATTTATTTTTTTTTTCTTTTTCTTTTTCTCTGCTTTATTCGATGAAATGTATGTTATGTGATTTGGTTTATTTTTTCTTTATTTTTTTTTTTTTTTTTTTTTTTTATCATCAAGCATCTTTGATGGGTTTTGCTTACTTACCTCCACCATTGCGATATGCAAGATATGGAAATCGCCAAACGTTGCCCAAACCAATTGCATAACTTATACAGGCAAATAAGAATTCGATTGGATTTTTCCAACCACCTTGGGATGTGTCTTCATCATTTATTTTATGTGGATCTGTTGCAGTTTGCATATTTTGACCGTTGTTCATTGAATTTTTCTGTTGAAATATAAAAAGAGAGAAAAGAAGAACAAAAAAACAAAACCAAATCAAAAAAGAAAGAACAGAAAATTGACAATAAATTTGATTGCGCACGAATTATCGATGACTTTATGTACTGTACTGTATGAACAAAGCTCAAGTACGATGAACGATTACATGGTTTTTGTGTGGGTAACGAGTGCATGGCTTTCTGTAGACTCAGTGAAAATGGATTTTAGTTAATAATTAAACGATGCTTGTGAGTTGTGTGTGTTTATCGTTCATTGCATGCAATTCAATTTTATATGAATGAGATTTGATGAACAGAGTGCAAAAACAAAACAAAACAAAACAAAAAATTCAATTCAAACCAAGAAATGGAATTTAATTCGAAAGAGTCAGAAAGCGAGAGAGTGAATGAAACAGAGTGAGCAGAAAAAAAAACGAGAACGATACACCGAAGGAAAGAGATGCTGCACGATAAAAAAACAAAAAAAAACAAAACGAAGAACAAAAAAATAAAGTGGAAAACGAAGAGCAAACGAAATGAGCATTCAAGCCAGAAGCACTGTATTTTGGAATAATGTTATTACCGTTTGAATTAAAAATGATCAAAAAATTGAAATTTCGCTGCAATTGCGTCGTAAAAATCATTTAGTGCGATTGCGAATGTTCTATGTAGGTCGTGATTAAATGTTATGCTGAATAAAATCGTATTTCGTTGCCTTGATTGCTGTGTGATATCTGCTTTTTGTTTGTATTTCCATTTCTTTCTTTCTCTTTATCTCTCTTTCTCTCTCTCTCTCTCTCTCTCTCTTTCTCTCTCCCTCTCTCCCTCTCTCTCTCTTTCACTCTCTCTCTCTCACTCTCTCTCTTTCTCTTACTCTCCGACTATCTCAATCTCTTTCACTGTGTGCTTCGTATGCTCTGTTTTTCTCTCATTCTTTCGTTAAGAGAATTTCATGACCGTTAATCGTCATCGTATGAGTTTAAATGCAAGAATACTTTACTCGTTCAACCACAAGAATAGAAGAAAGCATGCCGATTCCCATAAGAATGTCAATAAAATGCACAATACGAACCGAATCTCAATCAAATCTTATACATTTATATAGACATTCTTCTTCTTCTTCTGCTTTTTCGTTTATTTCTAGTTCCAAGAAGAAAACGTCGCTCTATTGAAAACGTGCCAAATTAAATGCACAACCAATGTTTTCTTTCTTTTCATTTCATTTCATTTCGTTTTGTTCAACATATTCGATTTTGCATTGAACTTAGTGATTGAAGAAGTGACATTAGCGTTAAATGAGAAATTATAGAACATAAGACGCAAATGTTCTATACCTTAGTCTTGCATCAAAACGTTGTAATATCAACGATAGCAAATATTATTTTGAATTCGAATTCGTAATTTCTATTCTATTCTATTCTAAACTAATTTGTATGCAAAACTCTAATTCGCATGTGTGTTTGACGATAAGCCAAAGTATATTCTGTATTATATAACCATTTTGAATGTTATAGTTTTGAATAGAACAAAACTATTTTCCAAAAACTATAAGCGAAATAGTGAATTGAATAGAAAGAAACAAGACGAAGAAACCATATTCATATACAAATGAAACTGTTACAATAGTCAAAAATTGAATAACTAACTCTCTCTCTCTTTCTCTTTCTCTCTCTCTCTCTCTTTCTCTCTCTCTCTCTCTCTCTTTCTTACAATAAATGGTTTTACTGAAATTGTTTCGAGATGCATGTACAAAAAGCGAAACAAAAAAGGACAGACTTAGAGAGAGAGAGAGAGAGAGAAAATGCTAAGAGATGGATAAAGAGAGAGAAATAGAAAGGAAGAAATGGCGAAAGATAGAGCGAACATTGAAAATGGGTTTTTAGTTCGATTTTGCTTATCGATTGGCCATGGCATTTACGTACGTGCTTCATATTCATTTCATTATCGATGTAAATATAAGGAAACCGTTTGTATTGAGGCGATTGAATGTTTACATCGTATACAATACAATGTGTTAGCGCCTGCACATGAATGGAATGAAAAATCGTTCGCCAACTATAAATTAAACATCTTCTTATGAAAGTACACATTGGCAACTATTCAAAGAGTGCGCGGTAATGTTGAAATAGAGTATATGCGCTTGAATGTGTATATATATGTGTGTGTGTATGTGTATGTGTATGTGCATTTTCTTTTGCCAACAAAAATGCAAGAAGTCAAGTGAATGCTCAAAAGGCTCCAGAGAAATTTCAATATTGGTGTTGGAATATTCTTTGATGCGGCAGCCACGAGTTGCAACATAATCACAGCACCAGGCAACACCATCATCAACGAAAAGTCTATCTTAAGTGATTGAAGCTCTTTGATCAGCATTGTTTTCTTTTGTGCCTTTCATCTGCACATTTGCCTTTCGATTATCTAAGTTTTGACTTTTGCTGTGTTGAAAATCCACTGAGATTTATGTACAAATAAAACTTTAAAATCTTATTACATTTTCCAGGCATTTCCCATTAAATTCCCTCTTTTCAAAATCAACCGTTTTTGTACCGATTACATTTTCTTCAACTAACATTTTGGCATTAATTACTTTTGCTTGGAAAATTATTGAAAAAAAAAGAAAACAAAAAATAATCCATGTAAAATATACTTAACTAAATTGATTGAAATTTTCAATTCATAATTTCAATATTGAAAATTTCTTTTATTGCAGATTTTCAATCAAAATTTGATGAAAAATTCACTGACATTTAAATTATTTGGAAAATTTCATTGGATTTATGAAGCTTGAAAATTTGTCTACGATCAAAGAATTGAAGCTTTTGCATCGTCAAATATTTGAGCGTTTAAAGACTTTCTGAGCTTTAAAGAGAAAAACATTCGGATGAAAAATGTTAAAAAAAAAAAAATCGATTAATCAATTTACAAAGCTATTCACTGAAATTTTAAATGACGTAAAAAAGAGAAAAAAAAAACAATTCATTGAAGAATATGAGACAATTAAATAACTAATGACAACAATATCAATGAAATCATTTATTTTTGGATTATTGGATCAAAAAGGAACAAATTATATTAGTTTCCATAGAGAAATTGATGATTGTTTGATAAAAGTGTTCATATGTAATTATCACTTCGACAAATCACATTCATACACAAATCAGACACTTGAACCGGATGCCATTGATATGGCCAATGTATAAAGATTGTATTTGATTGATTATAATCGTCAT
Organism: Resseliella maxima; assembly: GCA_029041755.1. Lineage (NCBI taxonomy): Eukaryota > Metazoa > Arthropoda > Insecta > Diptera > Cecidomyiidae > Resseliella > Resseliella maxima. The sequence continues at coordinate 283,289 of JAQOWM010000734.1, forward strand.
GAAGTGTGATAACTGATTTACGTTTTCCATTATCAATCATATCTCGTGTTCATTATCTCTTTCTGTCTTTCTCTTTCTCTCTCTCTTTCTCTTTCACTATCTTTGATAATGAATTTAAAAGAAAAAAAAAAAGAAAAGCACGATAGCATCTATTTAGCTGATAAGCCTTTACAATACACTTGACATGATGAAGAAAATGTGTAAAATGTGCCATTTAATTGATAAACAGGGCACATTGTACTTATAAATTGATGTATTTTAAATCACTCACAAATCTAAAACCAAACCACTCGAATCATGTTTGTTGCTACTTGAAACCGCATCGCATGTGAGTTATTAAATTCCATTGCAATTTTAAGTTTATGTACGTATATATATGTGGATTTTGTTGTGATAACAGGATGAGGGTTGATGTGCTATATCGACAATGTCTATGACATAGACTCTCTGTCATATGGGAGAGAGATGGAGTGCCAAAGAGGGAATTAAGGCGGGGGAAAAGGAAGAAAATTGATGAATGGAGAGGGTTCCCACCCTCTGGAGAGGAAATAAATAGATGGAGTGGAGAGAAAGAAAGAGAAAGAGAAAGAGAGAGAAAGACAGAGAGAGAGAGAAAAAAAAGAGAGAAAGAAAGAGAGAGAGAAAGAGAGAAAGAGAGAGAAAAGAGAGAGAGAGAGAGAAAGAGAGAAAGAGAGAAAGAGAGAGAGAGAGAGAGAGAGAGAGAGAGAGAGAGAGAGAGAGGGAGAGAAAGAGGGAGAGAAAGAGAGAAGGAGAGAGAGAGTGTGTGTAGGAGAGAGAGAGTTTAACTAGGATGAGAGTAGGAGAGAAATTAGGAAGAGAGTAGTATTGATAAAAAAAATTGAGATGGAGAACGAAAATGAATGTGGAAAATGAAGAATCAAGTAAATTTGATATTCTTTTTTATCAAGCATACAAATAAATAACCTCGATTATTGTTGTATTTTCTTAATGAGCATGTCACGCAACAAAATTCAAAGAGCTCATTAGAAAAGTTCCTTTTAACACGCACTTTCTATCGAATTCCACACTTTTATTATATCGTAAAACAATTGCGTAAACAATTTTAGCGGCATTTCTCTCACTTGAAACAGCACCAACAACAATAACAACAACAACTACAACAACAACAACAACAACAAAACAAAGGGAATGAAGCAAACAAAGAAAAAAAAAAGCAATTTTCTCTCTATCGACATTTAAAATAAAATCAAATTAACAAACAATATTCATTTGAAGGAAGTATAATTTTGCTTACAAAAGCGTTAACGTTTTTATGGTTGACCATTAAAACTTCATCATATTTTTTCCCCTTTTTTTCCTTTCTTTTAATTAAATCACAGAAATTCCTTTCGCCATTCATGTTCAATTGTGTTTATTAATATTATTATTTTCGATAATTAAATTCGTTGTACATTTCTTTGGCTAATGAAAATGCTCATGATAGGTCATGAATATAATTTTTTTTTTTTTTTTTCGTTTTATTCATTTTTTTTTCGTTGAAAATTCACAACTGCATATTATGTGAATGATTTAAATGGCATACTTGATCGAAAGAGCAAATAAAAGAAAAACAAAAATTAAAATGACCATCAAGTGGAAAATTAAAAATACAAAAAAGAAATAAATCACTCTCAACGTTATAAATCCGGTACTGTGACACATGTGTTAATTGAACACAACTTAATACTTTGAAGCCAACATTAAAAATTTCATTGGTTTTTTATTTATTGGACTTATAATTAAAAAAAAAGTTCATTTTTGGATTGCACTAGTTTCAAATTTTATTCATTGGCAACTATTCAAAGAGTTCATCAAATACATGTATTTGTCGAATTGCAATTCGAACATTAAGAGTGCAAGAGAATGAATATTATGTTTCAATGTGATGTGTATCGTTTAGTTGGATGTGTATGTGATAAAAACAAATTATTTCTAGCCATATTTAGCTTGTTTGAGCGTACAATATTTGAGATATAATGGATAAGAGAATGAGAAATCATAAAGATCGAAGAGTATATAAATTGAGAGGAAAAGGAAAACAAAGTGCGAAAATGCGATAAAAGGAGAAGAATGCGAAAGGCAAAAATGGATAAATGAGAATAAAATAATGAATTTGTTAACTACATAAAATTTTGATGGTTTTAAACCAATTATATGTATTTTGGCTTTCATCAAAAATCCTGATTATATTGGTATTTGATACAATAACCATTTTCAACGTGAAAATCATTTGAAGCATTTCTAACCCCATGCTTTATATATATATATATATATATATATATATCATGCATATGTCTATATATCTAAACCGATATAATAACTGTATGTTTCAATTGTATTTGAAGTTTGGCAAACAAAATTGTCATTTAGTTGAAATTGAATTTGCAATCAAATTCATAGAATCAGAGCATATAGAGAGATGACAAACATCGCATCATCAACAATGTTCAATATATATTTGCGCAAATATCGTATCCATATTGAATTTAAGCAATTTAAATAATGTTAATGTTCAAATCATTTTATTCAGATGGAGGTGCAGTATTTGAGGGAGAAAGTGAGAGAGAAAGAGAGAGAAGGAGAGAGAGGGAGAGAGAGGGAGAGAGAGGGAGAGAGAGGGAGAGAGAAGGAGAGAGAGGGAGAGAGAGGGAGAGCGAGAGAGAGGAAGAGAGAGAGAGGAAGAGAGAGAGAAATAGAGAGAGTTTGTGAAATGGATTAGCACTCCATGCACTCTTTAATTTGACAATTGATTGATCAGGCGAATGGCCAGATGAAAATGCAAGCATATTTATAACTTTGGCCTTAATTTCATGAAAATTATATTGTGAGAAAATCTACGATTTTGGCTGATATTCATAAAGTAGTACGTACTGTAAAGAAATGATTCAGTATTTAAAACAATCAATGGTTAATCATATTTTAATGTAATGCTTACGCATAATTAAAATAAGTTTCATTATTTGTAAATTGAATTATTGATTGTCGTATAATTATGATCATAGCATTTCCCCTTGAAATGGAATGCGAAAATATGAAGATATTTTTGAAATGGAAGAATTGATTCTATATAATCTGATGATAATGGAATTGATTTGCATTTGTTAAACATTTCACATACTCACATGCAAATAACATGACTAATCCATTTCACTTGTCATAGAGTATTTCTTGCATGCAAACAAGAACATAAGAATCATGAGGTTCAATATAAAATGAAAACCACAAATCGAAATTTTGTTTTTTTTTTTCGATCTCAAAGCACGTCGAAATGAATCAAAATATATAAGTACAATATCAAGAATGAAATCTAAGTCACATGTTATTGTAATTGTTCAATTCAGGTGCATTCTGTTCAATGTTGTCATATTCAAATTGTTTTAATGATTTTAATATCGAAGATGTGGTTGTAATGGACATTATTTTCGCTCTCTATCTTTGTTTTGGTTTCATTCATTTGTGCTCTCTCTTTTTCTATCCCTTTCTCTCATACGCTCTTCCCATATCCCTCTTCCTCGTCTCTCTCCTCTTCCTCCCTCTCCCTCCCTCCCTCTCCCCTCTCTCTCTCTCTCTCTCTCTCTCTCTCTCTCTATATATATATATATCTCCCTCTTTCTTTCTCGCTATCTCCCTCTTTCTTTCTCGCTATCTCCCTCTTTCTTTCCCTCTCTCTCTTTCTCTCTCTCTGTGTCACTGTCTCTCTCTCTCTCTCGCTCTCACTCTCTCTTTCTCTCTCTCTCTCTCTCTCTCTCTCTTTCCCTCTCCCCTTTGCCCTACTCCTCTTCTCTGCCAATAGAAAATAACTCCCTTTCGCTTCCTCATCCTGTCTTCCATCCTCTCATCTTTCCCGCTTATCCATCTATCTCTACCTCCATCTATTTCCAAATCAATTTTGTTATCTCTTATCGAACGAGTCTCAATTCGAATTCATTTGGTGATATCAAAGATTGTGCTGTTGGTTATGCAACAAAATATATCATCTGGTTGACTTTATTGTGTATTTATAATGATGGATGATTGCGATGCGGCTTTAAATTTAACTGAATTTTGTTATTCATTGTGTGTGGAATATTTAATAATAATTATATTTATGTATGTATGTATGGTTACAAATCTCAAACACTACGTAACGTACTGGCGATGCTTTCATCTTATATTTCAGTGGCGTTACTGTGTCGATGATATATCCCCCTAACCACCCCCTTCCCCCTTCACAAATTCAGTCACTCATCAATTCAAATACAAAATCACTTGTCAAAATTGTCCGAAAGTGAATTGAACGCAAGATAATTTTAAATGAAATCTTTGTGTACATTGTCTATGACCTTTGATAATATTTTAAACACTGATAATTCATTCATAATAGGGAATATTTATCAGTCTAATGATAACAATTTAATAAAATCTTTTTACGAAAATTCATAATAATCTGTTTTATTGTGTACCCATCATTTTCGATTGAATTTATTGTAATCAATCAATCGTAAAATTTGAATTGGAAAATATAATAATTTGAAATCAACTAAAGCGTAGTCAAAATCAAAACTTTATCAAAGTAATTATTAGTTTCATCAAATTAAAAATTGTATTCAGTCCATAAAAAATGTTAAAAACTTCAAATGAAATGGAAAAAATGATTTAAAGACCCCCTCTTAAAATCCATCGCATATACGCTACTGTTGTATCTTGAATGTATTCTTGTCATTGCCGTCGCGTCAATGCGCTTCGCATTTGTGCCGAAGCAATCAAAACATATATGAGATTATCATTTGAATGCGCTTAGTTTACAATTAACTCTTATTCAGTATGCTGATGAATTAGATTTGGTCTCTTCTAACCCATTCTCGTTATATTGTCATCGTCATCCCCCATTTGTACGCCAATCGATTCTATTAATAATACTGAAGGAATCAACATACAAAACATCTGAAATGCTTCGCTTTCACATTGAAAATCATTGTTTTACTTTTAATATTAATGAAATATAAATATAAGCACTTGCATGTAATCTGTATCTGTCTATTCAAATTTAATTACATAAATTTACATTGAATATTGAAACACAATGGCATAGCTTATAAATTTGTGCTGCAATTTAAAGCGCATTCTCGTTTTCGGTAGCAAACAATTGTTTATTTTGTGGCGTGTATATGTGTGATGCGATACATTCATATGTAACAGCGAATGTAACGTAATATTTCTGAATAATTTATTTGATGCGATGCCAATTACCGGTATGTAATCACAACAAGCCGATTAGAATTTTTTGTTTTCTCTCTCATAAAATTGTCTTTTTACATTTTTTTTGTTTTTTGGATTTTATTTTACTTTCATGTTGATTCATGAGCAAAACAATTGGCTCATCTTGAATATGGTTTGGTAACAATGCTTTTTGTGGACAATAAAATAGTTAACATTTTCAGTTGAATGTTCAATCAATTCGAGAATATTGAAACAAAAGCATTCCATTTGTGCTGCATTGTCGCAATTAAATTTAGCCAAATGTCTGACATGGAAACATACTGTTGTTTCGAATTTGATTTGATAGTGATAAGTCATGTTAAACATCAACAATGACATTATTACTATTATTATATTATACACAGTGCATGTGAGTGTGTGTGTGTGTGTGTTTGTGTGTGGGTCTGTGTGTGTGGGCGGAGGGGGGGGGGGCGTGGGTTTATTTTTGGATTGTTTGAATCAAAACAGTGCACAATTTTGATTCAATGCAAAAGCTTCATTCGTTGAAAGCGGTTTCGGTCGTTGATCTCAAACGATGCAAATTCCTTTTGATTAATTGAAATAGTACATTCACATAAATATTATTCCAATGAAATCGATATAATTTTGTGAAAATCAATCATCATCATTTCACATAAATTGAACATTTTTATTTTCCAATTTGGCATTCTTTCTTTTTTGTCAAATGAACAAAAGTGCAATCAATCTCCGGCAACAATACGATCGAATGAAATTCATATCAATGCTAAACAGCGCAGACACACATACACACACACATACACACACACACACACACATACACACACACACAAATATATATATAATATACAAAAGTTGTAGAAGCGTACATAAAATTCGATGAGCTGATGTTCTCGCAAATATGCTTTGCAAAATGCAATTGGGCTGAATGCTTGCCATAAACTTGCAACGAATATTCAATGAAATTTTAAATTTGGTTCGCCAGACTTTGAAATTCAATTGAATTTATTTGATTTCTCTTTCTCACTCTCGTTCCCCTCTCTTTCATTCTTTCTCGCTCTCTTTCTTTCTTTCTTTCTAGCTCTCTCTCTCTCTCTTTCTCTCTCTCTCTTTCTCTCTCTTCTTCTTTAACTCTACCTCTTTCACTCTCTGTATGATTCTTCTTTTTTTTCGCCTCCTTTTTCAACTTTATATTCTCGTATTCTCTTTGCCTCACTGATTCCTTTTTTATTTTTTCAAATAGTTTCTTTGGGTTCTAGTTTTTAGTTTTGGATTGTAAAGTTTCCGGATTTTGGGGACTATTATCCGTATATTTGTAGCGGAACCAGGCACACCAGGCAGAAAACGATGAATGCAATCACCACGGCAGCCGAAAATACCATTTAAATTGATTTTAATATTTTTATGGTTGCAGTTTGTGCAGCTAGTCAAATACAAGTGTATTGTGAATGAAGAAAAAAAGAAGGCGCACGAGTTTGCGACGTGATCGAATGCTTTCGCATTTTGGCATTACTTTGATGCACATCCCCAAATACACACCGAATGAAATAACATTAAAATCAAATTCGTAAATTCCGTCGGTGGTTCGCACGAACGTATTACAGAAAATCTTTTGGTTTGTGCCGAACAAAAAAAAAAGAACATTGAGCAAGCCAACGGGGGGGGGGGGGGGTGGAGATGAAGGGAAGAATGAGAGAGAGAGAGAGAGAGAAGAGAGAGAGAGAGAGAGAGAAAGAGACAGAAAGAGAGAGCGAGAGTGAAAGAGAGAGCGAGAGAGAGAGAGAAAGAGAAAGAGAGATAGAGAAAGAGAGAGAGAGAACGAGAGAGACAGAAAGAAAGAGCGAGAGCGAGAGAGAGAGCAAGAGAAAGCTAAAGAGAACAGAGAAGATAAGAGGAGAGAAGAGAAGATAAAAGCGAAGGAAATGTGGAAAAAAGAGAAGACAGAAAGAGATAGAAAGAGAATGTAAAAAAAAGACACAGAGCTTTCCCTCTCTCGAAGGAAAAACAGGGAACACAAGAAGCAAAGAGATTGCATGGCAATTTGCGAAGAAAAACAGCACAAAATAACGTTGCAAAAATCTCAACGAAAAAGATCATACGAATGAAATTAACAAACTATGCACGGCATCCATTTGAAAATGTTCAAGTTACGAGCGAATCAGGTGCACAGAGAGAATAAAATTTTAGCTGAATCGATACTTTATTCTCTTGTTTTTATAATATGTGTTCATTTTTCTTTCTTCTTCTTCTTCTTCATCTTTTTCTCTAAATTGTTGTTGATATTGTTGCTGACTAAGACAAATGCAACACGAAAAAAAAATACATTTGAATATATTTATTGTAAGTAAACGCGACTTCAAAGCTTTCTGCCACACGTATAATTCTATTTCGAAATTACTGAATTTACACTTTTAATTAAAAAAATAAAATATAAAAAGTTTTCTTTCGTGTCGATTAACCATCGAACGTGCTGAAATGTATGCTTCGCATAAAAAAACACGAAAATCGTACCCCATGTCATCTGATTTTTTTTTTCTCTTTTTCTATGCCACATAATAAATTGAATAATAAAGTTTTGTAACAATCACAATAACGTTGTAATATATTTTGCATTGGAAATATATATTATTTGGCCCAATGACACGCTTCTTAGCGACACCGAAATGTCTCACTTTAATGGTGCATAAAAAGAAAAATAAACGCACATTAAAGCGACCAACGTAACAATGCGATCAATGGCTGAATAATAAACGAAAATGTCGATTTTGAACATTCAATGGACACACACACATGCAGAAATGGAGAGAAGCAAAAAAATAAACAAAAGTTAACGGAAATGCTTGTGTATATGCGAAAAGAAAAGAAGAAAAATCAAAAATCAAACATTTGAACGAGCTGTTCTGCTTGCTTTTTTTTTTTGACGCTATCGTATAAACGTGAATCGAAAATAAAGTCTAATAAAAAATGGCATACAAAATAAAAAGGAAAACAGACTTACATTCACTCATACACAGAGAATGGGGAGAGAAAATAAAGTTTTGATTCAAAGCAAAATGTCATTAAAGAAATATGTAATATCGGTATTCAAACAAGCTTCGGCTATTATGGCATAAAAAGAAAAACCAACATACAATAAAAAGCCATTTCGCATGAAAATCGATCGATGGCAATACCAAAAGTGAAATGTGTGAGTAAAACTTTGACCAATAACCAGGAGTTACAAATCGATATTTAAAACTTTTACAATAAAATTTAGCAAGAAAATATTTAAATAGGTCGGAAATGTGAAATGTACGGCTGCTGTATTCGGAGTCAGAATTGTGGCACCCAACAAAATGTTCAACGTTATTGAAAATCCCAGAAAGAGAAAGAATGAATTACGGTAAGAGAAATGTGTGTGTGTGTGTGTGCGCGCGTGCAATATGTGTTAATCGCAAACTGAGTCAATTCCAAGCACTAAGAATGATCGCATGTGCTTCACTCATATCACATCATTAGATGAAAACTGGATTACTTTTGAAAGCTGAACCAAATTTTGATCACACATACATCTTTTACACGAAATACACGTTAAAGCTAGAGACGACATGTGCCATTTTGGAAACATTTTCATAATTTTCTCAACTCAGTCGCATAGAATTACACTTCGTCACATTTTCATCTGTCGTTTCTCTGCTCAAATATTGTGCTTTTTTTTCATTCTCTCGCTCTTTTTCTATTTCTCTTTCTCTTTCTCTTTCCCTTTCCCTTTCCCTTTCCCTTTCCCTTTCCCTTTCCCTTTCCCTTTCCCTTTCCCTTTCCCTTTCCCTTTCCCTTTCCCTTTCCCTTTCCCTTTCCCTTTCCCTTTCCCTTTCCCTTTCCCATTCTCTTCTTTTTCTATTTGCACTGATGCTGACGTTGAATTTCACTGGCTTTTTCATTTTATCGGATTTGTGTAAAGTTTGTAACTGAAAATGCTAAGCGCATCATATCTCAATATGGAAACCACAAATTTTCTCATAATCACATTTTGAGCAACCAATTATTTAGTCAGAATCGCGTGGAACTTTTCAAGTATACCATTTGTCACGTTAGCAATTAGTGGAATAACTTTTTGTTCGTTCACAGAAGATGATGATGATGAAGAAGAAGAAGAAGAAGAAGAAGAAGAAGAAGAACGAAGAAGAAGAACGAAGAAGCGAGAGAAAAAAGAAAAAAAAGAAACTAGCAAAAATAGCACGACTAATGGAATGATAGTTTGCATCAAGTCATTGCAATTCGTGTGACGACAGTAGTTGCGGTTCTTCAAAATTGGTTTGAATTTGTGTGCTATGTTCGGTTTCCATAGTAAAAGAATTACAAGAGAGGACAAAGAAGATTTTAGTTTGAGCCAAAACCGGAGATTTTCAAACATGTTCAAATGAATTTTGTTGAAATGCCATTCGACTTTTGTTTGTCACATTTTGGTTACTCATATTCAGTCAAACTTGTACCCAGGCAAACGGATCGATGTTCAGCTCACTACCTAATGATAATGATTATGTTAATGACAATTATAATGAAGAAAAGACGTCAACATTGGTTTTGTCGACAAAAAAGGACTATGAATCCATATGGCACGAACAAGTAAAATGTCGCATTGCATTAGGTGATGGAACAATTTTCAAAAAGCTACCGACTTCTTACCAAACACAAAAATTAACTCCAGATGGCTTTTTTTTTTCTTCTCATCACTACTTTCATTTTCTCTATCAAATACAAACTATTAGCTGAAAGTAGTTGAAAAAAAGACTCAAACTCCTTATTTCAAAGTATGTTCGAAACAAAAAACAAAAAAAAAGACCATCCAAAAGAAAAATTTCACGATTACGTTTACTATTGCGGAATGCAATCGATGACTGCATTTGGTTTCTTTACATTTTCATCCTTTTCTAATGAATTTGAACATGGGCGAATAATGAAAATAACAACAACAAAGCGATATGCTTCGTTATATAAAAAGAATTTTTTTTTTTTTTTTTTTTTTTTTTTTTTTAGTCAGTCTTTGCCGTTTTTTTTTTCAACAGTGAAATGTTCACGACTTTCCAATTTGCTAAACGCTATTCTGTGTAATATGAAACGGTTGAAATTGGCAAATAGGTACATTGGTGATTTGATGCATACAAGAGACCGAGTCACCAGCTAACAATCCCAAATATTTCTAATAACAGCAATCATGTCAGCCTTTGAATTCCACTCAATGTTGGCATGCATTTGCTTTTGACTCAATAAAAAACATTCTTTGTGGCTGTATGCTTCTTCATTTTTGTTCAACTCTGCTCTCATTTGTTTTTTTTTTCGTCTCTTTGTTGAACAGGAATTTATTCACTAGTAAAATGAGAATGGGTAAAAAATCGAAATTGAAAGAGCAAAAAAGAAAGAGATAACGAAAGAGAAAGAGAGAGAGAGAAAGAGAGAGAGAGAGAAAGAGAGAGAGAGAAAGATAGAGAAGGAAAGAGAGAGAGAGAGAAAGAGAGAGCGAGAAAGAGAGCAAAATAGATAAGAAGAGAGGGAACGAAAGAACTAAAGAGCCAAATATAGTGAAAACAAGCAAAACAAAATATAGCCGGATTAAAGGTACCATATTTCACATATATTGAGCCCAAAATTTGCACGTTACCATTGTATGCGTAAAGTGGTATTTTGGGCGTCGCTCTTTCATAGTCTCTCAATTTTTACCTATTGTCCTTCATTATTCAAGAGTACTTCAATAATGTTTGCACAGAAATGTTGCTGCCAATGAACCCTTTTTTTCTGTCATACGCTAATCCAGTGCATTTTTCCCTTCTAATTAAATTCGCGTGTTCCTTTTTACAGTCTTTTTTTTTACGGCGTTATCAATTATGTAACATTTTTCAAGCACTTTTTCTGCGCACAAAAATGAATGACGACTCAATTAATATTTTAATTCAACGCAAAAAAAAAATAGATACACAGAGAGCGAGAGAGAGAAAGAGAAAGAGATAGAGAAAGAGAGGAAAAGAGAGAAAAAGAGAGAGAGATAGAGAGGAAAAGAGGGGAAAAGAGAGAAAGAGAGAGAAGAATGATGAACAAAAACAGTGAAAAAAAAAGAAAGCGAACGGATGGGCCAAGCTAATTGAAATAAATTCCAACCAAATTAAAAAATACTAAAAATTTTATAGAGTGAATAGTGAATATATGGGCGTTGTTGTGTGAATTGAAAAGCATCCAAAGAGAGATGCGCCGGAAAATGTCTTTTTTTATCCATGCACATAAAAACAAAAACACCGATTGCCTTTGTTTTTACAAATCGTGAATGACTAACATTTCGTTTGAATATGACTGGTTTGAAATGTTCTTTTCTCTCAAAACCATAATAATCAACATGTGATGGAATCAACGTGAAAAAATGAGTCAAGTTATTACAATTTCAATGTTAGAAAATATTTCCTGGTCATTAAAATTGCCAACAAAAGCAAAAATTCATTTTACAAATGTTAATAAAATTATTCATTCAGAAGACATATGTTTCTATAAACGTTAAATTGTTTTGAGACTTACTGAGTGTAGGTCCTACACCACATTTAAATGCACATGCTATTCAGTTAATTCCAATGAATTATCGCAAATGCTGCTCATATAACGTGTGATGCACATTGGACATTTAAAAAAAAAAAATTGTCTTGCGTATTTCAAACGATGAAGTGAACCATTACTAAGAATATCTTAATAAATATTCGAAATGACAAATTTGAAATGTTTCTAAACTAAGCACTCACCATTCCATTGAATACGACAAAAAAAATCATTCACATTATTTACATTGCTGATGTAATTCATACAAAAGATTTTTGATGCGCGAATAGAAGTGCCAATTGAACTCTGATAAAGATTACCGCCGAAATTAAGCTGATAAGTTTGTAAAATATTGATATTATTTTAATGAATCGTTTGAAAAATGAATCATTGTAATAAAATATGTTGAAAGACTTTCTGCAATTTTGGATTTGTATGAGTTTGATGGTGAAAAGAGACTTTTTACCAATTTTGAAACAAGACCGGGACATATTCTTCGTTTAATTTTATTATTCGCACTATGACTATAAAGTAATCAAATCTTTATCATTATTTTAGATTATTTGTGTTTTTTTCCAGTTCATTTCATCATTCCAATATAATTCAAATGATAAAATTATGATTATGGTCAATATTGATTATCGTAAGTCGTAAGACGTTGCGATTATCAATTTTCAAAGTTATAATTCGATTTTTTTTTTCTTTTTGCTTTTACATTTGTGTTTGTCGGTCAACTAAATGAAATATATGGATTAAGTGGCGATCACATTTATGAGAAATGACAATCAATTGATTTTGATATCGAAAATTGTGTGGAGTAATTTAAATCATTTTACGAATAAACACAAGAAAGCACTTAAATCAACAGAGCTTTAGCACTTAATTTAACTGAAAATTTAACAGACTTTAAACATATGAATATTCAATGAAACAATTTAGATTGATACAAATATCCCATTTGACCATTGAAATGTGATGCACATGGGAAGTGCCATTTATAGGTGATATATTGACAGCAACACTAATATGGATTACAACCAATGAAATGGTTTTCAATAATTTATGTGCTGCGATATGGCAAACTGGTTTCAATGTTAAAATTCAACTTGTATAAATTTTACGATTGAAATTGTGATTCATTGCTTTTAATAATTGACAAAAATGAAAAGAAGAGAAACATGTAAATAGAAATTGATGAGAAAACAAAACAACAAATGTTAGATAATTAGAGTTTACACTTCGACACAAAATGAAAAATGAACACGTTATTTAGCTAACGTTTTTTTTTTTTTTTTTTTTTTTTTAATGATTTGTATCACAATGAAACGTTTTATCATGAAAAATATTGTATGATGGAAGATGTAAAATACTGACAAAATGTCTGACTTAATGAAAATATTGTCATTACATGATAACATTATAAACAGTTTCATTGTGATGGCCTGAAGATGAGCACACAATTATTCAAATACATAATAGCTAATATAGCTACATTTCGGCAACAAAATATCAAGGCTAATCATTTACATTATATTTATTTATATGTTAATTACAGTGGCTGGATTCGTATGGCATCTCATCAGTTTCATTGATTAATAATCTTTATATTATTTGTTTATTTTATTATTGTTTTGTTTTTACTGAAGACAAAGATATCAATTTGGAGAAAGAGAGAGAGAGAGAGAGAGAGAGAGAGAGAGAGAGAAAGAGAGAGAAAGAAAGAGAGAGAAGGAGATAGAGAGACACAGAGAAAGAGGAAGAGAGACAGGAGAGGGAGAGAGAGAAGGAGAGAGAGGAGAGAGAGGGAGAGAGAGAAGGAGAGAGAGGAGAGAGAGGGAGAGAGAGAAGGAGAGAGAGGAGAGAGAGGTAGAGAGATAGAGAGACACAGAGAAACACACAGAGAGACACAAAGAGGGAGGAAGAGAGAAGGAGAGAGCGCGCGAGAGAAATTGGAAGAGAGTTTAAAAGGGGAATAAAGAGAAAGAGAGAGGGGGAAGAAGTCGAGAAAGAAAGAACCGGAGAGACTAAGATACAGATAGATGAGAGAGAGAGAGAGAGAGAGAGAGAGAGAGAGAGAGAGAGAGAGAGAGTGACAAAGAGAGAGAGAGAGAGCTAGCGAGAGAGAGTCATAGAGTATGAATTAAAATGATTTGAAGTAAATAGAAATCGCGGTTTTTCCATCGATTAAAGAAGAACTTTCATTTCATTCCGATAAAAATGATTTCCAATAGCATAGAATATGGCCATACGAATGAACACAAAAAAAAACCTGATCATTCAACTTGCTAAACATTATACTGGTTTCTTTTTTTTTTGCTACACTCCATTAGCATATTCATTTAATTCATTTGGTGTGTCTGAATTAGAACTAAAATATCAATAGTCAATACGTACATTCGTTATGGATTTATCGTCACGAATTTGTGTGTCAGTTGTCATTGTGCTATATAATTTGCTATTTTATTTTTATTGTTATAATGCCGGTGCTGGATTTTCCAAGAATTTTGCACTAAAAAATCATTTAACATTCATCAAATACCGTCAAATACCGTCAAACACATAAAAATGCTTTTTTCACTTCCCACTCAAATAAATTCTTTCTTTTTGTTATATTGTTTCACTATTTATGATGTTTTATTGTCGTTTGAAAATTGAATAATTTAATGGGTATAGTTAATGAACGACAAGTCTATTCACTATGACAGTTAGATCACGTCTGATAGTTTATTTTTTTTGCACAATATAATTTATATAGAATAACCACAGATGTAAAAAAAAAAAAAAGAAATAATTGATTATCCGGCCGGAAATGTGTTCATGATTGATTTTCAAAATAATTTTGTCACTTATAATTTTCACAATGTAATAAAGTATTTTCGTTGTTACTTTCTATTCTTCTCAATTAATTGTATTATGATTATAATCGATGTGTATTATGAATTTTCTTATAATAATAGATGATTATTGTATCTAACAGGATGTACTCATTTTTGGCCAAAAGCTAAATATATCGAACAAAATTGAAACACCTGGGCAACGTGCACTGAACAAATGCGATGGAATATCTGGAATAAACGATGGCACGCAAACTTAATACATCATTTGACTTTAACTGAATGTTGTCGTTGTTTTTGCTTCTTTTGTATTTGTTTCAATTTTTTCTCTCTCTCTCTCTCTCTCTCTCTCTCTTTCTATCTCAAGAAATCAATGAAAAACACACTTTCAGTAGTTGAAAAGATGTATACGCGATGATTATCAATTGTGAAACTTCAAAAACGATTCATTTACTTTCGATACATTTTTATCTTCATAGTTTCTTTTTTAACCTTTATTCGCGTTCAACGTTCCCTTTTGCACTGGCTCGTGTCAGCTGTGACGCGATTTTTTTTTTTCTCATTCACTTTTCTCTTATTCTTTATTCGCACTTTAGATTAAAACACACTTTTAACACCGGCAATTATTTGAAACACACATGAATCTCTCTCTCTCGTCTGTCTCTCCTTCTCTCTTTCTATCTCTTTCTCTCTTTCTATCTCTTTCTCCCTTTCTATCTCTCGCTCTCTCTCCCGCTCTCTCTCTCTTTCTCTCACTATATCACTCTCTCGTTCTCTCGTTCTCTCGCTCTTTCGCTCTCTCGCTCTCTCGTTCTCTTGCTCTCTCGCTCTCTCGCTCTCAATCTCTCTTTCTTTCTCTCGTTCTCTCTCTCTCCTCTCTCTCTCTCTCTCTCTCTCTCTCTCTCTCTCTCTCTCTCTATCTCTCTCCTCACTCTCACTCTCTCTCTATCTCTGTCCTCACTCTCACTCTCTCTCTATCTCGCTCTCACTCTCTCTCTATCTCGCTCTTTCTCTTTCTGTGTATGTCTGTATGTGTGTCAATGGCCGTGAGTTTGAGTGACAATATGTATCTATGATAACACCAATATCTATGTCTCTATCACTTTGAATGTATGAATGATGGACATTTGATTTGTTTTTTTTTTTTAAATACGTAAAACAAAATCCAATGAAATTTGCAATCATTATACATTGATGAAAATATTAAAATATCTCAATTTCACCGAAAATACGTCTCATTTATACGCATTTTATGATAATTATTGTATTTGTGCGATTGGTAAATATACGTTTATATTTATGTATATTAAATATTTGACATTCAAATATAGTATATTGATAGCGATAACGTTAATTAAACTGTATAATATGCAATATCCATACACATTTTCATATTTGCAAAATGGCTATGAATTGTTTACACAAAAGTGATGGGGAGAAGAAAAAAGACAACAATGTTGTTTTTTGAAATGTGCTTTCAATAAATCCGCAACAAAAACATTGTAGTTGTAAGTTGTAGTGTTTATGATCAAACAGTTAATAAAAATGGTTTGTTATCAGTATTACAATAAAACCATTGATATGATAGATTGAGAAATATTATATTGAAATTAGAAATTGCACTAAAATCGGTATTTGTGTGGGTGGGTTGGGAATTTTTTTTTTTTTTTTTTTATTTTATTTTCCTTTCTTTCTTTTCAATTAACCTAACTTTATCTAAACGATAACGTCCCGAGCAACAATTTTTGGCAATTCATAACCAGTTTTTGTTATTACAATTTTTGTTTTCTGCTACAAACAACAACAATGTCATATAAGTTATATTATGTTATATAACCAATTGCATTTTAATTTTCAGTTAGTCTGCAACCTAATTAATAGCTGGTTACAATGCAATCATTGAATTTTATTCATTTTTTTTTAAGAAGAAATGTGGTTTTTCTTATGCAATTATGACGTAAAAAATAAATGTGAAAAATTGTTATTCGGGTTATACCAGAAGTAAATGACATTCAGTGAAATTGTTGCCCATGTGCAAATTTCTCATCGCTTCGATACGAAAAAAAAAACTGTTTTTTTTTTATTATTATTATTGTTCATTTGGGAATTACTTTAGGTTGAAACATTTATGACCAAGTTTAAGATAACCATTGATTGATATCTCAATAATCATAAATGATTCACAGTCATGAAATACTTATTAAGTAATATAAAAGATTGCATTCCATTGGCTGATTACAAAAAAAATTGTGTTGAAAAATGCTTTGATATTTTGTATGAAATATTTTCACCTGGGCTGAACTGATCCAATCAAAATGAATCCTTGAAACGGCCCGCTCATTTATTTATCAATCTTAATCAAAATGCGTAATCAATAAACGAACAACTATATGATTTTTATGGCGGTAACAATGTTATTGTATTATGACAATATTGAATTCATAATGAATCAAATAATAATCATTGCAATTCGGTGAAAGAAAGAGAAAGAATTCAATTTATGAAAATGTTAAATATCATGTGTGATATCGATGATTTTCCGCACTTTCAATAGCTCAAATGCCGGCTAATAATATTTGTTGTAATTAAAAATGAAACAATTTTTCTTATTACATTATGTTCATTCAACAAATGTCTAGACATTTTTCACACTTAATTTGTTATTCGACGTTTAAGATAATATTTTGAAATAAAAATCTTGATAATGAGAATAACAGCAGTACAACAACTTGGAGCAATACAATTTTTTTCTTTTTTTTTGCTAAACAAAAACAAAAGTATCATATCATACGTTCAGTTGAAATCATTCTTTCCTTTCGTTCATGATAACAATTTATACTCTCGGTGAAATAACTTGGAAAAATGAAACTTATTTGCAAGGTTTTCTTTCTTTTTTTTCGTTCTTTCTTTCTTTGCTAAGATCAAGCAAGGTGTTAAGTAAAGTTACTTTTCTGTTGGCATTTCTAACATTGTTCGAAACATAATAATTTTCATTGCGAGTGCGACTTTCTTTCTTTCGCACTTTCTCTCCATCTCTCTTTCTCTCTCTCTCTCTCTCCATCTCTCTCTCTCTCTCCATCTCTCTCACTCTCCTTTCTCCTTCTTTCACTCAATTTCTCGTTATAATCCAGTTAATAGTTTGTTATGCAGAAAATTAAACTTGCACAAAGATGTAGCAATCAATTTTTTTGTTTCTTTTTACTTTGTGTGTGTGTGTGTTTGCAAACATAATGGCCAGTTAAATGAAGATATAGTTCATGGATGTGCGCAACAGTACTTTGTAGTGGTGATCTCATAATTTAGTTGAAAGAGTATGCACAGACACGCATGCAGATAAAAATCAGTTTGGCCGTCTTTGAAACAAAAGTTTAATCGTTTTTCCACAGTTGAAATGTTGAGTCCAATGTTGCGAACGAACAATTTCCATTGCAAAATAAATTATGGGGCCAGGCGCAGAGAAAACAATCTGATAATGATACTCGTATACAAACACAAGCACACACATACACACAGAGAGAGAGAGAGAGAAAGAAATAGAGAGAGAGAGAGAGAGAGAGAGAGTGAGAGAGAGAGAGAGATTCATACACAAAAGAAATGTAAGTTAAATTTGCTACGAAAACTAAGTGCTGGCTAAATTTGCACAGCCATACCAACAACAAAACCAATGCAATGGCCACATATAACATTTCATATTCCTTGGGCACTTTTTGTAAATCTTTTTCAACAAAACAAAACGTTGTTTATTTCCCGTCAGTGCTCTGCCACATTTACCATCGTCATTACGAATGCGTATTAAAAGGGCCTGAAAATAGTAAAGATAAAGAAAACTTTTTAAAACCACTATTAAACAACTCATTTATGCGCTCACTATTCACTAAAGATTTCATCCATATACATCCCGTTGAAGTGGCATAGCTAAGACAGCTAGTGTCAAGCGCTATAGCTAGTCTTGCTAATGAAGTGATAAGAAAATTTGTCGAATTTCATTTTGACCGGCTAATTTATGTTAATTGTTAAAATATTTAACTCGCTCTCATTCTATCTCTTTTACTCTTTCTCATCGTTATTGTTTTTTTTTTTCTTTGTTTCTTTGCTTTGCTTTGTTAAATAAAATGAGAAATAACATTAATCGGCCAATGTTTACACAATTCAATTTTTCACTCATAAAACTGTCTCCCCCATTATTCATTGTTTTTTCGCAATTTTCTTGTACCATTTTACACTTCAATGTGTACATTGTATATTGCAGTTACTGTGAAAATAAACAGTTGAAAAGAAGTCATGCAAATACATTTCCTTTGTGCGCCAATCTTTTTTCTTCTTCTTCTTCTCACTTTTTCTTTGGTTTTGTTTGTTGCTTGATGTGCTCGTTTGCACTCAAAGTTTTCAACGAGCCACATCGAATAATCAGAGTTACCCTTTAGTAAAATATTTTGTGTGCAAATGTATATACTTTTGCTTACTGCCTATCGAACAATGTGATCCGCAACGACAAATCTAAACTAAGAAATTGTGGAAAAACATGAACGACAGAGAGAGAGAGAAGGAGAGAGAGAGAGAGAGAGAGAGAGAGAGAAAAGGAGAGAGAGAGAGAATGAGAAAGAGAGATAGAGAAAGAGAGAGTGAGAGAGTGATAGAGTGAGAGAGTGAGAGAGAGAGAGAAAGAGAGAGAGAGAAAGAGAGAGAGAGGGAGAGAGAGAGAGAGAGAGAGAGAGAAAGAAAGTGAAAATGCCCATTTACTTTATTATGTATATAAATTCACACTCAACTCGACCCGACACTCCGACACACACACACTTAAAACACAACAACGTCTGCTCTAATCATGAAAATTTGAAAATTTATATAAATAATTTATTGTTTGAAAAGAAAATGGTGCAAACAGTAAATGGGGAGGTCTCGGTATTTATTACCATTTGTACAAGTTGTATTGTAAGTAAAATAAGACTATAAATAAATAAATATATTGTATACACACACACAGACACACACAGACACACATAAACACACTATATAGACATTCCAAGTAAACACTTATGTTACAAAACTTTTGGCCGATTCAAAAGAGATTGTTCCGCTTGATTTTCCTTTGGCAGTATAACAGAGTCAAGTCTGTGTAATATGTTGCATTTGGGCCAAGTATAGTATTTTATCAAATTGTTGCGTTAAATCGATCGAGCAATGAACAGAAGTCAAAACGCGAACTAAAAACAAGGTCGATAAAGATAGACAATATGTGAAAGAAAAGACGAGACTGAGGAAGAAAGTTCTCTTGGAAGGAGAAAGAGAGCAACAGACGATGATATTTAGATTCAGATTCAGATTTGGATTTCGAAATTCGTAATTCGGAAATTGCAGAGGATGGGGAGAGGGAGGGGAGTTTGGCGAACGGATAAACATTGGAAAAAGAACAAAATACAATGAGGACATCGAAAACTTAACTTGTTATGACAATATAATGCGTTTATATTTGGTCGGTTTATGAATAATATCTTCTGTATAAGTTTACATTTCCGTCTTTTGTCGCAATGGTCCAGCCATACAATTTGCGTTTTGTATTTTATGATTCCTATCCACTCGTTACCATTGTTTCTTTTTCATGCAATCAACCATTATGGGGTTCTCTATATAAACTAATACAGGTCATTAGTAAATCATTTTGGTCATTTGGTTATAGTTGCTGGATGGTTTCGCATTCGTTGTTATTTAATTTATATGTTGCAATAGATGTTAAAGCATCAAAAGCACATAGACATGAAAAACAACAACCATTTTTGGTACAATTTACCCTGATGTAATGTTCATGTTGAATGCGCCTTTTGTTTTTGTTTCCATTCGATTCGAATTGAATCGATTTTTCGACGAGAATTCATTTCAAATATACAATGTTGTTGTTCATTTTCTTATGCTTTTCACAAATCTCGATTAAACTTTACAATCACAGTTTTGGCCAGCATTTTGGTTTTATCAGAATCACGACATCATTGCCACATAACAAGTATATGAAGAGGGAGTGAGAGAGAGAGAGATCGAAACGAAAGGGAGAGAGTTCGGTGGAGAGAGGAAGGAGAGAGAGAGGGAAAGAGAGAGGGAGAGAGAGAGGGAGAGAGAGAGGGAGAGAGAGAGACAGAGATATCTAAACGAAAGGAAGAGAGTTCGGTGGAGAGAGGAAGAGAGAGATAGAGAGAGAGAGAGAGAGAGAGAGAGAGAGAGAGAGAGAGAGAGAGAGAGGGAGAGAGAGAGACAGAGATATCTAAACGAAAGGAAGAGAGTTCGGTGGAGAGAGGAAGAGAGAGATAGAGAGAGAGAGAGAGAGAGAGAGAGAGAGAGAGAGAGAGAGAGAGAGAGGTAGGGAGAGAGGGGGAGAAAAAGAGAGAAAGTGAAAATAAGGGATCGATAGAGGGGAAAAGGCGAAAGAAAGTGTCTTTTTCAAGAGAAAATGAAATAAAGAAAAAAAGAGAAAGGTAGATAGAGATTGAATGAAAGAAAAAGAGTGCCTTATAGACTTCACCATTCGAATTGCATTTCTACTTTGGATCGTTTCATAAACCAAAATATCCGAAAACTTATTGGGTGTATTAATTAATTTTAAGGATTTTTGTAGTAAAATCGAGGGTTTATTTCGAAAAATTCTCACAATATATTATTATTCAAAGTATTGCCCATCGTTAGCTATGATTTTTTCCCATCTTTTTGGTAATTTGTGGATGCCGGATTTGAACGGCCGTTCCAAAAAAACTCCTCATCTTTTGAGGCTAAGAATGTATCGAGCCAATTTTTGATTCCCTCAACTGAAGTGAAGCGTATTCCGGAAAGGGCATTTTGCATCGATCGAAACAAGTGGTAGTCAGAAGGGGCAAGGTCTGGGCTATAAGGCGGGTGAGGCAGATTTTCCCATCCGACATTTTCCACGTAGTTTTTGGGCCCTTGAGCGCGATGTGGCCGAGCATTGTCATCATGGAAAATTAATGACTCATGTCTGCTCTCCCATTCTGGCCGTTTTTGTTTGATTGCTGCGTTCAATTTGATGAGTTGTTGTCGGTAGCGTTCTCCATTAATGGTTTCATTTGGTTTTAGCAGCTCATAATATAGCACACCCTTCTGATCCCACCAAATACAAAGCATTACCTTGGCAGCGTGAATATTTTGCTTCGACGTCGATGTTGATGCATGCCCGGGTGGTCCCCATGATTTTTTGTGCTTGGGATTATCGTAGTAGATCCACTTTTCATCGCCAGTAACAATACGATGCAGAAATGACTTCTTTTTGTGGCGAGCCAGCAGCATTTCCGACATGCAAAATCTTCTTTCAACGTCTCTTGGCTTCAATTCGTGTGGCACCCAATTTCCTTGCTTTTGAATGAAACCTGCTTTTTTTAAACGTTGTGAAATGGCTCCTTGAGTAACTCCCAATGATTTTGCAAGTTCTTCTTGAGTTTGACATGAATCCTCATCGAGTAATGCTTCCAATTCTTCATCTTCGAACTTTTTAGGCTGTCCAGGACGTTCCTTGTCGTCAACATCAAAATCACCACTTTTAAAGCGTCGAAACCAGTACTCACACGTTTGTTGCGATGGAGCATGCTCACCATAAACTTCACACAGCAATCTATAGCTTTCAGCTGCTTTTTTCTTCCATTGGAAGCAGAAAAGTAAAGTTTCCGCAAATTGCGTTTTGTTGGCACAAAATTTGACATTTTTAGAACTCAAAAAAATTATGTTGTTTACACTTCAACGAAATGACATATACTGAAAAATTTAGCGCAATAATGACGCTTCACAATGAAGTTAGTTGCAGTGTAGTCTGATTGGTTTTAATATTAGTAACGCCATCTCTTGTAAAATCCTTAAAATTAATTAATACTACCAATAATAAAAACCTCCATGAACAGTTATTTCACACTCACTTCAATTCTCTAAATCGTAATTAAATGCAAACGAATGGAAACAACGACATTGTTTATGCTAAAATCCAAATTATGGCAATTCGTAAGCGCAATTGAATATCATTTAAATTAAAAACAGAAAGAAAAAGAAAAAGAGAGAATGAAAAACAGAGCAAACCAAAATAAAAGAAAGAATGAAAAAGAAACAAAACGGATAGAATGAGAGAGATAGAGAGAGAAAAATCCGCTTAAAATATATTCGAAATACATAAATAAATAATAATTCGTATTCTCATTGGTATTTACTATATTAGCATTTTACAACCAATAAATACTTAGCATGATATAGGAAAACAAATGCTTGGTTATCCCATTGGAATGGCGCTACATGATTTTTATGTGGACGAAGTGCCATAAGTTTAACCATAATTTCCCTTCATTGTGTTCCGTATTACATTTTCGTGTGCCGGGAAATTCAAATAAGCAATTTTAAGATGTGTTCGATTAGAGCATTTGAATTTAGTAATCGATGTAGGCTGTATTTTTGTTGTACAACTTCATTTATTTAAAAATTACCCAAATATGAACAGCAACCACCTTTTTGATGGCAGTTATGTGACATGCAAAATATAAAGCTGACCATTTGAATTAGCCTTAAAAGAAACAGCACAAATTGAATTTAAAATAAGTGAAAATGTGTTTTGTTGCTGATTACTTTTTTTTTCTCTTTCTCTCTCTCCTCTTTACTACGATCCCCCATTAGCATATATACATTAGGGTGGCGCAAATTGTTATATTGGCTCAGATACATGAGAAATGATAGTTGAACTAAAAATTGATTTTTAATCTTTTAAATTGAAAAACTATTGATTTTTTCGCAAGAATTTACTAAACTAATGAATTTTAAGTTAAAAAGAATCAAATTTTCACTGAAAAAAATAAAAAATCATCTTTTTTTACTCCATTTTAAGAACCAGATTCAGAATTAGCATGCAAAATTACACTGAAAACGATTTTTGACATAAATTTAGCCAGCAAGCAAGATCACAAAAAGACAACCTGAAATCAATTATAAGCCAGTTTTAACCTGGGTTGAGACCCTAATTTGAAGATGTAGAATGAAATGTTTTGATCCAAATATAACAATTTGTGCCACCCTAGTGTACATGAATCAAAATGAAATGCAATAGGTAAATGTCAAGCATTGTCGGATGGAAATAAACAATTCACATCCAAAATGAAACACCATTAATTTCAGTTTTAATGACCGCGGACTTATTACATAAAAACGTAAATCCATTTATAATCAAATCATAATCAAATTTAATAAATCCAAACCATTTAACTTTGTCGAAATATTTATGTATGTTTTTGGGGTGGAAAGAGAAGCACCGAAAGCGAAATTGTGTGGTCGGTATGTGTGTGTGTGTGTGTGTGTGTGTGTGTTTACGTTGGCATTTCGGTTGAAAGTAGATTTAACCAATAGCTTTGATTTCAAGCGCATTGCATGATCATGATTTAGATGCTAGATTTTTGGATAAGGGGACGCTCCCCCATCCACCATTTATAACATTAAAACCATTTCAATATTTTCGATTACGATGGCAAACCAACGTTTGAATATTATCACATCTCCCCCAACCAGCCTCCATTTTCCGGACATTTTACAGGAAATGTTATTTTCATTTTATTGTGTTGATTTTATGAACGCGCGCGTCATTGACCAAAAGTAAAAGTTGCTGCCACATCACAAAATCAAGTCAAACGAAAACAAAAATGAAAATGGGAAAATGATAAACGAAAAAACAAAAAAAAAATGGAAATAATGTAAACAAATCGAAATGAATAGAAATAATTTTTAGCAGTGAGTTGGAGGAGAAAAACACTTGTTTGCGTTGATACTCACCGAATCTCTTGATACACCGAAAAAATTTAAAAGTAAAAATATGGAAGCAAACACATGGCACATCTTTTTATTCCGCTTTATTGAACTATGTAAAAACTATGATATAAAAGAAAATGGTTTCTTTGCTATTTTTTTTTTTTTAATTGTAAAATTCATTTCGGTTTTTCTTTTCGCTCATTTTTTTTCCTCCTTGTAGTTGTTCTTGTCTATTTCAGTGCTTCAATGAATGTTTATTTATAGGATAATGCACACTTGAGTATGCTATTTTAAATGTTTGTTTAAAATATGGAGAGAAAGTTAAGATTGAGAGTGAGAGGAAAATGGATGAGAAACTGAGAGAGAGAGAGGGAGAGAGAGACAAAGAGAGAGAGAGAGAAAGAGAAAGAGAGAGAAAGAGAAGGAGAAGGAGAGAGAAAGAGAGAGATAAAGAGAAAGAAAGAGAAAGAGAGAGAGAGAGAGAGAAAGAGAAAGAAAGAGAGAGAGAGAGAGAAAGAGAAAAAGAAAGAGAGAGAAAGAGAAGGAGAAGGAGAGAGAAAGAGAGAGATAAAGAGAAAGAGAAAGAAAGAGAAAGAGAAAGAGAGAGAGAGAGAGAGAGAGAGAAAGAGAGAGAAAGAGAGAAAGAGAAAGAGAAAGAGAAATCTCAAAACAGACGAAAAGAAACGTTAGAAAAAGAGAAGAGCAATAAAGGTAAACAAATGCCATAGCAAGTGTGTACGAAGGAAGTTTGAATTGTACGAGACAAACAACGTAGAAATTGTGTATTTCATTCACAAGCATGAAAATCAAGTTTAAAATTAAAACGACAAGTAAAAGTTGTTTTGCATTTGTTTTGCATGTAGTTGCCATATAGTTAATTTAAATGCATTTCATCTTTGACACAGAAAATCTAAAAATAGAGAAAAAAAAAAACTAAAAGAGAATGAGATTTTAAGAATGAGATGAACGAGAAGAATCTCTTAAAGAGATGTCAATTTGTTGATTTTTGATTACATAGAACCGAATCAATGAATTAAGTAGTTTGTTGGTAACATTTTATTGTTATTCGTATGTATATTTGTTAATTTTGAGTCGATTGTAATGTACATAGGATTGTACAAGTGTTTTTTAATTGATTGTCGTCTATGTTAATTTGTTTTGTGGTATTGTAAGTGTTACTGACCGTAAAATGTTTGTGTGCATACGAATGAGCCAAAACAAAGTGAAATTTTTGCCAAATAAAAAAGAAAAAAGACGCAACTAAAGCATTAAGTGCGATGAATTCAAACAAATCGAAACGATGCCCGTAAAAATGTGTGATAGCTGTAAGCAGAAGATGTAATAAAGTGACGCCATAAAATGAACTCAATAACAAGAACCAACCGCACAACATTCATAAGTATTTTTCGTCTGGGTTTGTGTTTCGTTTTTTCTTCTTCTTCTGTTTGGGGACAAAAGGCTTTATTGCCAAATAATTCCAATTCAACCATCGTCTAACTATATATTTTCACATATAAATGTACACAATATATACACAGTATTTCATCTGCTACTGGAAGTGAATTTAACTTTAAGCATGTAGTTAGTTGCGCGCGCATTTTGAAATCGTTTTTAGCCAGTCGGTGACAAGCTACGATAGTCGCATTTATTGCATTTTCCTATAATGTATAAATTAAAGTGTAGAATTCACTCCATTTTCTGTCTATCTGTTGCCAATTGCACGAAATTCGGTTTGTCGATCTAATGGGGTGCGTCCGTCACTTGCAAAACTTTTGCCTCTCTCTATTTCTGCATCTCTCTCTCTCTCACTTTCTATCTATCTGTCGCTTTATGTCCGATTCTCTCATTTCTATTTCTATCCTCATCCTATCTCATTCTCTTCATGTCTCTTTTCATCTTCAGTCTCATTTCGTTTGGTCTTTCAATCTCTTACAATCTCTCTCTCTCTCTCTCTCTCTCTCGTTTTTTTCCTTTTTCTATTTTATTTTCGGTTCTGAATGGGTTTCGTGTTTTCATCTAGGTTTTCATGCGTTTTTTTTCATGGAAAACTTTCAACATATTCGATCTTTGTTTCATTTATTCAGGGTAAGACTCTTACAACGCCAATGTTGCATTAATTTACCAGAAAACTTTCATTTGCTTTCAGTATTTGTGGATGTGTGCAAATGAAAAGTTTATGATGCAAACAGAATATGTGCGTCTCTCTCTCTCTGTCTCTCTCTCTCTCTCTCTTTTCTTTTCTTTTCTGCCTCGGCTTGCCCTCTTGCTCTCTTTTTCTTTCTTTCTATGTATTTTACACTTTTTGTCATGGTCTCGCTTTTTAGTTTTCCTTTAAGTTTTTTGGGGTGGATTGTGTTGTTATGTTTTGCCATGCTTTCATTTGTCTTTGTACTGAATTGTACAAGCGTTAATGTGATTCGTATGGCCTGAAAATCGGTGGAAAACTCATTTTTCACATAATACTATGCAGTGTATTTGTCCCGATCGTGTGTTTTCAAAACGAAACCCGAATGAACACACAAAAGATGGAAGAAAACGAAATAGAAAGAGAAAGAAAAAGAGGAAGAGAGACGGAGAGACGGAGAGAGGAAGAGAGGAAGAGAGGAAGAGAGGAAGAGAGGAAGAGAAAGTGAGTACGGAAACTTGTTTGAGATTTTTATGCATGTGTCATGGTCATGACAACCATCTGCTCTTTCGAAACCTTGTCAATGTTTCTCGAGAGCAAAACTTTTATTGAATGAAACACTTATTTAAACGCTTCACAGTGTTGCTTTTAGTAGCGATTAACCATTTGCAGAAGCCACAACTTCTGGCATACACAATATTTTTCAAACATTCAAAAGAATGTGAAAAACGTGTGTGTGTAAAACAGAGAGAAAGAGACAAAGAGAGAGCAAGAGCGAGAGAAAGAGAGAGCGAGAGCGGAAGAGAGAGAGAGAGAGAGAGAAAGAGAGAGCGAGAGAGAGAGAAAGAGAGAACGAGAGCGAGAGAGAGAGAGACAGTGAGTAACACAGAGAGAGAGAAAGAGAGAGAGGGAAAGAGAGAGTAAGATTGAAATTGCATTCAACTCCTTCAGTCTTTGTTTACTTTGCGTATTCCCGATCTCTTCATTTCTTCATACCGACAACGGCAAACACATAATCAATAGCAAATATTATCACAGGCAAAATTCGAATGTACTCCAAACTCAATGTCATAAACAAACACCAAAACTGATCTCGACCATGAATGAATGAAGCATTGACGATTTATAACTGTTATTTTATAACCTTCCTCTCATTGCAACGACAAGTTGAAAGTTAAAAATAAACAACGCATCGAATGTCATCATCACTTAATATGCTCGCATGAATGATGCAGTATGTGTGCATCGTGGCATGGATACGAATGTGACTGCGAGCTCAAAACAAGAAACATTTCATTACAAACACAAGGACAAGCGTCATGCAACTGAATTGGATTGAATTGGTTTTTCAATTGGACTATTTGTTGCTGTTAAATGTGCCATATGTTTTACATTTTGCATCATTTCATTAATGATTTTAAAGAAAATACAAGAAAAAAGAAAAAAATAAGAAAAAGAAAAAAACAAAAAATGAAAACAAAAATATGAAGAAAACAAATACTAAAACCAAAAGCACGCTAAAAGCAAATAATTTACTTTGCTCCAATTTTCAACATTTCATTTGAATAGAGAAAATATGGGCCGCCAGTGATGTTGCATCCTAATTTTAGCCATTTTACCTGTAATTTAAAAACACTTTCGGAATAACAAGCGAATATATACATACAAATAGCATTTATATTTTGGCCAAACATTTTTGCTATACAATTCTTTTCATTCCCACGCTAAACAAAACCTATTTAAAAATGGACTACATTTTCTCAAACTTGCGTCGAGAATATAAACAATTGCAAATTTGGAAAGTTAATGCGATTAATAATTACCCAAGCTAAATAACACATTGCCAGCTAACATTGTGTTTTATGCGCATTGTGGAAGTGTGTGTGTGTGTGTAGCTGTGGCCAGCGATGAGTACGATGCCGATAAAAAAGGCATTGCAATAAAGGTTAAATAGAGCAATGCAGGAAATTGTTTTTTTACTGTATTCACCGTAATTAAGTGGGTTTATTAAAATTTCATAAAATGTGTATGTATGCGTTTGTTTGTTTGTTATTTTCAGTTTACGGCTAAATTATTCATCTTATTTGAATTTGGTTTTTGAATATCTGCAATGCTTTTGGTTGCGGTACTTCTCAGCTATACAACTATAGTATATGGCCCCTTTCAAACCAATTTTTCAACAACTAATCAACGGTTCATTGCTCATTGCTGGTTTTTTTCCCCTCCCATTGACGGATTATTTTTGTTCAAGAATATTCCCGGAAACTTAATCATCAATGCTTGGAAAATATTTATCTTGGAAAAAAAAAAAATAACTGCATGCAATTTGTAATTCATTTCAATTTTATACATGGAAAGAAACCAGAAAATTGAAGAATAAATTCTTCAAACAAAATCCAATTTATAAAGATTAATTCATGAGCATTTGTTGCATATCTTAACCAATTTGTGCTATTTTTATCTTTTTAATTGTAACATAACGTTCAATTCGATCCATCATCGTATCGTAATTGACTTTACTTCTTGTGTCCATATAAAAATGAATTTCTAGTGAAATTTCTGGAAAGTAAAGCCAAAGTGAGAATGTGTGTCTAGTGTTTGTGTGAGAAAAAGAGTTTGTGTGGAAGAAATAGAGTGATAGAGACAGAGAAAGAGCGAGAGAGAAAGAGAGAGAGAGAAAGAAGAAGAGAGAGAAGGAGAGAGAGAGGGGGAGAGAGAAAAAGAGAGAAGAGGAGAGAAGGAGAGAGAGAGAGAGGGGGAGAGAGAAAGAGAGGGAAAGAGAGGGAAAGAGAGAGAAAGAGAGAGAAAGAGAGTGAGAGAGAGTGAGAGAGAGAGAGACAAAGAGAGACAAAGAGAGAGAAAGAGAGAAAAAGAGAGAAAGAGAGAGAAAAAGAGAGAAAAAGAGAGAAAAAGAGAGAAAAAGAGAGAAAGAGAGAGAAAGTAAGAGAAAGAGAGAGAAAGTAAGAGCAAGAAAGTGTGAAGTGAAAAGCGAAAAAAGTGAAACAAAAATGGAAAAGAAAAAGTAAGAAAAATACAAAGAAACGCAAAAAAAAATCGAGATGCCTGCAAGAGCCACTTTATCGTTTTATTTTATTAAAGCTATCGCGAGAAAAATAAATGCACAACAACACAATAATACACAAAATGCCATGAATCTTTCAAAAGCAGTAAAAATCGTAGGAAGATGAAGTGAAAAGTAAAGAAAAGAAGAAAAAAAATGCGAATGAGTTTTGCGAAAGTGAAAAGCGGTCGGTCAGTATTTCAGTTTGCGTAAAACAAGTTATATGCTTCAAAAGTGCTGGAAAATTGTATAGTTATTGGCCGTGATTTGAAAAACAATATTTACAATTTTTCTTTTTTTTTTCACATTTTTCCAAATAATTTCATCGATTTAATTATTGATGCATTTGTGTTGAGTTACAATTTTAACAATTAAATTTATCAAATTACTAAGAACTTCATTCTTGAGGGGTGAGTACTATAAATTGCGGTCAATTGAAATGATGATAATATACTATATGAATCATGCGAGACAATTGTTCGTTCCATAAAAGCAACATAATGACCGCAAATATTAGTAACTGTAAATAATAGTTTTAGTGAAGTGCAAAAGCATTTTAGTTTATGTGTCTCTATTACTATATGTATGGCATTTGCCTGTGCCTGTGCCTCTGCCTGTGCATGCAAAAATTGAAGCGTCAATGACGCCCCATTGTGTATATGCCGAACGCTGTACAATCTCTCTGAATGGACAATGTATAATTTTGTTGTGAATAAAATGTGAAGCCGCCTATTTTCCATTTATTCACACGAAATATTGTGTCAACAGTTTTGTTTAATGAATGCATAATTGGATGGAATCATTCAACATGAAACTCAAATTACTAACAACCTATCTAATTGTAATTACAAATTGTGTGTATGTGTGTGTGTGTGTGTATTTCATTACGATACATTTGCACAATGTTAGTGTTTCATTTGATTTTTGTACAATTTGTTGCACTATTGCGATGACAACATTCATATAGTTGACAATTACAAACGGTAAACGTAAATAACAAATTTCTTTGTAATTGAATATATATTGATCAAGTGGCAAGCGCTGCTCTCGTGCTCTCTCTCTCTCTCTCTTTCTCTTTATCTTTCTCTTTATCTCTCTCTTTCTCTCTCTCTTTCCCTCTCTCTTTTTCTCTTTCTCTTTGTAGAAAATGAAAATTCGTCCGCAAATGTAAAACCGACAAAAGAAACTTTTACCATTTCGGTTGTTTAAAACGATGTCAAACAAGCCAAATGACAAAAAAGAAGGTGAAACACCAAATAAAATATACAACAAGGAGACATCGAATAAATAGCTTCGAGTTCAAATGAAAATGATATGAATACACAGAGTTGAGACAACTAATGCCGAAAATAAAAATGAAAATTCACAAATGCCTATTTTTATAGTCAACATCAATACCCAACATAATAAATAAGCGCATTCCGTAGCCGTCGATTCGTGCGATGTGTATAAGAAAAAGAGCAACAGTAAACGTGAGGGAGCCAAATATGTTTTTAGTTTGGTTTACACAAAAATCGTTTATTTTTCTTTATTCTCTTGCTCTTCTCATCATTTTTCGTTCATTTTTCGTTGTATTTATACTATTGGATTTCACTGGATTTTGTGACGATAAACATCTAAAATGAACCACCTACTATTGGTTTTCGTGCGAAAATGAAAATTTGTTTTCATCACGAACTGAAAATATAGAGATAATCGGATGACATAGAAAGGGAGAGAGTGAGAGTGTGAGAGAGAGAGAGAGTGAGAGAGATCGAAACGAAACGAAAGGGAGAGAGTTCGGTCGAGTGAGGAAGATAGAGAGGAAGAGCGAAAGAAATATACAGGGAGATTGACGAAGAAAGAGAGAAAGAGAGACAGAGAAACAGAGAAAGAAACAGAGAGAGAAAGAGAAAGAGAAAGAGAAAGAGAGCAAAAGTGATGCGGAGAACGATGCAGAGAGTGAAGAGAAAAAAAAAATGTTTTTTTGTCTGTTGGTGGGGGAAATGCGTCTACATTCATCAGAAAATGGTATACAAATGATCCACTCGCATTACAACGTACCACAATGTCATTGGTGTGAACGTGAATGTCTGGATATTTCAAGTGAAAACACAAACTAAACGGATTAATCAAGTAAAACACATCTTAATACCTGACACCATGTAAATTGTTGATGACTGAGACAATCTTAATCGAAAGATATCTCTCAATTTTCATCCTTGCTCTCTCTCTCTCTCTCTCTCTCTCTCTCTCTCTCTCTCTCTCTCTTGTGTATCACAAAACAGCCGTATATTTTCGAAAATAGAATATTTTCAGGGAGCGAAAAATGATTTTCAAATGAAATATTCAACAAAAATGTGTGTGGTTGCTATAAATGCGGTGCGTATAGAACAATTGCCAATTGTCAATTAGTATATACAAATTGTTATACATCACGATGATTGAACTGTCGAAATTTTAATGAGAATTCTCTTAGTTTTGCATTACGATCATCACAAAATTGCACATCATGTGAAACTCATCTTATAGTCTCATTTCATAGTTTTATCACACCATTTTCAGAAATATTTCGCAAAAATTATTCAACCGTAATAGAATTGACCAATTAATGTTGTGTATATGCTAGAGATATCTTTCAAAACGAAAAAAAAAAGCCATAACAATAATCATGATTGTTAATATTCTCTTGAATTTTTATGATTCTATTAAACATGCTCTATTGAGGATTCGTTTGGCCCAAACTGAAAGAAACAGAAAAATTGATCACATTGTGTGCGATAGTATCGGTGTAAGTGGCACAACTGATATAACAAAAATGACGACACCGCTAACGAAAAGAAAGATAAATTAACGTTGAGAATAAAACAACAGAATAAAACAAAAACAACAACAACGACGGCGTCGGAAAAGAATAAAATGCTCAAACGATTATGTCAATGTGTGCGTGATTTTTATAATAAATTTTTTTTTTTTTTTGCCTCGAATATAG
Source organism: Resseliella maxima (assembly GCA_029041755.1). Taxonomy (NCBI): domain Eukaryota; kingdom Metazoa; phylum Arthropoda; class Insecta; order Diptera; family Cecidomyiidae; genus Resseliella; species Resseliella maxima. The sequence goes on from JAQOWM010000734.1 coordinate 315,841, forward strand.
ACCAATTTTTTTTTTTTTTTTGTTCGTTTTTTCAGATTTTTTTTTTTCTCTCTTTCTGCCGTTCATGAAGAAGAAAACCAAAAAAAACGGATTCCATTCGGTCGGTTTTTCTCGTTTCGTTCGTTTCATATTCAGTCAGTTTTGTGTGCTAGAACACCTTTTCGCTATCTCGTTTCAGCTGATTCGCTATTGAATCTGATCTGAATTTTTCTCGCGCTGAGCCACCGTGTTTGTTTAATGCCATTTTACAGTTTAGTAAAGTACTTTGAGTGCTTAGTGTAGTGTAAAAGTGTTTTACTCGGCACACGGTAAGTGAAAATCAATTATTATCAATATTACAATTATTACAAACATATTTACATATGTGCTGTGAATTGCGGCATTCGATAAAAACAATTCAATTCAATTTTTGAACCGAATAGCATTTTCCTGTTCTATCACTTTCCATACAATTATGATTGCAAGTGATGGACGCTTGGTCAAAACGAATTGAAATTTTTTTTTTTTTTTTCAATTATTCCATGAAAAACCATTTATCGGTTGTTAATGATTGTATGATTTTGATTAGCAAGTGCATTGCGAATTTAATGAAATGATTTTATGTTTACAAATGTCAATGAATTTAAGGAAAATTTGTGATCAATATGTGGTGTGATATGTTGAATGCGAAATGGAATCAAAAAGATATTTGATGAATTGAAATTGTTTAGTGTTAGTCTTGATACAAAAAAAAAAAAAAAAATTATATCGTTATTTGTTCGTGTGTTTTACTTTAAAGACATTTTTCAATGAAATTGAATTTTGATTTTAATTTAATAATATGAAAAAAAAATCATTACAAATTGAAATATTAACGATGAACGGTGAATAAAAACGGTGTGATATTATATGAAAAAAAAAAAATATAAATATATGTGTGTTAGAGAAAATGACTATTTTTATCGAAATTATGCGGTTTCACGGCAACCAATCTTTCTATTCGCAATCACATTTGAAAACAGTTGCTATTTTGAAGCCATACGAAGTGGCAGCGATGATTTGTTTTTCATTTTTTTTTTTCGCTTCTCGCATCTATCGTCTTTTCTTTCCCTCTTTTATAGAGAATCAATGAGATGAAAAAACTCTCATTCGTTGTTCGTTTTCATTCTACTTCAACGGCTGACTATATTGCCCACATAATCAAAAGGAAAATGGAAAAAAAAAAAAAAAAAAAAAAAAATTCAAAAATAAAATTCAATCAAACCATTCTTACTAACCCATACAACAGTTTACAACCGTACTGATCATATGATCTGAGCATCAACGTGCAATACTTTATACATGTCATAAAGATGAAGATGAATATGAATAAGAAAATATCTATGAATACCAATAAAAATGATGACTATAACTATGACGACAAAGTATACAATTCATACTCAGAATCTGACAAACGAAGGTGAAATTGTTTATGTGTGAATATTAAACGAAATTCATTTTCATTTTGGTTGTGCCATTTCGTTTTACTTTTTTTTTTTCTTCTTCTCCTTTTTCTTCTTCTTCTTCTTCTTCCTTTCTTCTTCTTTTCTTCTTCTTTTTCTTCTTCTTCTTCTTCATCTTCTTCCCTTGTTTTCATTCGTTAAATTTAAACATTTGGATATTAAGTGGCCAGATCTATAAGAATATTGAATTGTTTGCCAAATTTATCGCACAGAATGTCAAGTGTATAAATAAGGACCGACAAATATCACCAAATGGCAACGCAATTGAGTCATGAAATGTGAATTAATGCCGCGGTATATCGAGTGTTTCGATCCCATTGGAAAGTAAACTGTGTTTGAATTGCATTGCAACAAAATTCGGTTTAAAACAAAAATCGTAATGGAACATTTGGATAAAATATTTCAGGTTTTTTTTTCTGTTTTATTTTCTTTTTTGGTGTGAATCAACGGTATTCGTGTGTCATGAAATGCGGCTTCAATAAATTGCACGATACAATCTAGTCAATAGAATGGTTTTGGATTGGAAATGATCTATGGTTTTGCACTTACCGATGAAAATGCATGCAAATGCAAAATAAGGATGATGCCATCGATATACAATACACATAAGTGAATCATGCATATAAAAACATATACAAATGTGCACGATGATGCAAATGCATTTAATTTTCTGCCATGCACATTTGCCGCGAGCATCAAGAAGAAAGCGCACATTCATCGTTTAATAATCGTCATCTGATTAATCCATTTGACAATAAATGAATTTCATTTTCATGGCAGATTTTTTGTTGTTGTTGTTGTTGTGTGATTTACACGGTCAATGTGTGGGTGATGCCATAGAATTGACTGAAAATAGATTTGTGTTTCTAACAGCGTTCTCTATCTGTCTCGACACTTTATAGATCGTTCAAATGGAACATATACACATAGATATTGGAATATTTTCTGCGTTTAAATTTGGATTTCGATACACGGAAAGGAAGGCATACACAAACAAACAAACAAACAAAAAAAAAAAAAAAAAAAAAATACTCAGTATTCTGATCCGAACATAATACAACTACATGCGAAATTGTACAAAGCGATAGCGCAGAAAATGTTCATCTGTACGCTAAATAGACGAAACGTTTAACATGACTATGAAACAAGTGCTTGCAGGTTAGCTCATGAATAGTTTCAACACTTTATTGTTCCATTGTATGATCTCTCGCCCCATTCGCCATTGACATAGATTTTCTGAGAATAAATGAGAGAAAATTGAACGCGAACGTAAAAATCAAGTGGGAAAAATGACACGAAAACAGGTAACAACAACGAGAGAGATTTAAATGTTTGTCCCTGGTTCTTTTTTTTTTCTTCGTCTTCGTTTCTCTGTCTCTGTCTCTTTCTCTTTCTCTTTCTCTTTTTCTCTCGCTCGTTCCCACTTTCCATCTCTCCAAATCTCCATTTCATTCACTGTTTGCTCGGTGTGCACTTAAAACATCATTGACGCTGTCATTATTGTTGTCATTGCACTTTTGTCTCTAAAGTTGTGTGTCTATTGACAGCTAAACCAGAATCAACTACGGCACTTGTGTATATATAGCTCAAACACACTACTTTATAATTCGTTTGGTTTGTCTGTTGTGTTTATATTGCGGATGGATTTTCGAAAATGCAAATAGGAAAATATCATTGTTCGGTTAACACACACACACACCCACACACACGCGCATACACACAAAGAAAGAGAAAGTGAGAGAGAGAGTGAGAGAGAGAGAGAGAGCGAGAGAGAGAGAGAGAGAGAGAGAGAGAGAGAGCGAGAAAGAGAGAAAGAGAGAAAGAGAGAGAGATAGAGATAAAGACGAAGAGCTTGCTTGAGATTTATTTGGTCGAAACAATATTTTCTTTTTGGTTGGCCAACCACTTGCCTCTTTGTAGGTGTGAAACTGGAGCCTTTCTTATTTGTTTTACTATCTCAATGTTTTAGTTGTGAATCTCCAGCTTTAGCATCATTTTCACTTTGTCATTTATCATTTGATCTATAATGCACATAATTGTAGAGTGCGCTTCGGCTTCGTGCGCTACACTTGTCATCAAAAGTGTCATCATATAATTTCCAAAGAAAATCGCTTACGAAGTGTTTTAATTCAAACTTAATTACTTTGCCCGTGGCATGATTTTTGTTTCGTTTCATTTCGTTTCATTTTCTTTTTCTTTTCTGTATTTCGCATTTCGGATTTTGATGCCTATAAAGTAAACAGATAAACTTGTCCGAATTATATAGATCATCTGTTACAAACACAGATTTACAAGTGAGAAAATTTTTCGGCACAATTCATAGCCTGAATCCAATCGATTTTGATATGATTTTGGTTTTCTTTTGATTTGTTTATTTGAACGCATTTGATAGATGACACTCTAACTCTAGAATTATGGTATTTTTTTTTCTTCTTTGTTTTGTTTGTTTGTTACGAGGATGAATGTAAATCTCCAGGACAATTGGAGCATACAGTTATCGACACGACCGAAACGAAGCAACGAATTATCGTATGAAAATCATTCGAATGATTGATTTGAAATCATCATTTAATGATATGGAAACGTCAATTTGCGTAACAATAGCAAAAAGGATATGCGGAAAGAGACAAAGTGATGGAAAGAGATCGAGAGGCAGAAATAAAGAAAGAGCCAGAAAGAGAAAAAGAAAAAAAAAGCGAAGTGGAGAAAAGAAAGAGTGCGAGTGAGTAAGGGAGAGAGAAAAATGTTCATCACTCTTTTTTTTTATCATTTATATGGAACATCAAGCTCAAGATGCTTTTCTTGATTGTCAGTTTTCTCGTGGGTGTAACATTCCATCCAGAATCGCATCCAATGAGACAGTTAAAAATGGATTTATTTCATTTGGCCATAATACGTCAAAATCAAATCCAAATCTTTGTGTATCCATGTGTGTTTTTCTCTCTTTCTCTCTTTTGCTTACATTTTCGGTTTCTCCATATTTATTATGTTCCATCCGACATTTTTATCCTCTTGATTCCTTTCTCACTCTCTCTCTCTCTCTCTCTCTCTCTGTCCCCGTCTCTCCCTCTCTGTCCGTCTCTTTTACATTTTATGAAGACACTTTCGATACGTGTATTGTAGTTGGTTTAGAAATTGTTGTTGCTTTTTTATGGCCTGTCCATTTCATGATGTTGTTATTGTTGCTTGGCTCGTTTACTGGTTTTCTGTTTGCTGGCCTAAAGAAAGCGAATTGCGTCATAAATCACTGATGCAACCAACATAAAAAAAAAAAGTTGTGTATTTGTGTCTAAATGTGTTTGAATACGTTCAGTGAATAACGGCGATGAGCACATATTCATTTCACCTCCAACAAGAATAATGCGAACGATTGCCCAGATGAGTGAAACAGAGTTAAACTAAGCGAACCTGAACACACGACAATAGAGAAAGGAAAAAAAAAGGGAAAAAGAGTGTGAATGAGATGGAAAGACAGCGGGAAGAGTGGAAGAGAGAAAGAGACCGATGAGAGTGAGAACGAAAAAGAGAGAGAGAGAGAGAGAGAAAGAGAAAGAGACCTAATGAGAGTGAGAACGAGAGAGAGAGAGAAAGAGAGATAACCAAAAGGAAAATTATTCAGCGGCATTTTTGGTTTGAATACACAATACGAACATGTTCGTATTTACATGCAATCGGGGTGCGTTGTCCAATGTTTCCCTAACATTGGAAAGCGTATATGGAGACAAGAATTAAAGTATCCACAATAAACGTTTTCACGAGAAAACTCATCTTTTGCATGAATTGATTTATTCGCCTTTGTGTAGCGCGGTCACAGTATAACGAAAGCAAAAAGCTTTTGACATAAATAAGTATTACACGAAAGACAGACAATGCAATAATGTACAAAATAGACAGGAAATAAATTCAAAGTCATGGCATTTCTCATTGTGGTTTTCTTTTCGCTTATTTCATTCAGTACGCGCATCCACACACACGATTCGATTTTTGAAATGGTACGAATTGAGTCATGTGTATTGGCCCGGTGTGCATTTCATTTGATTATTTCTCTTTACGTTTCATGACATCTCTTTTGGTGCAATTTCTTTCACTTTGTCTCTCTCTCTCTTTCTCTCTCTCTCTCTCTCTCTCTCTCTCTCTCTCTTCCTCTCTCTTTCTCTCTTCCTCTCTCTTTCTCTCTTTCTCTCTTTCTCTCTCTCTCTCTTTTTCTCTCTGTATGTGTCTATCTTTCTATTTCCTCTCTCTTTCACATATTCACATGCCACATTGCTGGTTGTTTAGTTTCATTTTGTTGTCGCTGTCGCTATCTTATTTTTTCCATCATTCCTTGTATTGTTCCAAGCCAATCAGTTGGTTTTCATGCGTTTTGGATTAGATCACTGTTCATCGTTCACTTTTGGCTTCATTGATGTGTATATATGTACTTGAATTATGTTTGAACGATGCTGTGTTTCACTTGAAACATAATTCATTTACCAGGTGTTCTAATTTTGATGCCATGTTTTTGTGTGTACACAACAAACCGTTTGAAATGGCATCAAATGTGTCGGGTGTCGGTAAAGTTTTATCCAAACGATGCGCCACGGAAGTGAAATGTTCAACGCTCGATTGCTAAAAAGAAACAAAAGCTGCATAGCGATGCCATTGATGCCACCACAAACACAGCAACACAAAATACTACAATAATGAACCATGGCCAACAAAAATATAGCTCCTAATGAATTTCGTATTTATAAAATTTAAAGGTATTTAAGAGAAAATCTTCGTGCATATTGGATATAGACCAATGACAGATTAATCATTTGGTGGGTGGCTTTGGTAAAGCTTCTTTTCAAGGGCCAATGTAAAACATTTGACAAAAAAAAAACAAATGTAACTCGAACACAAAACCAAAAGAAAATGAGAAATTTCTCTTTTGATCCATTCAAAGGGATTCAAAAAAGAAACTGATATATAATTTGGTCAAGATGAATGTTACGATTTTTATGGATTTGCAATTATTGCTTATTGATAATACGTGAATTATGTAATTTCAATAGAAAATCATCCTGAATATATACGATTTTTTTTCAATTTTAATAATAATTGAAATCAATTTGAAATCTCGACATCCAATGTGTCTAAGCGACATCAAAATTTGTTCAATAAACCGTTTGCAGCAGACAATAATCACTCGAAATGATGAAATACAACAATCTTGCAATTTACTAAAAGAAATATTAAAAATGCATGAGACATATTCAGTCAAATGAAGAACGACAAACGGATTAAATTGTTGAACGGTCAAAAATGAAAAAAAAGCACCGTAAAAGTTGTATGTGGTACATGTATTCAGAGTTGATGACGGTGCCGGCTATAATGGATGCGACCACATCGACTCGAAGCTTTTGTCTGCTTCTTTTTGTGATGGGACGGCACATTGGCCACAATTTTTTGCCCTCTATTTCGGTCGATCTGTGTGGTGGTACTACTGTGTTCTTTCTTTCTTTCTCTCTCACTCTTTCTCTCTCTCTATTTCTCTCGTTCTCTCTCTTTCTCCCTCTTTCTCTCTCTCTTTCTCTCCCTTTCTCTCTCTCTCTTCATATTCCAACTAGCTTGAATTATAATTCGTCATTCGATATGCTTAAGCATTTGATGATGTGTGCATGTGTGTGAGAGAGATAGTATGTATGTGTCTTGACGTTATGGCAAAGTCGAAACGGAGATTACATTTTATGAAAAGACCGTGTGCCATCCATTCATTCGTCATGTAGATGGTGTGAGAGCGTGTATATATATAATGTGTGTGTGTGTCTGTTTTTTTTTTTTATTCTACTATTGCTGTCATTTTGTTTAACGTCGTTCATTTTAGGTACTTCGAATGCATGAAAAACGAAAAAAAAAAAAAAAAATAGAAACATTGAGTGAATTTATGTGAGCGCCACAGTCTATATAGTCAGTATGCATGGCATGAAAACAAATCTATGGTATTATGCTAATTTCAGTACAGGTTTATGTGAATTGTGTACTGATTGTCGTGTGAAAGCAAAAGAATGTCTGTCACATGATCACAGCTCTCTATTGACAATGTGGTAATAGTCACAATTATTTTTCCCGACGCGCTCCATCGAAATAATAGCAAAACAGCACATCCATATATTTATATATGCTTTCAGTCATTCACCTCCCATCCTCTCGCAAAAATGAGATTCATCGTATTGAATTACGGATGAGATTCTTGCAAATGCATTTCCCGTTTAAATAAAAAGGATATAGGTTTTACCATTCATTGCATTAATTCTGTGACTCTTCACTCGTCATTATTCGTTCGACTTTTATTGTTGCGCTGAAAATAATCAAAAATATATGTGAAGAATTGCATTCACACATACACAGGAGAAGAAAAAAAAAACGACATAAATATAGAGGAAAAACATGAGAATGGTTAAAGAGAAAGATAGACACATAGGGGGCCACACACACACACACACACACACAATGAATAGAAAATAAAGGAACTTCCAAAGATGAGAGAAATTGTGTGGAGCAAAAAAAAAAAAACACGAGAAAATGTGTGTCTACCGCATAATATTGAAAATTCATATTATAATTTCCAATGCACACACACAAAAGAAAGGGATTTGTACGGGATTTTTGCCCGTTTGCTATTCATTTTTATTGAATATTCAGCTCATTTTTCCACGCTCATCGTATTCTATCCAACATTTTCTGGTGCATATATGTCAAATAGCGTAAATGCTGTTCGACATTACGATATTCCATTTCTTGTCTGATTTTTAATATGATAGAGGATGAGAGGGAGAGAGAAAGGGAGAGAGAGAGAGAGAGAGAGAGTGAGTGAGAGAGAGGGGGAGAGAAAGAGAGAAAGAGAGAACGAGAAAGAGTGAGCGAAGAAAGAATTGAAATAGTGCATGCATATTGAATGCAAAATGAATGAACAAACGAACAAAATGAAACGAAAGGCCGAGGAAAATATTATCATTTGCAAGATAATTTTACATTGTTTGACTGCACAATGCTAATGTATGTTCAATGTCCATTACACACATGTTGCAAATCCGCATAAGCGACCATTGTGTGTTTTCAAACGTGTATTGAATGTGAGTAATATTGTGCTAGTTTGTCTTGTTTTTGTTTCATTGCAACATTATGTGTCGTTTTGCGTATTCGGTAGATATTGTCGGCAGTTTGGTTTTCCTTTGATCATCATGACGAAATGGGGTCTAGAGATGAGGGCATTTTTGTTTTGTTTTTTTTTTTTGTTTTTTTTTTTTTTATTCTGCAATGTGGAGTATAAGCCGAGACGAAAGTGAATGATGAATACTAGTGAGGGCATTCATTGCAATGAACTGGGTCGGAACAAACTGTCATCGCTTCATTCACATGCATTCAATGCTGTTGCAAAATGGTCAAGTCACATGGATAAATTCTTGGCCATCATGTGTTAACATGTTTGTTTTGCCTTTTACTGCGATTGACGCTCAATAATTACACATATTCAAGTCGATGGATTTCGGTCAGCTACTGGATGGCCGATCACTTTCACATAGACACTTGTCACATGAAATTTGTCGCTTTGTATCTCGGTCGCTATTCGAAATCCCGATTTCTTGCTCATTCTATTTAACTTCTAATTTCTCATGTTATCCATCATCCCCCCGTCCGCTTCATCCACTTTTTGTCATTTGTTTATTCGCTCATTTAATCCAATGTAACCTCCAAATTTTCAGAATATTTTCTTTTTCGCCTCACATTTGAATGAATTCATTATTTCAACTATAATTATGATGGTGTTGCGATTTAGTCGCTGGTTATTTTATTCATGTTCATTTTCAACAAATTTTCAAACAAATCTCCCAAAATTGCGAAACACAACAGCACAAAATGTCAACGTGGACGGGTTTTTTTTTGTCTTTGGTTTTATTTAGATAAAAAATTGTTCAAACACAATTTTAAAGAGATTAATAACATGGGTTTTTTTTCAAAGTTTTTTCAACGATATACGCCTGAGATTTCTCGCGTTCAATATAAAATATTGCTGTATCTAACAAATGATGTAATAGCAGTAAGAGTGAAAATGAAAAAAAAAAAGTAAAACATCTGAGCTAAATTTGTCTGATTGTCAAAGCGTGTTGTTTTTTTCTTGTTCGGACGCCTTTACTTACACTAACCATATTTCGGAATGATATATCAACGCAACTGCGATTTGCATGTGTGAATTTGCTATAAATTAGGTGCTAACAGCATCAAGTGACAGATATTATGAATTCACCGATTCAACGAATCATTTGCACAACGATTGTTGTGTGATTTGCGATTGTGAAAATAAAATGAAGAAAAAAAAGACGAAGAATCTGTGCAAGACACGTGCAAAGCATAAAAGTGTGACTAAAAAAAGAGGTTTGCATACCAAAATGCCCAACAAGCTTAATAAAGTTTAACTTTCATTTAAACATTTGGTAATCCTTCATTATAAATCTGATGGAATTCGAATGTGTGTGTTTGGTAATGTTTGTTCAGGTATTCGGCATTTGAATAGGCAAAAAAAAAAAAAAAATACAACGAACAGCAGCATCCAGCATGGAAACTAACAAAATGGAAAAGAGATAGAGAGTGGAAAAAAAAAATTTTGTTTGAACTGTGATACTGTTTGTCATTTAAACACGTGTTTTCCTTTTCCATTGGCTTGCTCATTTTGTATATATCGTTCCGCTAAAAAGTTTTCCATTTTTCGGATTGCTTTATCAAAATTGAGTCAATGTAGGGATGGAAACTTCGAAATCAATTTGCTAGCGCATCGAAGCAAGTACCGGTTCAGAAACAGTGAAAGAGAGAGAGAGAGAGAGAGGGAGGAAGAGAAAGAGAGAGAAAGAAAGAGAGAGAAAGAGAGCGAAAGAACAAAATCCATTATTTTAATTAAAAAAGAATTAACAAAGCAAAATCACATTGGATGCCGGAGAATTTATTTCGAAGGTTTTCTTCCCACTCTTTCTCTCTGTGCCTTAATTTTGTTCACTCTTTTCCATTTTCCAAAATTTTCTCTAACTCGCATGCTTTCCCTTTCTCACTCATTGTATTCGTTATATATCGTTGCATGTACCAAAATGGCAGCAACTGTCAATGAGCAACGTGTTATAATTTTGTATATTCAGCACGAACGATGTGAAATTGTTTGATCAAGTAAATTAAAAGTATATTTTTTCATAATGCGTTAAAGAACACACTGAATCTGTTTCAATAAATATTCTCGTTTTTCACAATAAAATCATAACGTACTTGTTGAAGATGAAGACTGTCAAGAAACATATTTTTTTTTTTTCTTAAATCGTCAAAGGCTAAGATGTATGAAAATGAGCACGTGAAATCAGTTTACTTGTGATTTCATTTTCGTCGTTCAATTGAAATTTCGTCAATATTTGTAGATTTGTATCGCTTGGATTCGGTTCCAAGTGTGTTTGGGTTCAAGTGAGTTCTTCCTCAATTTATTTTTTTTTTTTTCATCTTTGGAATATTGGTGTGATATTATTAATATTTCAAAGCTGCTAGCATTGCCACAGGACAACGATACTTTCTTTCAATTATTTTCGGTGAGCATAAGTCTATCGCATACAAACAAATATTCCAATTGATAATGAAACGCAACACTTGTATGATTTATACAGCGCATTTTATTTCAATTTCATATATAAGGTTGCAAAGTGCATGTGGAATAGGTCGCAATAAAACTGATAAAAAAAAACATGAAAGGAACATAAAGTATGAAGAATGAAAAGAAACGGAAAGCAAAGAAAAGAACAGAAATGAAAAAGTATAGTAAATTAGAAAACGTTTCAACCAACCATCAATTTTTGCCTATGGAACATTAAGACGAATGCGTAGGAAATTACACAAGGACAATTTACTTTTGAGCAATTTTTCATTTCTCTTCGTCTACTTTACAGCGATGAAAAGTATATGAACAATTTGAATACGTGTACAGAGAGATAATTCTTGCATTTGATGTCGTGAAGCAATTTTAATGCAAACACTTCTAGTTAAATTCTGGATTCGAGCAATTTAAAACCGACAATGATACGCATACACACAGAGAGAGTAAGAATGAAAGAGAGAATGAAAGAGCGAAAGAGAGAGCGAAAGAGAGAGAGAAAGAAAGAGAGAGAGAGAGGGAGAGGGAGAGAGAGAGAAAGGAAGAGAGAAAGAGAGAGAGAGAGTCAGAGAGAGAGAAAGAGAGAGAGAGAGTGATTGAGTGAGAGAGAGAGAGAGAGAGAAAGGAACACACATACACAAATATGAGCACAACAACTCTCTGAACATTACAAATACACTTAGATAGACTTAGGCTTATAGGTATACAGTTGAAATGGCGTCTCAGCGTTTTAGCAATTGTAAAGATAATGCTCCTTCTGCAATTGGCATTTGCACCATAAATTTTAAAGTAGTTTTTAGTTTCCTGCAAACAAAAAAGCCAAATAATGCACACATTTGCACACTTTTATATATCCCTCTCTTGTTCATTCGCTTAAATCCATCCATTCCCTGTTTGCTTCTAACTCAATCTCAAATCCATTTCTCTATCTTCCTTTCTCACAAACTTTGAAAAATTCGCCGGAAATTGTCAGCTCTCGGAAGACTGCACAACACACAATATAATATTTGTGACAAGAAGTACAATGTAATTGAAAGGCGAAACCGAAACTTGGAATAAATAAAGTTTCATTCATCTCACAGCCAGTGAGTGAGTGAGTGAGTGTGTGAGTGTATGTGTGGTGCTTGTTGTTCGCGTTTCATTCCATTCGTTTTCGTTCGCTTCATAATGTTTAAATGTTTCGCAATCATGACAGTATTTGATTTTGGCGCACTTGATTCAGTTGCGTGACATGACCGCAGAAAAGATCATCAAAAATACATATCTCTGTTGGTAAGTTCTGGGCTGAAGAGAGAGAGAGAGAGAGAGAGAAAAAAGAGGGAGATAGATACAGAATGAATATCATATAGACTGAGCAACAAAACAGCCTCATGCATTCCACACGAAAATAGAAAAAGTTTTTTAATATTATTCCTCTCTTTATGTTATTCACATTTTTTTTTTCTTTTTTTTTTTGTTTTCTTGTGTGATTGTGAAAAGAATCCATACGCAGATTGTGTGTGTGTGTGTGTGTGTGTGTATATACGATTCTCATAAAAATATGTGCCAACAGCAATGGCACCGACAATGATGAGAAGAAAAACACCATCGTCAACATGCCGCTCGGAATGCGTTGGATTTTTTTTTCTTTCTCTCTCTCTCTCTCTCCTCCTCCTTTTCCATCTCATTCTCACTTTTTATACTTTTCTTGTCATAGATTGTTTGTGTCGCGGAAACCGGATGTATGCATGCATGTTTCCGATTAAGAGCCGTTTATATCTGAGTAAGAGTAGATGATGATCGAATTAAACAATGCCAACAATGTAACAAAATGTCTCGTGCCAAAAGTTTCAGTTTACCAACTTAAACTGGTTGCATTAACTGGTTGGTTGTAGCAGATTTTTGATTTTTCTATTTGTATTTTTATTACAATTTTTCAATGGTTTCGAATGATATCGGAGATTGAGGAGAGAGAGAGAGAGAGAGAGAGAGAGAGCAAAACTTTTCATTAAATACTCATAAGTTTGGGACGAATCGGGAACATTTTTCCCCTCATTTCACAATGTTGATGAAATATGACGGGGGCAGACACTAACTTCATCAGCGACAGAAAAAAAAAAACACACACACACACACTCACAATGAAACAGAGAAAAAGCAACAGAGAAAGAGAAGCTTACAGAAAGACATACACACAAAGACAAGTGAAACTTTCGCTACTTACTTTTTACGAATGAAAAAACAACGAAAAAAAAAGCCATTCTATCGTCAATATGTCGATGGTAAAACGTGAATAAAAAAAAAACACACAACCATCGTAAAATTGTTTGTATGCTTTTCAATTAGCTTTTACTTGGGATTATGTGTTTAAACTATGCGAAGTGATGAGAATGCCGATGAATTATTGCATCTTTGTGTTGGATGGCCTCGATATTAAGTATTTTAGAATGTCAATTTAATTTGCTTGAACCAAAGTAAAAAGTGAGAAAATGAGTGAGAGATGGAAAACGATTCAGAGCAGTGTAAAAACACTCTCTCACACACACACACACACACGCATACGCGATAGATATTTAGACACAGACAAACGTACACTTAGAGTGGAATGAGTGATAAATGATCGACCGTGCGAGATGGCAAGATGAATAGAGATCGACTGACATGCATCTAAGTTTGGGTGTGAATGTACGTGGCGCGGTGTGGTGATGGTTGCGGCATCAATAGCAGAAATACAGAGAATGTGTAAGCATGATGAATATTGAACATATGATACAGAAAGCAAAAAAAGGGGGTGAAAATCCAATCAATCTAACTTTGTGCACAACGATATTAGCGTTGATGGGTTCGAACCAAAACTTTTCGAGCGATAACTTTAAATGAATTACAGCCGTAGTCATTGAGTTTTGCATGAAATGAAAGAAATAAAAAAAAAAGAAGAAATTATATACACACACAGTGTCTGTGTGTGAGAGAGAGAGAGAAAGATTGAGAGAGAGAGAGAAAGATTGAGAGAGAGAGAGAAAGAGAGAGAGAAAGAGAGAGAGAGAGTGCTTTCTTTTTGCATATCAACATTTACATGAACGCATTCTACATGTATGTGCCACTAGATATGCCACGACCCATGACAATGATTTTCAATTCATATGAGATACAATGCATAAAACTAAGCACATTCCACATAAATATGCATTTTTTCCCTCCTGCGCACGTTGTTAATGTTATTGCTGTTACTGTTGCCATTGTTGTTGTTGTTGTTGTTTTTCTTACCATCAGAAGCAGCAACAGCAATAGCGGTAAAATTTCTCGATCAGCTCGAGCATAGAAAATATTATCATGTGTCACAGAGCACAACTGCTTTATGGACGCGTGTATACTTAAATATTTTTCGACGATGTCAAAATCAAAATAACCATAAGCTATTCTATACAACAACAACATTGTACCATCATCACATTGCGGTTTACATCTTTGTCGTCTTCATTTTCTCTTTAGCCTTTTGCTAGATTTTCCAAAGTGGCTTCTCGCCATATTTTCATAACAGTCGCACATTTTCTTCTTGTATTATATAAACAAAGAAAAAAAAAAAGAAAAAGAAAAAAAAAAGAGAATTTACCACTTAAAAAATGACACAACAACGATAAATATATATATATGTGTGTGTATATGTTCACGACATAGTATTTTTTTTACCATACCTACTGAAAATTACTCGCATGTGTATCATAAATAGAAATATCGTAACTTTGCCATCGTTCAAGCATGTGTGTGCAATGTTGCTGCCGTTGCCATTGACTTGAATTTCAATGGTTTTAATGGTTTTAATGCGACAATAAATGCGTATATTTGTGCATGTCAGCGTATGTGTGTGTGTGAGTGTGTGTGAGCACATCATAGTATATAAATTTTAGAAAGAAAAGATGGCAAGTCGTGAAGAGAAGCGTAGTAAGAGAGATGGAGAGGAAGTGGGTAAAAAATGGGGAAAAAATGGAGAGAGAGTGGGTGAAAAAATGGGGAGGAAAAAACTATGTAACAAATTTTTCAAATAAAAACGACTGTAACAACAAAACAAGTTAGATCCTTGAAGGTATAATATGTGCAAACCATTTAAATTAGTAACGATGTGAATAAGACAAGCCAACCAAACGAACAAACTGAGTAGTTTGAATGTATTGCGTTCAGTGCGCTTAGTTGGTTTGAAATAAAAAAAAAAAATAAAAAAAAAACTTTTACGCTATGTTTCAATTTGCAATGAGTTTTTAGCCAAGTCGAAAATTTCTCTTTCGTTTTCTATATGCCTTTTTTCCTCTCCTACACACACTCTCTCTTTCTCACTCTCTCTCTCTCTCTCTCTCTCTCTCTCTCTCTCTCTCTCTTTCTCTCTCTCCCTTTCTCTCTTCTGTCCCTCGCTCTCTCTCTCTTCCCTCTCGCTTTTTTTTTTATTTCTCTCACATCCATATTTCTACAAAGTCTGTCCCGTTCAGTTTTCCGTTTTCATTCGTGTCATTGTGTGTTCTATAATAACCCATGCTCTCGATTTTAGTACAAACAGTTATTCGAAAGGGAAAAACAAAAATATATTTCATCGTTCTCAGATGCGGCTGGCTGGCTGCCTGCCTGCTATCACTTTATATTTTCCTCAACCATTTTCAGTCATTAACTATCTTGCGGAAGCTTTCATCGCTAGTTTGCGAAACAATGCCGGTATTGCCATTAGCATTTTCGCTTTTGCACAAACATACAGACACACACACACGCAAAGACACGCACATACATTCATATAGAGGCTCAGCATCATTGCCATTACTGTTAGGTGTATGAATTGTGTATACAATATCAAATCGAAAGAAATAACGGGCAAACGAAAGAGTTATGCGTTAAATGTATCGATTGAAAGTATGCCTACATATCAATATGTATTTAATATTAGAGGGTTCGAGAAATTTACTTTTTATTGTCTTTTTCTGGTAAACAAAAAATGGTCGAGGCAATATAAGATAACATGAAGCCAAAAAAACAGCGAAAACCGAGAGAAATGTAAAAGAGTAGGATAGAAATGGAGAGTGTGTGAGAAAGAGAGAGAGAAAGCATGCGAGAGAATGAATGATTTAAAGCTGGGGGGAGAGAGAGAGAGAGAGAGTGAGTGAGAGAGAGAGAGAGAGAGAGAGAGTTTGAGAGAGCGAGATTGATAGCGAGGGCAAGGGATGAGTGAATGAAAGCGAACCGAGTGGAAGCGAGCATATGTTAGTTTAGTGATGCGATTAAATTAATCACATAAGTTTAACTGGGCTTATATTATATAAATTCATTAAATTAATGGAGCTATTTTGTTTACATACGATGATGGTGTGCGCATTTTGGATGTAGATTTTCGTCACTTGTATCGAATTGCTATCGGTAGAAAATTGTGTTTTGGTGTTATGCTATTGTATACAACTGGTGGTATATTGCGTTCTATTATTTTAAGAGAGCAAGGGCAAAAGTATCGTAATCTTTTGTCGCTAAGCTTATTCATTTAGAGAAAGAGCACATCAAATAAGAGTGTGAGGTGAATGTATGCGAATGTTTGAAAACCAGAGATGGAAATAATGAAATTGGATCCAGTTTCTCTCTCTCTCTCTCTCTGTCTCTTCCTTTCATTCTACCATTCACTCGCTTTCTCTGGCTTTTCCATTACATTACAGAAATTACGTGAATATTTTGATGGAACATTTCAACATATTTTGTTTGTAATTCGACCCCGTTCAATATGTCGGAATCTTGTAATAAAACCCAGAGTCAGAACGGAACAGAGAAAAAAAAATAGCGAAAAAAAAAAAAATCAGAATAACAAACAACGGCGAATAGCAAGGCATGGTATGCTAAGAGGAAGTATCGATTTGGAATATGCATATAGTCCATCTGCATTCGTTCATTCATTAATATCCTTAATATTTGATGGCATTTATCGAAAAGGTACGGTTACGGTAGTGCGCAAAGTCAATAAGATTTTTACTACCGAGCACACTTTTGTTTTGGCCCTATTACTGTGTGAATCTAATGGATTTGCAATACAGATTGTCGCATTCGTTCATTTCCTGTATTTCCACCATACTCACACTCTCTACTAACAAAACACACACACACACACACACACACACACACACACACACACACACACACACACACACACACACACACACACTCACTCACTCTCTGATCTCGTTTTCTTTGTTCGGAATTCATTTGCATCACATTTTGATCAGCCTATTCCATTTTACCATGTGTATCTTGTTGCATTTTAATTTTGTCAAAAACGAACACGAATTTCATTTCGAGCATCCAAAAGGGATGACCGACCGTTTTCTCTCACCATCACCATTGATAATCTATAGGAAATTAATTGTGTTTGTATGTAAATTTATTTGTGAATGTGACCATTTTACTGTCTCTTTTGTTACTTCATTTTGGCGCTGTTACAATACACAAACACCATGCAATTGTAGCATAATCAATGAAATGAAAAGAAAAACGAATAGCAAGAGGAAGCAACGCAAAAAGAGCGAAAGCAATACCCTAGGGGAATTTATCAAATCAGATGTGTTGCAGATATTGCAGATAGTTTGGATTTGCGGCGGATATTCTTCGTGATCATAGAGTGAATATCCGCGCTATCTGCTAAAAATCCGCAAATATTCGTAGGCAACACTCAATATTTGATGTTTTTATTGGTAGAAAATTTGAGCAGATTTTTTGCAGATTTCTACGGATATTTATTCGATAAATTCCCCTAGGCAATACCAAGTGATATAGATAGAGTAAGAGAGGAAGAAAGATCGTGTGATCGAACAAGAGAAAAAGTGATTGAGAATGAGAGAAAGAGAGAATGAAATCGCACTAGCAAGAGTGAGGGATAATGAAAAATAACCATCAGCCAAAAATGTGGCATCAAACAAAGAAGAACAACCGGAACTCAGAATAAAAGAAAGAAGAAACTAACAGCTAAGAGACATTGAGAGCAAGAGTTGGTGAATACAAAAACATGAAATAAAAGGAACTGTAAACACGAAGTCGACTCCACATTGAAAAACGGTATGCAACCGTAGTGAATTTGCAAACAGCAAACACTAGTCGATGCTCGTAGTTCTTGTGCTGTCATGGAAAAGATTGTTGTGAATGTGAGTTGGTGTTTGTGTGTGTGTGTTTTTTCCCTCCATTTGTCCATTCTTTCCCGCCAGCATCGAGTGGATGGTATTCTTTTTTATTCGTTGCCATTTTCCACTTGCTGCTCTTTTTTCGCATTTTCGCTATT
Source organism: Resseliella maxima (assembly GCA_029041755.1). NCBI lineage: Eukaryota > Metazoa > Arthropoda > Insecta > Diptera > Cecidomyiidae > Resseliella > Resseliella maxima. The sequence goes on from JAQOWM010000734.1 coordinate 334,232, forward strand.
GTATTTTATATTTTATTGCCTTATTTTATTAACAATAAAATATCTGCCATACTGCATCCATACACAGAGACAACACACAAACTTATTCGTTCATAGAAATACAAATACGAACAGATTCACAACAACCATCGCCATCATCATCATCATCATTGTCATCATCATCACTAACTCGCAATGAATGGTGATCATCTGCTGGCCGCGCGAGTCGACTCAACTCAAATCGAATGCACAAACTCTCAATCTCTTTCTCTTTCTCTTTCTCTTTCTCTTTTTCTTTCTCTTTTTCTTCTCTCTCTCTCTCTCTCTCTCTCTCTCGCTCTCGCTCTCTCTCTCTCTCTCTCTCTCTCTCTCTCTCTCTCTCTCTCTCTCTCTCTCTCTCTCTCTCTCCATCTCTCTCTCGCTCTCGCTCTTCCTCTCCATCTCTCTCTCTCTCTCTCTTTCGCGCTCTCGCTCTCATTCTCGCTCTCGTTCTCATTCTCGCTCTCGCATAACAACAAGAACCGAAAACGAGAAAGAGAGAATTGTCGTAAACAAAAGCCATATTATTGCTATAACTATTATTGAGCATAAAAAATGCCACAAGTAAATGCACTTAATGTATGGATGGAATACATAAATTCATTTTGGGAATATTTTCAGTTGTTTGATATTTTTGTCTTCCTCTATCGCCTGTCCAATACCATAACTGATACTAGAGCTGTTACAGTTTTTGATATTGCTATTTCTGTTGGTTTTCTGGTGGTGGTGCTGCTTCTGTTTTTGTCGTTGCTAACGCTCTTCCGTTTTCTGTTCAATGTTATTTATTTGCAGCTCGGAACAATATTGTTTGGAATTTAAATAGCACTTTTGTTCTTCACCTGCCTCTAAATTGGCACACAATTCTCCCGTTACCTACCCCCCCTGTCCCCCATTTACCAACATGCGAGGCCAACATAGCAAAGTATGCATTTAATCTGCTGTAAATAATATTGTTTCGTGCACAATAAATTTTTTCGGCCAGATTTTTACATGTATTATTTGTTATTCAACTGTTTTTATGTGAAATTACTTCGTTCAAATTCGTTTCAAGCTTTTGTGGAATGTTTCTTATATTTTATCTTTATCTCGATCTATCGCACTCACTGTCTCTCTACTCTCTCTCTCTCTCTCTCTCTCCTTCTTTCTCTCTCCTTCTCACTCTCCTCTCTCTCGCTCTCCTTCTCTCTCTCTCCTTCTCTCTCATTCTCTCTCTCTCTCTCTCTCTCTCTTTGTTATTTTCTCTTTGAATTTTCCCTCTTTCTTTCTCTTTCTCACTCCGCTCTTGCGCTTTTTTATATATCCTTTATTCATTCTCTTAAGCTCGCTCATTTTCAATTTTACTTTGGATTGTCGTGAATTGTAGGAATTTTCCCACAAAGCACGCTACCTAAAGTAAGACACATTCGACTTTCGTCACCCGTATGGAGGTTGCCATCGGTTTTTTTTTCATCATTTTTTTTTTTTTCCTTTTCTACTGTTTCTCAGATTCTTCATCATCATTCTATTTCTTTTTCTTTTCTTTTCTTTTCTATTTTTTTATTTTGTTTCAAACTGTGAAAAGCAGCCTGAATGACAAAGGCACAAAATTCAAAGTAGAAAAACAGCAGTAAATTATGAAGTTTATTAACTTCATTTTAAAGCTTATCATAATTTTATTAGTTGACTGTTTCTGATAAAGTCACTGTGAAAGGCATGAAAACCAATGTGTAAGGAAGAATAATCTTATGACTGACATATCCAATCTGTTTTTGTACGTTTTACCTTTATTATCGTCGCATTTTGGATAAAACTAGCAAATCTGTAGACTCTCTTGATTAAAACTCATCAGAAAGTGTATAATTTTCCATTATATGATCCATTTCTTGTTTTAAATGTATCATCATGGGATGTGCATGCATGCAAAGTTTGCCTTTGATAGTGCATTTCGTCTTTTCGAAACTATTTCTGTTTGACGCTTTTTCATCGACACATCACTCTTTCTCTCTTACTCTCATAATCTCTTACTCTCTTTCTCTCTCTATCTTTCTCTTACTCTCTCTTTCTCTCTCTCTGTCTCTGTCTCTCTGTTTCTCTCTCTCTCTCTGCCCACCTCTCTCTTACACACACACACCATTCTACCATTTCAAAGTTATGTAGCATTCAAAAAGTTTTCCTTTGTCATAGTTTTCTACTCAGGGCATCATTTCGATTGCATATTTCTCTCATTAGAAGCATAATATAGCTTACCTTAGTGTTAATAAAACACAATGAATTCGAATACATATATACTGAACAGGCTAATGAAGGTGAAATTATCACATTTTTTTTTTAGCCATCTATATAATAGAAAAATATCATTTTGGTTTTCATACATGAATGCAGCCAATTTCAACATTGAAATCATAAGAAAGCATTATACATAAAAAACTGTGTAATGCACAACCATGCAATATTCATGGAGGGTACAAAGCATCATCTATGATTTTATACGGTAATATTTGTATTTAACTGTGCATTTCAACCTATAACTAACTTTCTTTTGAATACACATTCACATTTAACGTTAGCATATAATGGCTGAAAAATCTAAGCAATTGAAATGTAAGGTCCAAGCGTCATATATTTTGTAAACAAAGCCAAGAGAGAGAGAGAAAACAAAAAAAATAATCGAAAAGTTTTTGAGTCTGTTGTTGATTTTATGCGATAGACGCTTTGTATCGATGGTGTGAGTGTTAGTGCTCACACTCATGCATTTATATTGTTTATCATTTTGTCTTCATGGAATGAATGTTTGAAAGATGGCCAACGACAATATTGTAACGAAAAATGGACAGAGAGGAAAGAAGAAGAAAAAAAAAACGGAAATCAACGAATGAAAGCGGATAATACAATAAGAGTTAAGTAAAAGTTTTTTCTATAACAACATATAAATCTTTCATTCAAACTGGAAATCATCGAACGGATGAAAAGCTTTCGATGTTTGGCAAAGTAAATACAATTTTGGTGCGCTCAAACACACACACACATACGCGTGCGCTCGCCAATATACATCGTACACAACATTTCGTGTCTACTACTTTTCGTCTTCATAGTTCGTCTGGTCGTTTTTCTTTCTCAATTCTTTCTCTTTCTTTCGTTCTTTTTTTGTTTCTCTATTCACTTTTCTTTCCGGCTATTGCCATGATCATTTTGTACAGAAAACAATGTGAAACCGAACGATTGTATTACGATTAAAGCTCATGGCTGATGTTGCAGACCATGCAACTTTTAAGTGTCATCAAACAGAAAATCAATAAACCAAACATCATGACATGACAAAGAGTTGAAATGATTGTGAAGAGAAACATGCCAATGGAAATGAATGGCATTCTTTTTTTTCACACGAGAATACTTTACTCAAACCACAACGAAAAGAGCGAAAGACACACACACACACAGAGAGAGAGAGAGAGAGAGAGAGAGAGAGAGAGAGAGAGAGAGAGAGAGAGAGGGAGGGAGAGAGAGAGAAAGAGAGAAAGAGAGAAAGAGAGAAATAGAGAGAAAGAAAAAAGAGAGAACGAGATACTACTGCAGTCGGTCGCCATCATTTATTGCAATCCCAATGTGTTCCAAAATCTGTTCACTTGGAACAGTTCCTGTATGTGTTATTGATGAAAAAAAAAATCAAAACGATGAAATAGTTTCTACCTTTTATCGCTGATTTCTGTCAACTGGTATTGTCATTTTGGCTTTTACTATTCTTTCTCTCTCTCTCTCCCTCTCTAGTTCTTTTGATCAATTGCTGTTTCTCTCTCAGCACCGTCTCTTATCCCCTTATCTTTTTCTATTCTTTTCTTCCATTTATTTTTTTTTTTTGTGCTAATCCTCTCTTCACCTCTTCATGCTACCCTTTAATCCTCGCAGTCCCTAACTTTTTCAATAAATGCGTTAAAAAAAAAAATGGAAAAATGTCAATTGAAAAAGGGAAAAGCAAATGTAACATTGACATTTCTATAGTTTTGCATTCAAATAAACATTTACACATCATTTGACGAAACAAGAAAACAAATTTCAGGCCAAATTTAAATTGATACAGTAAAATCACTTATTTTTAATGGCCTGAGAAGTATTGTCTGACTTTTGGATGAAATATTTTCAAAATGAATATTTAATATCAGTCAGCCAGTCAGCCAGCCAGCTAGTCAGTCAGCCACAATCCATAAACAAATAATTTGATTTTCGAGGTGAAAATGACGTAATAAAAGTCAAATGTAATGTAGGCCAAGTGTTGCCATACATTTAACTATAAGTTATATAAATTAGTATTTTCGATATGTTGTCAAAGTTTTGAATGTATGAACTCATTTCATTTTTCATTATTTATAACAATCAACACAATATCCTTTGATTATTTCTTTTTTTTTCTCTCATTGAATTGTAAAAAAAATAAAAAGAGTCTCGTGATAAATTCAATCGAAAATAAGTGTTTTATAAATGATTCATACAATTAAAACATGCACAACAACAACTTGAACCGACATTTCTACAATTCGATTCAAACTGGATAAATATTGTATATTGTGATAGAAGGAAAAGTGTGTGAAAATATGTTGAGCGTTATTATTAATATATTTGATATAATAGCATTTATACCCGAAAAATGTCTAACATTTATTAAATGAAATTCCATTTATTTTCGTATATTCTGAAATAACGGAAACAATCATTGTTGGTATAAAAGTGTGAAGTAGTGAAAACTAGAGACGACGAGAGAAAGATAGAGGGAGACAGAGACAGAGACAGAGAGAGAGAAAGAGAGAGAGAGAAAGAGAGAGAGAGAAAGAGAGAGAGAGAAAGAGAGAGATAGAAAGAGAAAGAGAGAGATCGGGAGGAAAGTAGTGAGAGGAAAGTAGTCAGAAGAAAGTAGTGAGAAGAGAAAAAAGAGAAATGGAGGCAAATAGGAAAAACAGTGTGAGAGAGTGTGGCATTGATTGTGTTTCTTCATTCGCGTATGCAATCAGATGAAGCTTTGCACTCAGTTTTGAACTGCTGTGCTGAAGTCATTCTTATATTTTTCTTTATTTCTCTCTCTCTCTTTATCTCTTTCTCTGCCTGTCTGTCTCTGTCCCTTTCTCAGGATCGTTCTGCCAATTTAACTGTCTTCTACGTTTCGCACGGTGTGTGTGTGTGTGTGTGTATGTGTGTATGTGTGAGAGTGTGTGTGTGTGTAGTACGAATATGTATTTACCGAGCCCAGTGATTATGAGCGTATGTTCGAAACAGAAAAGTCAGTCGACTTAGTTGAAATCTTTTTGCGAGTAAAAGTTTTAATGAAATTCCGTGTGTCAACTGCATATCTGACAGAATAGAGTAATTTCATCGAGAGATTTTTTTTTTTTTTTTTTGTCGTTTCTCTTATTCGTTTTTTGGCATTTGTTAAAATGCCAACACCTTTCTACCTGCCTCCAAAAATTGCTAACTTTTCATCTTTTCATCTCTCATACTCATTTGTAAAAGTACATATACATTTAACATCGTTTATTTGCAATTGTGACAATGAATGAGTCGCACCTGATTTTAGCATTTACATTCGACACGAAATCCAAAATTTATCATTTAATTGTCTTTTCAAATAGTGTATGAAAACTGAAAAACCTGAATACATTTGGCATTCATGTTCACACACATCAACCAATAACACACCTTTTGCAATGATTTAATGACGGCACGAAATAAATGTAAGCACTGCCACTTGAATTGTGTGTTTTTTTGTGTGCGCGCGCGAGCGCGAGCGCTTAACTCGTAAGTAAAGAATGAGCTATGTGCGATAAGTGTAATGTGAAATAATGTTCCCGGACTAATCGATTCGATCGTGTAAAACAGCGACACATAATAAAATTGAGTGTTGTTTGCTGTTCGCGCTACATGACATTGCGTGTCTGTTTTGATTATATAAAATGCATGAAGTGCAAATTTTCGTTTGCATAGCTTCCAAACCAAAACTGCGATGAAAACTTTTCCTTTCCCATTTGACTTGTATTTACACAAATTTTTGGGTGCTGCTACGTCGTTGCTAATGTTTTGCATACGAAAAAAAAGTCGGTGCCGGTAGAAATTCTTCTTTCATTTCATTCAATTAATGTAAACAGTGACATATGTTGTCAGCTCATGTTTGCCGTTGAGTACCAGTAATAAGTCAAACGATGAACAAAGAAAGAAACAGAAAAAGAGAGAGAGAGAGTGGGAGAGAGTGAGAGTGAGAGTGAGAGTGAGAGAGAGAGAGAGAGAGAGAGAGTGAGAGCGAGAGAGAAAAAGAGCGAGAGAGAGAAAGAGTGAGAGAGAGTGTGTGAGAGAGAGAGAGAGAGAGAGAGAGTGAGAGTGAGTGAGAGAGAGAGGGAGATTGAGAGAGATATGGAGAGAAAAAAAGGCGAAAAACAAGAGAGAAAGGGATTGAACGATGAAAAACCAAGAGACGAAAGAAAGAAAAAAAAAAATGCAAAACAGACTAGAATGCTTCGCGCACGAACCATACAAATTGATCAAGCACATTTTTAGCATGAAAGCGCATTTGAATTGTCATTTTAATTGTATAGGAAATTATTATAGTGAAATTATTTGATTGCATGCTCTTTAAATAGTTTAAAATATATTTACAAGTGCAATTTAGTTACACTAGAAAATTGAACAGCTGCATACAGCTAACTAAGAAGTAGAAATGAAGCGTTTACTTAAAATTATCTGTGAATCTGCTTTGAATGTTTTAGTTATGAGCGTTTAAGTCAACTGATTTTTATTTGTAATATAAAAAGTTTTGGCGAACAAACAAATGTATGAGCAAATGCAAAAACAATATTGAGAATATTCCAGTCGGCGGCACATTTATGCGCAATAAGTGTGTGTGTTTGAACTTTGTTTCATATCTTGAACAAATTCTTTAATTTAATTCAATTGAAGGCAAAGTGCCACAATTTCATTCTCATACATCTCACACTCATTTATTCAATACGCTCAATCAATGGAACTATGCTTATTCATTTTTAAAAACTTTGACAACCATGAGTACAATATGTGCACCATTTCAAAATCTGGCAAAAGAAAAACAAAAAATTGAAACGGAAAGAATTAACATTGTGAGGAAAATGAAAATGGTTTTTTTTTTTTGCAATGTTTTGGAAAAAAAAAAAAATGAAAACTTTTTGCCAAAAATCATTCATCTTTCATTTTGGCCGTTTATCGTGCGTTCGCAATGAAACTCAAGAGGCAAAAATTATAATTTGTACGCATATATGCGTGGATATTGGATCATTGAAACCGGCTGTGTGGCATACGCATACTTAGCCAAACCGTTGGCTGAATAAAACAGAAAATTGTTCAGTTTGCGTAATTTACGAGACCAGCGAGATTCAAGAGCATTGCTCGCATTTCATTTTTTTTTTTTTTTTTTTTGTTTACTTAGACTTCTCTACTCTTGTCGTTGTCGTCGGAATTTTTTAAATTCAACATTACAACTCTTGGTCTTTTCTAACGAGGCTTGACTCTCGGAACTGAAATGGCATCGCAACCAAATTTTTAGTCACATTTGCATAATGTTGCATGCAAATCGAGAACACTGGGTGCTACATCGTATACATACGCACACAAGCACAAAGTTATTTGTTCCTTCTTCGTTTCTTTTTTTTTCTTTCCTTGTTCTTTTTGCGTATTTTTCCATTTCGTTTGGTTGTCATTCTATTCGAATTGCGTAGATACATTTTGACTTTAATTTAGTTACAGTTCAGTTCAAAGCCAGTCTAGCTGTCAAACACGTATTTTGTATGCTCGTTACGAATATTTGGATTCATTTCTTTGAAGGGAACGAAGTCGGTGTTTTTTTTTTTTTTTCTTTTGGAATTTCATTGTATTGTCTTGTGTTGCTTTGCTGAGTGTTATGTGTCTGCGTATAAATGATCAAAATGCTGCCACGCACACAAACAACAAGCAATTACCAAGTATTTACACATTTGTTGTAGTATTACAATGGCTATGCAACTAAAATTCTGTTTTCCATTGCCTACTACCATTGCCATATATTGCTCCAACCAATTCGGGTAAATAATACAAAATAATTAAGAGCAATTCTAACGAAACAACATAATCAAAAATATCAACCAACTTATACAAATACAAGTATGAATAACGACAATAACATCGACGAGGACGACTACGACGATGACTACAACGACAACGACAACAACAACAATAACTTCATCTTCATCTTCGAAGCCGAAAGAAATTTCTTTAAATGTACAAAGAAGCACACTGAAATATTTAATTAAAACAAATAAAGTTTTTAAATAAATATTTATGAATTATAATCGTTCATATGATAAATGGTGAAAATATGGTAACAAAGTAAAATGCGGGAGAGCATGACATTGTACAATGCGCATTGAATTGAAACAATGGTTTTTGGACGGCATTGAATTTGTTAGTCGGTGAGAAAATATAGAAGGAACAAAGAGAGGCAAAAAAGGAAAAAAAAGAGAAAGGAAAATGAAGAGATGAAAAGAGAGAGAGAGAGAGAGAGAGAGAGAGGGAGAGAGGGAGAAAGGAAAAGAGGGGGAACGAGAATGTGAGGGAGTAAACGAAAGAGATTGAAAGAAATAATTCAAAATTAAAATCGGCTGTCATTTACGTTTGAAATACAAAAACCGAAATCTATCGAATTTTGAAATCCATTTAGATATTTGTAAGTTGTTCAATTGATTGTTACAATAGCGAAACTCAAATCCATTTAAATTTGTTGAAACATTGAAAATGGCATTGGCACTTTTTATTTTCAGTGAAAATAATTCGCAGATTAGTTGATAATCTCTCGTTTCGAACGATAAAATCAAAAAAAAAAGTCGAATTAATTTTCCTGAAAATAATTTGTGACCACAATTGCAATCGAACAATCGTACAATTTGCTGAGATTGCAAAACATTATTTGTGCATTTAGTCGCCGGCTGAAACCTAATCAATTTTCAATTTTTCTCTCTTCTTTACATTTAACCAAAATGTCAATTATTTGGAAAGTGAACGCAATAAAAACAGGCTTACAGTGTACTAAAAGTTGATGTACGCAGGTAACTTAAAAGTATAAAATTGAGATTCGACCGCAAAAACTGTTGTCTGCGAACTTTTTCGTTTTTTTTTTTTTTTTGAAAGGTAAATTACATCGCGTCGTTTGAAATTGATGTGATTCATTGGGGAGGTTTTTATTCACTTAAAAAATTTTTACAATCGCTTTTTTGTTTTCTTTCAATGTTTGTTTTTGGACGGCCATTGCTTAGGATAAAACAGCAGTAATTGTTTTTGGCATACACTTGTGGTACGTTTTCATAGATTTTTGTTGTTGTTGTTGTTGTTGTTGTTGTTGTTTTGCATGTATTAGATGGATCATGAAAGTATACATTGTTCGACAGTCCAAACATTTGCGAACAAAATGATATATTTTCATGGCTTCCGAAGATCCACAAGAAAACATTTTATTTTGGCACAGGGTTTTTTTTTGGTTTTACTCTTCATTTTCATTGGTATGGTCTAACTCAACTTGCTTACTCAGACCACACTTTTGATTTTTCCATGTTCATTTGCGTTCGTACATTAAATATGGTACTTTCACACCACTGGAATCCACTGATTATTCCAACATTTTTTTTTCTTCTTTTCTCTATCTTTCATTCTTTTTAAACAAAGCAGCAAACTTTTGCTTTTTTCCCGCTTTTTATTTTATTTGATTGTTTGATTCTCGTAAGCGGCAACTGTGGTGCAACCACACATTGGAATTGAATAAATGAATGAAGCGAAAAGAAGAGGAAGTGGGAGTGAAATTGAGAGAGAGAGTGAGAGAGAGAGCGAGAGAGAGAGCGAGAGAGAGAGCGAGAGAGAGAGCGAGAGAGAGAGCGAGAGAGAGAGCGAGAGAGAGAGCGAGAGAGAGAGCGAGAGAGAGAGCGAGAGAGAGAGCGAGAGAGAGAGCGAGAGAGAGAGCGAGAGAGAGAGAGAGAGAGAGCGAGAGCGAGAGAGAGAGAGAGAGAGAGAGAGAGAAAGAGAGAGGCGGGGGCAGAAGGAGAGAAAAAATGAAAGCAAAAGTGAAAGAAACAGGATGAAATGAGCACGAGCGAAACGATGTCAGTCAGCCAAAGTGATTTCCCCCTCGCTTTTGGAAAAATGCGATAATAAATTATCTATGCAATTATATGCGATATTTATTTTTCTCTCGCTCTCTGTGTATGTGTATGTGTGCGTGTGAGTTGTTCTTTCTCTTTTCTCTTTTCTCTTTTCTACCATCCATCTCTTTCTGTTTCTCTTACAAAATCCTCTCTCAGTCTTTTGAGTTAACTTCTTTACCTCTCATACAGCGTTGAAATCATTTGATTCTTTTCTCATTTTCATCGCACTTAAACTTCTTGAAAAGTTTTACTGAGAAACAAGAATCAAGTACTTAACGATTACTCTTCGTACATTAAGCACAGAAGTGCGAGCAAGCCGAAAAAGTGCAACATTTGTTTTCAATTTTCTGTAAATCGATGGCAATAATGGAAATTTTGGTTGGCGGTAAAAAATAATATTGTTTTTCTTTCCTCCGCATACTCTTTGGACCTCTCCCCTCCCCTTCTCTTCCACAAAATTGCACAATTTTTTAGATATTTATTCAACACATTGAATCATCGAACATTTGTCGACCTTAATCAATAAGCATTAATTGTATTGTTAATTGAATAAAATCATTTAGCATATAACATACATAAAGATATGTATGTTAAATGAAATACAAATTATTTCAATTGGTTTGGAAATTCCGCGTTAATAATAACTATTATTTCGCGCTGTGATATTGAAGCTTGAGAATATTGCGGTCATTCAATAAAACAAAACACACACACACACACACACACACACACACACACACACACACACACACACACACACACACACACACATACACACACACACGCATACCAATACAATTACACCGACGCACGCATACCAATACAAAATGTTTTGAAAATGGATCGGTGCACCTGTTGTTGTATTCCATATAAAATACATATCTCATTTTTCACATATAATTAAACTGAAAATGATTTTAATTAATCATTTTTCGTCGAATTATTTAAATGTATAGCATTCTGTTAGTTTGTCCGATAATAAATTGATTTTATGGTATTTACATGCCTAATGCCATTAAAATAATATTAAATTAAATACAAGTGCAAATGCCAAACGTGTTTATCAATTTTGGCTACAATCCCGACGACTATTCGATGTGATTTAATTAATCAAAAGCAGTTGGTGCGTATACATACACACATACACACACATACATACTTGTACACATGGACCATGCATATCAACAGTGTAACGAAATATAATAAATGGCATTCTGTGCGGTTTCTCATTCGAAAAATCGATCGGAGAAACCAAAATAGAAATAGAAAGCTAATGTTACACTCACAAAAAAAAAAAAAAAAAATTTTAATAATAATAAAAACAGACAACTGCAGCCAATAAAAAAAAAGGGGAAATTCTATCGGTCATTCGACAATTTAACTGATACTTTTCCGATAATAACCCATCAATTTCAATGGCTGCGGTCGACTTTCATAATTATATCAAACACATGCGCGCATCAATTTCATTAATTAAACGCACCAGCCGACAAAAATAAACCCGAATCGATTTCGTTTCATATTTTTATTAATGGTGAATTGAGTTGATATCAATTGGTTTATTATTGTTTTTTTTTTTTTTCGAAATCACACCTGGTGCAACAGTCAAAGTCATTTTCTGTTTCCTACCACAAAATGAAGCCAGCCCATTTAGCCTGCTTCACAATTTATCATTTTCATTCTCATTTCCATTTCCATTTCGCATTATAACTGTTTCATTTTTATTGATAACACAATATGGATGGCATGTGACAATAGAAAACCCAACTGGCTTATTCATTTTATTCATTTATTATATGGAAACCATGTTAATCTCTTCATAATTAGTTTTCATCATCTTGAAACTAATTTCATGCGCCTTGACTACAATCACAACACATCAGGGAACACAGAATATGGAATCAAAAGTTCTTCAATAACGGTAAAAGTGGTGGCAACATAAAATTATGGTGGCAAAACCAAGCAAAAAAAGAAGAAGAAGAAGAAGAAAAGAAGAAAAAAATCTCGTAATGCAACGATAAAATGTTTGCACTCGTTGAAAACACTTTGAAATAAAGTAGTTTCAATTTTTCTTTTTCTTCGCTCAAAATGAACAAAAGAAATGAGAAAAGTGAGAAGAAAACTATGCTAAATAAGTCTCAACATCACACTAATTTGGCTATTGTGCATGATTACAACCACGACAAGCTTCAGTAAGTTAAGGTTGCAATTCATTTATATCTGCACTTTGGTGCGAAAAGAAAAATGAACAACAGCAGAAAAAGACTTTTTTTTTTTTTTAATTTCTTGCAAAATAAGGGAAAAAGTGAAAGAAAAAGAGATAGCATTAAAGAGAGAGTGGAAGAGAAAAAGGAAAAGAAAGAGCCCACTCTTATTGTTTCAATAGTATCCCGTTAAAAATGTCATTATATAGTTGACAAATATATAAGCTTTTACTTTTGCATTTGACAACATGCCGGGCATCACACACACACACACACACACACACACACACACACGCACGCACACATAAATGAGCATCAACCCGAAAGAAATCTCAAAATTAAATTCTCTTGAAAGTTTACTGCAACATGATTGCGGAAAAGATAAAGTCAAACTGAAAGGAAATTCTAGCAATTCTTTTACATCTTTTCTTTTCTTTGCCGCTCGATTTCCATTTGCTATTTCACTTGCTTTTCTTTACAATTTGAAATTCATTTTGTTGCAATTCTTTCATTTTCATTTTATACTATTTGCTGCAACAATCTTTGGATTTGTGTTGGTTATTTTTGTGATGTGACAAAATGAGAGTGAAAACGAACGAATGAAGAGAGAGAGAGAGAAGTGAGAAAATAAAGAAATTTCTACACACATGCACACTAAACTCATTTTGCAAGTAGAAAAATTACGAATACGTTGTCTTGACCTCACACCCAACTGAACTCGATTGGCTTAATACAGAGTGTACGGAATAAAAGTGATACTTTGTAGTTAAAATGGTTCATTCTTGTGTGTGCCAACATTTACAAGATTGCAATCAGATTATGCCAACACAATAATATTTTCCATAATATTCTTTAGATTTTGTGCAAAGGCTAGAAAAAGGCAAAATTTCAAGTTGTTCGTTTCATCTTATGCTGTAAACAACAACTTTTCATTCGCAAGTTCCGAATTTCACTTCCCCTTGAAATGCCACTTGAAATGCACAATACTCGTTTTGTTTTTTTTTTGTTTCTCTCTCTCTCTCCGTTTTTTTGAAATGAGCGTGCGAGTGACACGCTACACACTTTGGCCAACATTCATTGCGAATTCTTTCATCTTGACTCATAAAAATCAAACAAAGGCGTCAAAGCGAATATTTTCTAAAACAATTTTTTTTTTTCCTTTCTCTCTCTCTCTCTCTCTCTCCTTTTCGTTCTGTTGAGAATGAATGGCTGAAACCATTGGTCCAACCATAAACTGAATTTAACACTGCGATTTTTTCCCTTTCTTTCACTTTCACACATACTCTCTTTTTCTCTCTTTCTCTCTTCTCTTTTTCTCTCTTCTCTCTTCTCTCTTCTCTCTTTCTCTTTCTCTCTTTTTCTCTTCTCTCTTTTTCTTTCTCTTAATTTACTCTCTTTTTCATTTCAATTCAAAATGGCCTGATTGGCCTACACCATTTCCATTGAAATACGTTACAAGTATGTACGGAAGCATGAACATGGATAATTAGGTAAGTGAGCGGAAAAAAAGGAATATTGCTAGCGGTCGTTGGTGTCAATGAGTTTCACTTTTTTTTAATAGTAGTCGCCATATGGATTCTACTTGACTCGACCTTCTAAATGTGTCGTTTGATAATCCTTTGGTTCAAAGCAATACACAACGATCTATGCAAGTAAAGTATCCAAATGTGTTTGTGTGCTAAAGAGAAAGTGTGACAGAAAAATAGAAAAAGTTCGTAAAAGAGAAATAGTTAAATAGTTAATGAGAGATATTGGAATTGAAAAGGTGAAAGAAGTGGAGAGAGAGAGAGAGAGAGATAGAGAGAGAGAGAGAGAAAGAGAGAGAGAAAGAGAGCGAGAGAGAGAGAGAGAGCGAAATGAGGAAAATGAAAGAGCCACAAAACACAAATAACTACTTACAAGTAAATTGCAAATGAATGAGCAACGGATGAACACATAAAATATGAAAAAAAAAAGAATGGGAAAATGCTCGAATTAAAACACATTCAACCGTATTTCAAGTTTAAATGTGATGAAACACTATCAAAAACATGCAGATTTTCAAACCAAGAATTTGCTTGAAAATTCAAATACTTACCCATACACACACACAGGGCCAATTTCGTTGGCTTAAGCTTCCAACAACACCACATACACATCGTAAACTAATGAACATTTGAATACATATATTTAAAATGGAAAATCAAATAGTCGTTTGGGCTCCATTCACATAATACTGACATTTGTTGTTTTAATTACATTAAGTGAAATTTAGCAAAGCTCAGCTTGTGATACATATACATTCAATAAATGATTCTTGGTCAATGTGGACAAAGTGCACACAAGTGACGAAATTGTTTCATGCGATTTCATTTACATCATTTGAATTCAGCGAGGCATTTTAGAGTTTTGCCTTAACAATTGAAAAGGTGTACTTTTTCATTGTCAGCAAATTTTAAAATGTACACATTTTAAAAAGCGAGCAAATGAGATTGGATGAGCAAACGAGAGTGTGGAACAGAAAGCTTTAATATATTACTTGCATTATACTGATTATACTTTCTCTTCTTCAATGTGCACTATTTCAACAGCATTATTATTATTAACCTTGTTATCATTTTCGTCGTTAAATGGAATAAAGAAGATAATGAGATCTGTTGAATGAAATGAGAAATAAAAAAAGGCACAAAAACTGTTTTCCAACTGGATTTCACAATGTGGGATTTCATTCTGCCAACATATTTGCAATGAAATTGAGTTTGTTATAAATGTGTGTGTGAGTGAGCGAGTGAGTGAGTGTGTGTTTGTTTGTGTGTGTGAGTGAGTGAGTGAGTGTGTGTGTGGCCACTTCATTTTTTTCGCATTTTTTTTTTGTTGTTGCTGCTCGGCCCCGACTTTCCTTAACCAAAGTTATTATCTTTGTACGTCATATCATATCAAACCGTAATGAGAGACAATGCGCCTGTCTCACTACCCAATTTCTGTGGAAACGTCGGTGTTTTTTTTTTCTCACATCTTTTATTCTTTTTCTCATCATGAGTTTTGCCTTTATTTTAGTTACAGTTTGAATTGTACCAACTTTCCAACGGGACATCGACATTTATGAGGAAAAACTCTAGAACTAAGTCAGTGCCAAAGAAATGACAAAGTAAATAGTCTAATAGAACAATTGCACAGCAGCATTTTTTTTTTTGTTACTTTTCATTTTGCTACGCACATCGCAACCACTAAACCACAGCCATCTATTTTACTTTGTTTTCTCACGTGATTTTTGAGATTTTTTATTTTGGTTGCAATTTTTGTTTTCTCATCGTTGTCGTATTATTTTTTTTCTGTCTTTTATTCTTTTGGTGTCATAAGGGAGGGAGACAACGAAATGAAAGAAAAAATCTTACATTCTCATTTCTTTGTTTTACTCTCCCGTTGGGAATTTTCGTGTCATAAGATACGGGCTTGTAAAACAACTTAAGAGAAAAGCAGAAAAAAAATCGAATGCAAAGAGATGACACCAACGCATTGAGAAGGAGAATGAGGAAATAAAATGAGAAAAATTGAATGAGACAGAGAAATTAGAGAGCAAGAGAGAGAAAGAGAGAAAGAGAGAAAGAGAGAGAGAGAGAGAGAGAGAGAGAGAGAGAGAGAGAGAGAGAAAGAGAGAAAGAGAGAGAGAGCGAGCGAGCGAAAAAAGTATGTAAAAGATATATGAAGGAAAAAGACGAAGAAGTGAAAAAAAAAAATCGAAATCCTAAAAAGGGCATTCGAGAGACGCTTGGCTGTAAGTAAAGAGGAAATATTTTGTGTTCTTTGGAGCGAAAATTGAATTGCAAATTTGGACAATGGATTCTTTTGAAGTTGATCGCATCGGACAAGCAGGCGAGAAAGATTGAGAATAAACGGAACTTTGCGACAAACATAGTAGAAAATAGTTTTTTCAACAACAAAAACTGCAAACAAGAAAAAAAAAAACAAAAACAAAAATTGGAATAAAAGCTAAAACCATTGCAATTTTTCTTGCAGACAAAAATAAAACGAATTAAATTAAATAAATTTTCATAGTAGAAAGAAATACATGAAGAAATAAAAAAAAAAAAGTGCCAAATGGAATTACTTTGTTATATGGAATTGTGACATTTGTTTGTGTTTGTTGATGTTACACACTCGCCACATCATCATGCAGCTTAACCAGAAAAGAAAAAAAACAATCTGTCGATTGGGCTGTGTGTCATTCAAATGCATTTCGATATCATCATTATAAGCATGCACAAATTAAATACATTATTACAAAAATGAAATTTTGCTTTGTTCAAATTCATTTTTTTTCTATATTTGCTTGTTAGATGAATATTCGTTTGTAGCATGCCCAAGACAGCTATTAATATTGAAAGCTTTGATACGATAGCTAATGGTCATGCACAAAATAGAAAAGAGTCGAACCGAAAAATTGTCACCATCGTAAAAATATTATATTCCATACAAACGCAAAATACATGAATCTAGATAGATGTCTATGTATACTGGATGTATATTTTTTTTTTTATTACAGCCAAATATTTCACCTGATCAGCAAATAAAAATCCCTTGGCTTCATTCACAAAACGGTGCCGCTTTCGATGTTTGTTGTTGCATTTTGATTCCATTGCTGGTATCATAAAGACGACCATGGCATAATAAAAAAAAAAAAAAAAAAAAAAAAAATAGCAGCAAAATGAAAATCAAGCGTTATATGAATGCAAGAAAATGAGAAGAAAGTGAAGATATAGAGAAGTGAGCGAAAAAGATTGAGATAGAATGAATGAAAGAAAAATAGAGATAGACAGAGAATGAGTTAGAGAGACATCGAAGAAAATATCGAAGATTGGAGAGCGGATGGAAAGAAAATAGAAAAATCGTATCTTGAAGCGTATGACATAAAGTTTATGTTTGAGTTTCGTAAAAATAACGGAAGATGATACTTATCGTAATTTCCACTCAACAAATTTTTCTTTAAGTGCTCAAAAGATATTGTTCCCATAAGTTATTGTTGGCAATGGAAATGGCAATGTTTGCCAGCAATGTGCCAATGTTGTGTGTCGAACCGCCACCATTCAAAACTGATTTGTGTACATTTCGATATTGTGTTGAAGAGACACGAGTTTGCGAAATATCAAGAGAAACGATGCGAACCATTGAATATGCCTTTTTCGTTTTCGATGTAATATCCAATGGTATTTCATCGTCTTATTTCTTATTTCATTTGCAAACGATATCAAACTGTGTATTTCAATACATATTGAATCGATATCATCTTATTTTATTCAATACTGTGTGAATGTGAATTTTGTGGTCTTTGCACACTCCGGCGTTTTCACGATTGCCATCAAGATGCACCATCATTGCTACTTGTCAATATTACAACACAGAGCAATCGGTTGTTGGTGTCGCGTTACCTTACCGTTGTATTGTTCTTATGCTGTCGATGCCGTTTATCTTCAAAACCCCGTCCATTGTTCAGTTTCAACTTAAGACCGCATCAAACTTATAAAACGCGCAAACAACACCACTTGCAATGAACCCTTTGACAGATATACATACTCAAACACACACACATATGTATATGCACACTCTTTCTCTCTCTCACACACACATACACACACACACACACATATACATAACACTAATACAGAATAAAATCAAATAGGACATTTTTAAAATTCATGTTGAATTTTTACGATTGTGATCTATTGATATGGAGTGCACAAGCACACATCGAAACAACCCCATCAAACTGAAGAATATACATAATTTACAGGTGAACAGCATTCAATATGAATAGAAAATATACTCTCATATACACGTTTTGTATCGATTACAATTGACGTTTACCTTTAACTTTTGTTCACACTTTGGGTTTACTTCCATAGTTTTGGCGTCCGATTTGATAAAAAACTTTTTTTCTTTTTTATCGATATTTTATCACCTTGCGTTATCGCAGATGGATCTGAGCTATGCCATTGTCATCAATAAAATCAACCCGATGAAAAAGTTGCAGAAACGATAAAAATAATGGAAAAGAGATAGGAAAGAAAGAGCGCCAAGAGAGAGAGAGAGTGGGAGAGAATGAAAATAATGCTAACACCTTTGACTAGATGTATGTTGAAAGCCGTAAAGAATAAGCAACTACCACTCATCATCGATATTCAAAGTCGATTTCCTATTCTTTATGGCATGTTGGGTATAAATGTACCCATACTCTCAGATGATGAATCGAATGTATCTTTTTTTTCTCTAACACTTGCTCTTTCCCACTTTATCTACCTGCCTCCCTCTCTCTCTCTTTCACTCTTTGGCTCACGATTTTCCACTCTCTTTCTCTCCCTGTTTCACATTATTCGTCAAGTTGCCATCTCTTGTTTTACTATCTACTCTTGTCTTCGGCAATGTTGTAAAAATTGTTTATTCACATCTATAATTTGTCTGAGTGCAAACGGCAAATCCGACAACAGACGAAAAAAAAAAACATGTTTCGAAAATATATGTTCAACAGAACATTTGATATGTATTTTTCAAATGAAAAAAAAAAAAAACAAAAAAAAAACAAAAAAAATGTTTTGTACTATTGAATGGATACACTAATGCATTTTAGTTTAAATGCTGCCACTGTCACTGATGTTTGAAGCTGATGCTTGTGCTGCCGCTTCTGTTGCCTTTTATCATTTCCTCTTCCTTGCTTGATCTGTGTTGATTCTAATGCAAGTGTTGTTGTTCTCTCAAGAGGGCGAGACACAAAGAGATAGATAGAGAAGAGAGAAAGAGAGAGAGAGAGAGAGAGAGAGAGAGAGAGAGAGCGAGAGAGAGAGAGAGAGAGAGAGAGAGAGAGAAAGAGAGAAAGAAAAAGAGAAAGAGAAAGAGAGAGAAAAAGATGCAGACGTAAAAAAGGTAAAAAGAAAGTAGTATTTTTGTCGGAAATAGCTTTTCTATTTCATTTCATTCCATATTCGTTTGCTCTTTTCACATTTCCAACTGATTTTCAATGTAAATGTTCACATCATTTTCGAGCATTTGCAATCATGTTACACGAACACACACACACACATACACACATACACACAAGCACACTCTCATGACATTGCAGACAGCAAAAACAGGAAAAGCGATAGAAAAAAAAAATGTTATCGTTATTTACAATCGTAACCTATGTCAACTAAACAATATTTAATTTCAATTGTTTATTATAATCGACAATGAAAACCATTATGGAAATTGTGGTTGATTTTTTCATCGTGTCCCTTTTTTTTATTATTAGAATTTCTCTAATTAAATTTGCATGCATGCATTACAATTAAATTGTGTGGAGAGTATATAATAGCCACATTTATTGACAAAAATTATTTGTAATAGCAAAATCGATGAAAATTTAAAGACAATTTTCCATTAGCTTTGAATAAAATGGCATACAAATTGAAATAATTCAAAGTGAAAAATATGCATTGTTCAGAGGTTTTCAACAAAATTCTAAAGATGGAATACGAAATATTTTCAACAAATATTTCAATGACTGCGGCAAAATTTAAATCATTCTCTGTGTGTGTGTGTATGTGTCTGTGAAATATTTGCGAATTTTCAACAATGAATTGAATTTATGTCATCGATTTTTTTTTTTTTTGTTATACATTCGCGTTGCAATTCTCCTTTTTTTTTCTTATTCTCTTTCCTCATCTTCATTGGGCGCTCCAACAATGTTTCATTGCGACATCTTTTCGCTATCATAATTTCTTGTTCAATTCATTTCAGCAATGGCAGAAGTCACGACCCAATTGCGAACACCGTGCGCCATGTGAAAAAAAAAAAGACCAACAATAACAACCATTGACATAACCAAGCAAGCCTATGGAAATGATAAATGCTGAGGAAAGAGTGTGTCGAGCAAATATATTTTGTCGCACATTTTTAATCTGTAAAAAATCGTGTTTCTGTCATCATATTTTTTTTCTGTCTCTTTCTCTCTCCCTCTCTCTCTCTCTTTCTCTTTCTCTCTCTCTCTCTCTCTCTCTCTCTCTCTCTCTCTCTCTCTCTTTATCTGTCTTTCTTTTATCTGTCTTTCTCTAACACTCTCTAGTTTTTCAAATGAGAGGCACTGTGTTCTGCTACATTTTCTTGTTTGTTTGTTCGGTTTGTTTGTTATTTACCTGTGTTTGTCGCTGGTTTTTCTCTCTCTCTTTCTCTCTCTCTCTCTCTCTATCTCTCTTGCGGATTTTTTCTTACACCAACTCTCGGATTTCTTAGTGTTTAGACTTGGCATATTTTTCCATAGATTTTTCCATCGCATTCCATCTTCATCACCTTTCTATTACAATCGCTGATTATATTTAAAAATTCTTAACATTTAAACGGTGCCTTGTATGACTTCCGCTATGTGTAATGTGCACATTTCATTCTCATACCGCATTGAAAAATATGAGAAAAATAAAGAAACACTTAGAACACTCTCTCACACTCACACTCTCACATACACTCTCTCACACACACATACACACATTTCAAGCTTTTGTTCAATTGACTACCAGAAAAAAAGCGTAAATTTTTCCTCTACAACATGGATTTTATCCATGTTTTTGTTATTGTTATTGTTATTACGATCACATTGTTATATGATTGCGATACAATTTCCATGGATTTTAAAGATTAATGATTGTAAAATGAAATTTTAAAATCGACACACAATGTTCAAACTAATGATTATTTGTTCGGTGTACAATTTATTGTTCGTTCGAAAAGTAAATCATAGATAATGAAAATTTGAGCTCAATGAAAGAATATTAAAGCTCAATAGAAAAAAATTGTGAGCATACAACAGTATCGATTCAAATGAAAAGTATTGAAAATACAAAGAAAAAGTGGAAAATGTGCGATTTTCGCTGTTATTTCGAGAAAAATATTATTCAATAGAGATGTTGCTATACACACAGGAGATCGATGAATGATTCCAAGTACGGGTGGAACATGAATACTATGCAAACAAAAACAATTTTACTTTTTTTTTTTTTTGTATAAGCTCATCACAAGTTGTTTACAATAATACAATATGCTGAAATGAAAATGTTCACGCGATCGACTCTTACTTAACGTAATCACTAATTTTAAATACGTGGAATTTTCTTTTTTTCCTGGAATTTATGTTTC
Organism: Resseliella maxima; assembly: GCA_029041755.1. Taxonomy (NCBI): domain Eukaryota; kingdom Metazoa; phylum Arthropoda; class Insecta; order Diptera; family Cecidomyiidae; genus Resseliella; species Resseliella maxima. The sequence goes on from JAQOWM010000734.1 coordinate 355,743, forward strand.
TCAATTATTTCAATTTTATTTTTTTTTTTTTGAAAATCAATGAAAGTATCACGATCTTTGAAAATGCCACTGAAAATGTTTTTGCACGTGTTACATGTGGAAATGCAGTAGTAGGAATACTAATAGAATATGCAACAGTATAAGCAACAGCATTCATTTAGCAAAATAGGTTAATGAGCATTTTGAAACAATTGTTTCATGTGACAACAAACAATGTTACATTGAAGAATTATCATACACAAGTGTACACACACTCATCTACAATCGAGAAAAGAAAAAGTTTCTGTGTCTCAAGCTCTAAAATTGGTTTCAATGTCTTCCATTGAATTGGGGTTGCGACAGTGGTAGACCAAGTTCAGTCGAGCACATCATTCGTCAAATTCTTTGATGCGTACATTTTATTGGAGTGACAGTCGTCGAATGCATTGTCGTTTTTATCTCTCTATCATTCCCTCTTTTTCTCTTTCTCTTTCTCTTCCTCTCTTTCTCTCTCTTTCTCTCTCTTCCTCTCTCTCTCTCTCTTTCTCTCGATTATTCTCTCTCTTTCTCTCTCTCTCTCTTCCTTTTATTCTCTCTCTTTCTCTCTCTCTCTCTTCCTTTTATTCTTTCTCTTTTTCTCTTGATTGCTGTTGCATTTCTTTTGCAATCTTTTTTCTTGCAAAATTCATCCAGCTAAATAGATACATTTTCAAGTGTGATATTGGTAAATGTGGAGTGCGTGATATGGTGCAACCAAGTGAACAAATTCATCAGATCTATTCTCAAGCAGGGATGTATTAAAGCGACCGAAGTGCGAGATATATGTCGCATATATTGTAGATCCAACGGAAAGAAGCTAACAAGCAACATTTACATTTGCACTTACTTGGCTGCCAATTCGTTCGCCAAAAACTCTGTGTGAATCCAAATAATACCTATTTTCCAATTTTCTCTCGCACTCATTCTCTTTTCATTCTTTTTCTTTCTCTTTCTCTCTCTCTCTCTCTCTCTCTCTCTCTCTCTCTCTCTCTCAATTCTATTGAAATGGGGTTTTTGTCATCATCTAATGCTACTTCGGTTGATACGTGAGCGTTTCTTATTCGTATGCATTTGACTGACTTGAGATTGTTTAATGTTTATTTTCCCAGTTTTGAAAATGGTGTTTGTTTCTCTATTTATTTCGATATATATATATAAAATAGTATGACTTCAATTGCGCTATGGCAAAGTTCGATCGAATGTGTCTTTTCCTGTTATCACCCATTTGAATTTTGTTGGTGTTGGTAGTTGCCGGATTCGACATCATACGGTTTTTTTTTTTTTATACTATTCTTCTATACGAGTTCTTCCTTCTCTGTCCTTCTATATCCATCTCCATCCCGCTTTGTCCTCATCATAGTCATTCGCATCGTTTTTGTTTTTTATTCGTTGTATTCGTCAAATGGTTTTTATCACACAAAATCCACAACGTATTCGATTTGTTTAGTTGAGTTCAGTGTGTTTGTATATATTTCTTATGGCACAACAATTTTCAACATAGTTGCATTGTGTAATCATGCGTATGCACATTTACGCTCATATATATGTGTGTGTGTGTGTGTGTTTGTGTGTTTGTGTGTGTATATATGTATGTTTTTATGTTTTTGTGCAAACGCAAATTGTCATTTTGTAAATAGTTTAGAAGCGCATTATTCTTTTTCGCCGATTTGTTTGGTTCTTTGCGACATTACTTCAAAGGTTTTTCTTTTTGTTACCTAGTTTTACGATTTTTTCATCTTTTTTTTTTCTTCTCTCGCTCTCTCTCTCTCTCTCTCTCTCTCTCTTTCTCGCTTTCCCTCTCTTTTTCCTTCACTTTACTCTAATACAGTCGTACATGGTTTGGTTTTCGATACTACGACTCATTTTCGTTTGTCAATCTTTTACTTTTCGTATGACTGTTTTCACTCACACTCTTCAATTTGATATGCTATGCCGCACACTTTATCCTATTTAAGCTTGCAATTTTATTTGCAAACGAAACTCACTCAATTCAAACGCTATAGAACATCGAATATGTGTAAATATCGTTTAAATATAAATCGATACAACCGATTTCGATGGAACATTTTACAATTCGTATGCACATCTTACACGAATACACACACACACACACAAACACATGCTCATTTGGTTCATCATACACGTGTTTATATGAATGCAAAGCGAAAAACCTGCTTGACAACATTCAAATAGATAGCATATTCATATATGTTGCGATATGGCAATAAACACATACATTTTCACAGCATTTTACGCAAACTACCCATGCCAAATGTAATTTCATTTAAAATTGGTGCTTTTTTCCCTTATGCTATTTCTTCTATCTATCGACACGTCTTCAGCAGCGCCGCCATCTCTCCTCAAACTGTCCCATTCCATTTTTGTTTCGGCTATATGGCCACCGTGTCTCATTCCACTGAACACACACATGAAAAGATGTTACTGTTCATCTTCACTTTTCTAAACAAATACACACACACACACACACCGACATTTACATGTTGTGATCATTGGCATGTAATATCGCTAAACGACTTTTATTTGAAACGAATAATATTGCATCAACCGTGAATATGAAGCCAAGTAGCTTTTATTCCATTTCGACTTTTTCTATATGTACTTCTTTCATTCTTTCAATACTTTTTTTTACTTGTGTGTGTGTGTGTGTCTGTGTGTTTCTTCTTTTTTTTATTGGTTTTTCGCTTTTTTTTTTTCTTCGCTCGCACTTTTACCGTTCACTTTGTGTTATTTATTTTTCTCATCTGAGTATTTTGCATTGGCGAACCTCTTCTCTAGCATTTCCCATCAGCTCGTCGATTTCATTTATAGATGTTGAGCGCATGATAGCGCCTCAATTCACTCACCACACTGATACATACAGTATATCATTTCACTAAGTCTTTCGCCTTGTGTTTGTCATTGGTATTTCATTCAAGTGTATCGCGCGCGCGATATTCACATTCATGTTTATTTTTCTCACTGCACTCGTTAAAATACGCGCTCTGTTTCATGTTTTTTTTCTCCTTCTTTTTCATTCGTTCGTTTTGTTTTTTCTCTTTCTTCTCTTCCTTGATCTCTCTTTTTTACTCATCGTCACACCTTTTTCCCATTCTTATGTGCCATTTTCACAATCGAATCAACCTTTTGATAGAAACGACACGAATAAAATAGACAAAGGCCAAAGCGGCAACAGTAAAACCAACGGAATTTTCAACGAATTGAAACAAAAGCATTTATCAAAACTCTTTGTTAAGTAGAACATTGGTTTCCATCCAAAATGTTGTGAAAATTGATGTAAATTGGAAAACGAAAATATTTTCTATTTGAATGATTGGCACATCCCTTTTTTCTCACTCTTTTCCTCTATCTCTCTTTCACTCTTTCTCTCTTTCACTCTTTCTCTCTCTCTCTCGTTCTCTCTCTCATTCTCTCACTCTCACTCTCTCTTTGCATTGATGAATAAATATTTGATGTCCTTTTTGGTTTTCAAGAATTGAATTACAAAATGTCTTGAATGTAAATTTCAAGCTTTAAAGTATGTTTTTCTTTAAAATTAAGCCATTTATAATTCATTCAATACATTAATTAGTTTTATTGAAATGGAACGCAATTTAAATGAAGTTGATGAATGATGAAACATGACAAAATGGAAAAACAGCACAGTGAATTTCTCTTCCGAGAAAATCTTGTTAGTTTTAAAGATTTGTACATCATTGAAAATGTGTGTGTATGTGTGTGTGTAAGTGTGTGTACGTGTGAAGACAAACTTAGCTTGACCAAGATAGAAAGAGAGTGATTGAGAGATAAATCGTGAAATTTGAGTTGAATGGCCACAAATCGGTGCTTTGTTATGGTTATAATCAACTTTGACCATTAAATATTATAATCAAATTGGGCTGACGTTGAGAAGAACAGTGCCGTGTTGGAAAATCAGTTTTTCAGAAAGATGGTGCAATAAAAACGGCGAACCGATTTTCAACAATTTCAAATGTTTTAAATTAAATTACTGAGTGAAGTTTCATTTTTTTTTTTTTTGGTTCCTTTTATTTTCGGGGAAGGGTGTCTTGCGTGCAGTGAAACATTTTTCATCATTCGTTGTTTCAGCGATTTATTTAATTAGGTCTGAAGTGTGCGTCTAGACCAGAGACCAGTATTTTATTTAATTTTGTTAAAATTTATATTAAGCGCCTTCTTTTTCTCTCTTCCTCTCCCACCCTCTTACTCTCTCTCTCTCTCTCTCTCTCTCTCTCTCTCTCTCTCTCTCTCTCTCTCTCTCTCTTTCATTCTCTCTCTCATAATACATCGTTCCAATGTGTTGAAATTGGTTGGTGCTATTTTCCATTGGCCATGGTTGACGTCATCGTCATCGTTATCGTATTCGTCGTCCTTTCATTCTCTTAATCGTTGCGGAAACGTAACGTAAATATAAATTGCATGCCGTCTGCCACTGCAGTCATGTCAATATTGTAATAAAAATACAAAAAATATGTTTTGGGGACAGTGAGGCGCGCATTCACTTGAAAATTAGTTTTCTCAATTTATGAATGAGAATGTCATGGGTTTTGTTGTATACAATATCATTTTTGATGAATTTTATGCTTTTCGTGCATATTCTTTTCTATCTTATTTTCAATCACGAAAAATCCTACTGTATACAATATACACGATTTAGTTGTCAACACTCTCTCTTTCTCTCCCTCTCTCTCTCTTTCTCTCTCTCTCTCCCTCTCTTACACTCAATCTCTGTTGCTTGCATATTTTTGTACCTTTGTTAAGTTGTTTTAAACTTCTTTTTTGGCTATACATAATACATAAAATATGATGTTAAATTTCTGTGGATTTTGACCAAACTAATTTGACGCCATCCAAGTTTCTTTCTTTTTCAAACAAAGTAGCAAGAAAAAAAAAATAGACCACCGAACACAAGCCAATGAACAAAAAGGAGCCAGAATGTACATACAAAATAAAAAGAAAAATAAACTAAGAAAAAAAAAAAAAAATGAAAGAGACGAGAAATATTAATTTTTCTCCAAAGAATTGAAAAATCGTCGGCAACACAAAAAATTTTGTTAACATCTCTGTTTGATGAAAATGGAAGTGGCATGGTGAATGAGTGAACCTCAGTTATGGATGGAATGAGTGAGTGAATAAATGAGGGGTTTGGAGCAAAAATGGCCTTTGAGAATTTTTCGTGCAAAAGTGTCCCCGACCTATTTGATATCAAATAGGTGAGCTAAATGATACCAAATAGGTGAGCTATTTGGTGCCCAACATAAATTTAGCTGCCAAATACCTGAGCTATTTGGTAATAAGAATATAGAGAGATAGAAAAAGAGCACGAGAGGGAGTGAGAGAGTGGGCAGGAAGTAGAGGTAGAGAGTGTGCGAATGAGTAAGTGAGAGAGAGTGAGAGAAAGAGAGAAGGAGAACGAGAAAGAGAGACAGAGAGTGGAGAGAGAGAGAGAGAGTGAGCGAGATAGAGAGAGAGAAAGAGAAAGAGAAAGAGAGTGAGAGAGAGAAAGGGGGAGTAGGAGAAAATGAGTGACTATCCCAAATTACATTTCATCAAGTTCTGGTTTTTTGAGTGGCTACAATGCATGAGAGCTCATTCATTTGTGATCGTTTATGATGATTAAAATTTGCCTGAAATATCCAACGACTAAATAAATATTGGATACCTCCATCGCTCGATTTTTTTCCCTTCCACAAGACAACACTGACGATTAAAACAAATGACCGAAATTTCAGAAAGGAAGGATCTCTATTAAAATAAATCTGCTGCAGAATATTTTTTTTTCGCTTTCGTTCTTCTTCAAAAATACAAAAAACGGCCGAAAAAAAAACTTCAAGCGAAAAAAAAAATGAAAAGAAAATCGTTTGCAGCATTGAGCCAATTTTTTCTTTACCTTTTATATCATTTTTCCTCCTTCTTCTTCTTCTTTTTCCTTCCTTCTCGTCATCTTCTTCTTCTTTTCAAACACATCAACGCCTCGGGGTCTTATAATCTATTCTGTGGATTTGAAAGAGTGCTTTTTTCTTGGTGCTTCTCGTGTTGGTGTTTCTTTTCGAAAGGAAAATTATGTCAACATTTTTTAAACGGTATTGTTGCTGGCGTTGGTGTTTCTTTAGTACCTATGTTCACCAACACTTCTTCAAACACTTTGAACTAAAGCATCTTCAATATGTATATGTGGCGATGTTACGAAAAAGTGCTAAGAACAAAAACAACAACAAAGATTCTTTTCTTCATGTTCCGTCTCGTTTACCTCATTTTCTCTCTCTCTCTCTCTCTCTCTCTCTCTCTCTCTCTCTCTCTCTCTCTCTCTCTCTCTCTCTCTCTCTCTCTCTCTCTCAATTTCTTTTTTTCTTTCTTTCTTTCTCTCTCTCTCTCTCTCTGTGTGTGTGTGTGTACGTGTGTTTCTTTCGCTCACTCATCCTCTCACCTTTGCTCTCTTTCTCCTCATTCTCATTCTATTTCTCTCTTCATTTACTATCTCTCTCTCTTTTTCTCTTTTTCTTTCTTCTTTGACCACTCTTCCCCCACTGTCTTGTTTTCACTCTCATATTTGTGTCGTTATTCCATCATTCGTCGTAAACCATACATAAAGGGCAACCAGAAGCGCTTGATGCAACGAAAAGAAAGAAAAGGAGGGAGAGAGAGAGAGAGAGAGAGAGCGGGAGAGAGGGAGGGAGGTAAAGAACAAGTGAATGAAAGTCTAATTATAAACATCAAAATCATAAACACATTCCCCGTTTACGCAAATTTCCAACAAACCGCGAAGCGCAAAGGAATTCCAATTAAAGAAAACCTCTGAAAGAGTGTGGATTGAAACATGACGGTAAATCTCGGTGAAGACAACGGAAAAAAGTACACAGAAATTGAGTGAGAAAGAGAGAAAGAGAGAAAGAGAAAGAATAAAAAAAAAAAGAAAATATGTTGCTGATGAGGGTGACTTTCACTTTGTATTCACTTTTTCCTTAGCAATGGTTTGATTTCTTTTTTCTTTCAAATTTTTTTTTCTCTCTTCTTGTTCTTCTTATTCGTTCCATTTTCCTACACATTTTTCATCATGCAGTCAGTGTACGATGGTGTCTTCATTATTCATGAAATAAAAAGAAAAAGAAGAAGAACAAGTTGCAAAAAAAAAAAAAAAGAAAATGTTCCATACAACTTTATTTAATATTAAATACTTACACATTTTTCATTTTTAATAAATGTGAACGTAAAAATTGTGAACTATCGAATGTGTCGTGCTGACAAACGATATTCTGCAAAAATGGCTAGAAATTGAGTTGGACAACAACAGCACCACCAGCACGCACATAGCAAAAAAAAGAAAAACAAGTCTTTTCAAATCACGCAACAAAAATTAAAGCTATTCTACAGGGTGAAAGTAAAAAAAAAATATCTATGTGGCACAACGAAAATGGTTACAAATAAAATACGAGCAAGACTTAAGCGATGAAAAACCAAAATGCGGTCACAAAGAACAAAAATATTTCATTTGCTAACAGCTAAAGTTTCAAGAGTTGCAAAGTAGAACTTTCCACAAACGAATACAAAACAACTATTCACTTCAAGGTTCAATCATTTTGATAAGCATCCGATTTTGCGGTTGCTTTTAAGCAAAACATAGATAGCAAAACAGTCAAAAAAAAAAAAAAAAGAATAAAAAGAACATTTTGAAGAAGAACGATTTTCAACTAAAATAAGAATGAGGAACAAGAAGCAAAAAATTGAAACTGAATCGTGTCATCGTATAAATAATCTTGTTATTGTGCATAATCTGATCCCTTGGCACAAAATGCAACCAAAATAATAACCTTAAATGATTTTGAATTTTTTTTAAATTTGGAAAAAAAAGCACATACACACACGCACAGAAATGTGAGCGTAAAAGCTCGTTCAGGATCACATGAAAGAATTCCAGCCATTGAAACAATGGCGGATTGTTAAACCACATTGTGGCTAAAATGTAAAAGCCTAAGAATTTTTGCGTTCCGCCAACATTTTGCCGCTCTCTCTCCCCTCTTCCACATTAACACATAAACAATAATAACAAAAGGCCCAAAGAAGCGATGAAAACTGTGCTGAATTTATTCACACATACACAATTCAATACAAATGAATGAATGAGATTGAAGGCGAAAAAAGCTAGTAAAAGAGAGAAGAAAACAAGCAGAGAGGGAGAGGGGGGTTGAAAGAAAGATAGAGAAAATGAAGGAAAGATATGAGTGAGAAAAAGCTGTCATACTGTTGATTATTATTTGCCGCGAACATACTCATAGCTCAGAAAAAAAGGCAAAACGAGAACGTAAAGTCACACATAAGACCAACGCAAGTGAAGCTGTGAAAAAAATGGACTAATCTTAAATAGCTCGGCCCATTCTCTAACCATAAAAAAGAATTCTTTTTTTTTTTCTTCTTCTTTTTTTTTCTGCATTGCAATGTAAAGAGACAAAGGCGCAAACATGATGGCACCCAAAACGATAATGCTTTGCTGCAATGGGACTTACCAAAAACAAAAGAGTAAGAGAGAGAGAGAAAGAGAAAGAGGAAAAGAGAGAAAGAGAGAGCGCGACAGTGAGAAAAAAAGGACGGGAATATATAATTTTTGTTTTTTCGTTCGGTTCGGTTCAGTTCGTTTCTATTTTGAATCAGAAAATGTTAATATGCATGAGATTGTGGTTACAGTAGAAGCTTCACTTCATATATACTTTTTGCATGCGGAATAAAACGAAATGGTGTGGCGACTGTGTGTAATGTTGTAAATCTGTGTGTTCGTAACGCGTGGTTATTCAAATTTAACGTCATAAATCTTGAGATAATAAAATTAGCCAAGCTTAACATAGTCATTTTCAAAGCGTTTTCGTTCAATTTTTCTTTCTCTCTTCTTCGTTCTGTCATTTGTTTTTGCTTCTTTCTCTTCCTATCGTAGCCATTTCAAAGCAACATTTATTTCTTTTCATGCAGCAACAGAAGCGTAGCAGCCATCTCAATGTCTTGTTCTTTACAATTGTGTGTCCTTTCGATTTCGTTCGCAATTTTTTTTTTTATTTTCTTCTTTTTTGTTCCCACAACCACTATTATTCATACCCAGCGGATCTGTCGCGTGAATAAGCAGCTAGCATAAGTAATTCTTTTTTTTTTCGCTTGCTCGCTCCTTCTCTCTCTCTCTCTCGCTCTCTCTCTCTCTCTCTCTCTCTTTCTCTCTCTCTCTCTGTTTCTCTCTGTTTTTCTCTGTTTCTCTCTGTATCTCTCTGTGTCTCTGTCTCTTTCTCGACTGCCTTTCAGTCACATGGCATTTTGCATTGCATTGCATTCATTTGTCTGTGTCCATAATTTGCAATAGAAAATGAACCGGGAGAATGTAGCAAAACAACAATGAGAGAATGAGAACACTTATTCAAATAGCAATTGTAGAATTGGAAACAATATTTTTCTTGTCCTAAACATGAGCACGCACACAACATACAAAATGTGGTTGTTTATCTTTGTGGCAGTTTGTGCTAGTTTTTTTTTTTTCTCCTTTTTAGCCTTCTTCTTCTCTTGCTATCTCAAATTTTTCTGAATCGCTTTCTTTCCTTTTTCAACTACATCTTTCTTAGTCTTTCATGCTTCCTCTTTTTCTTACTCCATCTCTCTCTCTCTCCCTCTCTCTCTCTCTCTCTAACATTTTTCTTGGTGCCATTCTCCTGTTGTTGTCGTTCTGACTGATTTCGCTTTTTTTCCTTCATGTTTTTGTGCTTGTCCTTTTTATTTCTTGATTATTGTTGTGCAATGTTGGCTGTTTGCAGTACGATTGCCCGTACATCATCCCATTGTATGGCGTTTAAACGTTTTTATTTAACAAAATAATAACATACTTCTTGTACTTATGCCATGGATGCTCTCCGCGTTTTTTTCTTTCTACACTCTTTCTGTTTCATCGCTTCTTTTCTACTTTTTTATTCTTTTCAACTCTTTCTCTCTCTCTCTCTCTCTCTCTCTCTCTCTCTCTTTCTCTCTCTCTTCTTTCGCCCTATTGTTGCAGTTGCACTTCGATTTCGTGTTTCCACTTTTGTAGTGTTCTTGTTTTCTTTTTCACTTAAAAGAAGAGTAAAACAAAAAAAAAAGAATGAAATAAAAGAAGAAAAAAACCGAACACCACAACATACACCATATTACAGTTTTATACAAGAAACAAAAGAAGAAGAAAAAAACACACAAGCAGCATTCAAACGAAAACATTCGAAAAATGACGGCGCTCTTAACTTTTTATCAAGCCAAATGGCTTGTGCAACTTGAGATTTTGAGTGTGTTGGAATGGGTATTCGTTCGTGGTTAACTGATAATGCCTTAAGCCTAATATTCCAAGTGTTTCATTTCTCATTTTGTGCCAACCACTTCTCTCTACCTACCTCCCTCCCTCCCTCTCTCTCTCTCTCTCACTCTCTCTCTCTCCCTTTCTCCCTCTCACACTCTCTCTCTCCCTCGCTCGCTTGCTTTATTTCTCTCACTTTTCATTCTTGTTATTATTTATTTATATATGAATTTGTGGCATTTCTCCCATTTTCTTCTACTACATTACATTTGTACTTGTTCTTTTGGACAGTATTTCCATTGTTAACAAAATGATGTGTTTTTGCCATTTTGATGGGTTTTTACTTTTACCAAATATGTGCTCATTGCACTTTGAATTTAACTCAATGCATTTTAACTGTTGAAAATATCAGGGCCAATACAGTCTTCGTTCATCATAAAGTACAATAATGACCATTGTTCAATCACTTGGATCACTGATATCAACCGATTTCTTTTCACATTTTAAAATATGGTAAACGAAATTCTTTCTACTATCATTGCCATGGGTCATTTTTTTTTTTACCCATTGTCGATTGTCTCCTTTTTTTTCCCTTATTTTTGTTCCATTCTCTTGAAATTTTTGCGCTCCACTTGAAAGTGGCTTGGCATGCATTCATCCTTAATCGAAATCATTTTTTTTTATATTTATAAAAGAGAAACAAGAAGCAAAAGAAAAAAAAACGCACGTTCACCATCCTATCAAAAATGCTTAAACCATGAATATTACTTTCTAGTTTCAAATGGATAATCTCAAGTGGAACAACCAAGCGTTTCAAGAATGACGCCATACAAAATACAAAAACAACATCAACGCATACACAAGTACACACATGAGAAACAACAACTGAGACAATGACGATGTACCTGTTCGGGATTTTACTGGTTAAACAAAAAAAAAAAAAAACAAAAAATGTGATTTCATACGTTTGTATCTTTCAGTTTTGCACTGAATATTATGTCAAAGTCATATTTTCATTTTTATGGCTGACAACCTGTATGAAATGTGTTTTATGCAAGTAACTTGAATCCAAAATCGTCTTTTTTTTTGTCCTTTTTTCTCTTACTCTTTCTTTCTTCGTTTCTCTTTTTCGCTTCATTCTCGTTCTTTTACATTCGTATTCCTTTTTATCATTTTGAGAAAAAAGTGAAAAAATAAAACAAAAACAAAAACAAAAATATAAATAGTGGCCGATATTCATAGTTTTGCGTAGGTTATCTGCTGTTCAGGGTTGCATGTATGGTTTTGCAATTTTGGCAAGCATACATTATATTTTAAATAAAATCGAGAATCGCAATGTCGGTACTATACGGTTGGTTTTTTGTTTTGGACTGTGTCACACTGTCGCCAAGATGAAATGTTTTGTGATTGCATCAATGCATTTTTTTTTTTTTTTTACTCCGACAATGTTCATTTCTCGAAGTAAACTACCAGCATTCATGATTATTTCTACCTGTGAATATTCTACATTTTGTATGAGCCAACAAAAGACAACGAATAAAAAATACAAAAAAAATTATGCATAACGGGGGCAATTTTTTCTTTTTTTTGTTCTCTGGTCGTGGGAAAAATAGTTTTAATATGAAATGTCCATGGAAAATGTTTGCATTTTTATGTTCATATGAGCGAAAATGAAAAATGAGTCGATGTGAATGAAGTTGATTGAGAATGGAATTGTATAAGATTCATTGGTCAAGTTGTTTGCTTTTCGTCGATGAAAAGATTGGAAGATGTGTGCGTAATGTGTGTTAATACCATGCATGATTCTCTCTCTCTCTCTCTCTCTCTCTCTCTCTCATTCTCTCTCTCTCACTCTCTCACTCTCTCACTCTCTCACTCTCTCTCTCTCACTCTCTCTCTCTCTTTCTCTCACTCTCTCTCTCTCTCTCACTCTCTCTCTCTCTTTCTCTCACTCTCACTCTCTCTCTTTCTCTCTCTCTCTCTCTCTCTCTCTCTCTCTCTCTCTGTGTGTGTGTGTGTGTGTGTCTCTCTCTCTCTCTCTCTCTCTGTGTTGTGAAAGAGTGAATGACACAGATATTCGATGCAAGCGTCACTCTGTCGCCATCACAATCAGCCGCCGTTTTTCCACCCATACAACTTTGCCATCGAATAAATTTCCCAGAAAACCAAAAGGAAAAACACAAGAAAAACGAGAAAGAAATGAAAAAAAACCCATGCAGCCAACATTATAAAAATGGTGAATGTTATTGTTTTAAAGCTGCATATGCACGATTTACCTTGGACCATATATTGTGCGACATTTGCCACATGCAATTTTTCGGCATCGCTTCGTTCCAATTTTCTTATTAGTGTGTGTGTGTGTGTGTCTTTTTCTTAGCCGTTGTCGTCGTCGTTGTCGTTGTCGTTGTCGTTGTCGCCTTAGTCGTCTAATATTTCTTATGTTGTTTTTGGCGAATTTATTCATGTATGTATTTATACTCCTTCAACAATTCGTTTGTGCGCGCTTGGGCTGTCACACAAATTTATATATTTGTGTCGTTTTATACACATTTTTTTTTCTTTTTTCTTCGTTGTTTTCACTGTTTATCGCATACATTTGTTACACATTGCGATGCCATTCTCTTCTTGTAGCTTTTTCTTGTTGGTTGGTTTTTTTTCTTCTCTCTTATTGTCGTTATTATGGTTGGCGTCGCCATCATGACAAAATTATGGTCACCATACATATTTATGGAGCACCCGTGAACATTTGTATTTTAATAAAATGTAATAAAATAATCCACGGTTTTGGTAATGCACCGACAACGATGCGAACCCATTGAGCTTTTATTCACTATTTTCTGTGTGTTTAGTATGTTTATGTGGTATTTTGGATGTATGTGTATTCGTATTAAATGTTAGCATTGGTGTGAATCAGTTTTTGACTTAGAAATTGCTTGTTGGATGCATCGGTCTTTTGGACGCATACCGTCACCATTCAACTGTGAATATATACATATATCACAGATGAACCAAATTGAACAAAGACATTAGACATTATAACCGTAGTAACAGAAGGTTGTGTGTCACTGTCCATACTGTAATGTGTACAAAAGATGAGAGAAAAGAAAAGAGAAAACAATTTATTGCAAGAAAAAGTAAGCAAAAGGGTGAAGAAATGTGGATGAGCAAGAGAGAGAGAGAGAGAGAGAGAGAGAGAGAGAGAGAGAGAGAGAGAGAGAGAGAGAGAAAGAAAGAAAGAAAGAAAGAAAGAAAGAAAGAAAGAAAGAGAGACAGAGAAACAGAGAGACAGAGAGAGAAGAGAGAGAGAGAGAGAGAGAGAGAGAGAGAGAGAGAGAGAGAGAGAGAGAGAGAGAGAGAGAGAGAGAGAGAGAGAGAGAGAGAGAGAGAGAGAGAGAGAGAGAGAGAAAGTGAAAATGAGGGTAAAAGAGTGAGTGAATAAGTAAAACAAAGCAAGTGATAGAGCGAGAAATAGTGGAAAAGAAAGGGAATGAGTAAGAGAATGAAAGAGCGATCAAGCTCACCGAGTGAGGAAAAAAAAGACAATACGCCCAACATAAACTGCACAAACGCTGTGAATGTTTCAAAGATGCAAAGAACAACGATGCCATTTAGATCGAACCAACATAACAACGACACAGCTTTTTTTTTCTCTATTCAGTGCAGCCATCGTATTGTTGTGTTCGCTCGCACACACCAAATTTATAAGTTCACCTAACCATTGTTTTATTTGTGTATATTACAATAAAGGATTGAAACGAGGGAAAAGGAATGAATCGAGCACTGCACTTATACAATCAATGTACGTGCTTTTTGTTCTCATTCTCATTTTTTCATCCATTCTTGTGCTGTTTCAATTTTTCTTCTCCTTATTTTTTGATTTTTTTTTTTTTTTTTTTTTTGGATTTTTCAACATTATTGCTTTCTGTAGTGCTGTGATTCAACTTTCTGTTATACCTTCAATGTTCTCCACTCGTCTTTGTGTTTATTTATTTTCGGTATTTCTTTTTCTTTTGTTTTTTTTTTTTGTTTTTCGGTTGTTCGATTTGTAGCCATTGTTTATCGTGTGAGTGTCATTTATGCGCTCTTTGCCATTTTATGCGCTCTTTGTCGATGCTTGATTTTTGATGCACAAAGCACTCAGCAATGTCGATTCACGTTCGTCTTATGTAAAATGTGTTTCACCTCGTTCAATCTCTTCAATTTCAATCGTTACCATATTCATGGTTTCGTACATCCATTGCAAACACACACACACAAACACATATATAATCATGCATATATCATATACACTTTTGGATTGCGATCAGTTGCTATTGCAATTTTGTGCATATGTGTACGAGTATGTGTGTGTGTGTTGTGAAAATGACATTTGCCATTTGCAGTGTATTTTTTTTTCTTTCAACATTTCTCTGATTTTCACCATTTTACACATTGTGCATTTATGCTACTGAATGTGCTTTCGTCCAGAGTTTATATTTGCGTTTTTTTTTCTTACTCTCACTCTCACTCTCTCTCTTTCTCTCTCTCTCGCTCTCTCTCTCTCTCTTTCTCTCTCTGTCTTTCTCTCTCTCACTCTCCCTCTCTCTCTCTTTCGCTCTCTCTCTCTCTTTCTCTTTCTCTCTCTCTCTCTTTCTCTGTAAAAAAAATCTCATTCTATCTCCCATTTCGTTAAGAACATTGTTAAAGCACTTTTCCAAATTAGATGCATTTTATTTCGCCTAATTCGAGCGCAATGATTTTTAATAACAAAAATGCTTTACATTGAATAATGTTTGTGCATTTTAAACATAAAAATGTTCCATATGAAAATATGAAATGTTTAACGAAAAACGAATTTCATTTGCTGCATGTTTTGTGTCTGTGCATTTGCACCAGAAGCTTGACACAGTTTTCGATTTTATTAAAAGAGAAAAAAAGCAGCTCATTGTACATGCAATCATGAGCATTCAGCGCTCGTGCTCTAACGAACATAAAAAAAAGAAAAAATAAGAAAAGAATACCAATCGACAAAAAAGAAAAATGAAAAAGACAACAACCCGTAATACTTAACCATTTCAATGCAAATGTTGAGCGATTGTTTTTTTTTTTTTCTCTTTTCCTATTCAATATTATTTTGCACGCATCATAGTTTGATGTTTCGACCACACGATCAGCATACCATTCGTTTAACATTTAAATGCATTTTTCTAAACCGCAAAACATTTATTTCAGTTGCTATTTTACAATCGATTTATATACTCAGCATATATGAACATTTTACAATGCACATGCAAATGCACAAATGCAACACTTTAAACTCGTGGTTCATCAAAATGGTTTGGATAATATAATAATAGAAAATATTGAATAAGAACGATGAGAGAGAGAGAGTGAGATTGAGACATTGAAAGAGAAAGAAGAGAGAGAGAGAGAGAGAGAGAGAGAGAGAGAGAGATAGAGAGAGAGAGAAAAAGAGTGAGCGCAAAACGAAAAGTGTACGATTGAAGCGGGTAGAAGGGAACGGTGAAAATGAAGAGTGAGAGTTTAAATTTGATTTGTATTTGCTTTGGCTGTTTGTTCAACTGTGTGGTAAGAAAAAAGCTACTACAACATTTCTCTCTTGCTCAATCTCTTTTTCTCTGTCTCTATCTCTATCTCTATCTCTTTCTCTTTCTCTTTCTCTTTCTCTTTCTCTTTCTCTTTCTCTTTCTCTTTCTCTTTCTCTTTCTCTTTCTCTTTCTCTTTCTCTTTCTCTTTCTCTTTCTCTTTCTCTATCTCTATCTCTATTTTGCTCTTCCAAAAAAAAAGAAACAATGTAAACGTATATTTATTATATAGATGTGTGTGTAATAGATGGAGTGAAATATAATAGAGCATCAACTTGAATGCAGCATGCTCTGCATTTAGAACATTTACGCAATGCACATTCTGCAATGTTGTCCAACTGTTTCTCATCTGTAAAATATTAAAAACATTGAGTGCCAGAGAATACGTAGAAATTAAAATCGTTTTTTCATGCATGAGAATAAAATCATAAAAATGGTAGCTTTTTGAATTGCATTCATGGGCACCATCTAGGTGAAAAAAAAACCCGTTTTTTCGACGTTCTCTCTCTCTCTCGATTTTTTTGTTCTTTATTTTTGCTATCAACAAAACCAATAATAATTATAATTTGTATGAACGAACATAAGCCAAAAACAAAAAAAAAACTAACCGCAAGCGCAACAAATTGAGTGGATTTTTTTTCGTTCGATTTTACTCTCTCTCTCTCTCTGTCTCTCTCTCTCTCTCTGTCTCTCTGTCTCTCTGTCTCTCTCTCTCACTCTCTCTCTCTCTCTCTGTCTCTCTCTCTCTCTTACCCATTTCATTCGGCAACTTTAACTTTCTGTTCGACTTTGGTGCTCTTAAAATCCATCAGTTGAACCGTAAAACCACTTATTCGATTATTCTGCACTTAAAGCTGTGGTCAAATGTGTCAATGTGCTCAAGCGTTATCTCAACACATGGCTTCGCTCATATATTGAAACGAATGACGTAACGAAAGAAAATGAGAAGAAATTCAGGAGGGTAGAACGGTAAAAGAAAAAAGCTGCGATCAATTTGTTGTATGTCACTTTTTTCACAAGCTATTGATTTTGCGCTTGATATTTTAAATACGTGCCAAAGAGGAAAAGCAATAAAATTGTGTCTTTAGCCTAAACGAGCAACAGCATACACTAAACGGAGGAAGAAAAAACAAAAAAAAATAAAAAACAGTATGTAAATCTAAAATCGAAACATGAGTGCCGTACATACACTCAACCGATATAAAACGATGAGATACAACAAACAATGCTAATGCCATATTGAGAACATGTATGTGACATGAACAAAATAAAGTATCGTGAAAAATGCTTAGACACACTAGAAATAATTTCGATACACACTGTATGTCATCGACTGAATGCAGCATCAATTCAACTTTAAGGCAAAACAATATCTGTACTACAGATTCTGTACAATGAATGTGAATGAACAAGAGAGGGGGAGAGAGAGGGAGAGAGAGGGAGAGAAAGGGAGAGAAAGGGAGAGAAAGGGAGAGAGAAAGAGAAGACGAGAAAAAGAAAGAGAGAGAGAGAGAAAGAGAGAGAAAAAGAGAGAAGAAAATGAAGAGAAATCCACACCCACACACAAAACTGTATACCATATGCATGTATATGTTATCACGTGTAACGCACACCATATTTAGCAACGGATGTGATGTATCGAACTAAAAATTGATCCATCCGGCAATATGTCAGTGACAATATACACATTTGTTTTTGCTCTCTGTACTTATTCCGTTGGCTTCATGAACAACAAATAACGAAGTGAAGCATTAGATTAATGCATCCGCTTTTAGCACCACGAATCGAATACCGATTCTGTGTATGGTTGGGATGTAGGCACGCGATAAAGCATACATTTTTTTTTCTTTCGCCTCCCTCTCTCTCACTCTCCACTTTCTTTTTCATTTCTAATTTCCGTCGATCGAATATTCTCTTGATATTTTGTCAAGCACACGCACGCAAACATTCATATTCACATTCCATTCCATAACCAATTGAAAATGGAAAATGCTCGTGCACAAGTGAACACATAACTTCTAAATGATATTGAAATCAGCCTAAGCTCGAGAATAAAAATGAGTGCGAATCGCTCCAACAATTCTCATATTGTTTTCATCTTTTCTTTGGGAATTTTTCCTTTTCTCGAACAACAAAAAAAAACCAAACCAAATAAAAACTGAAATTGAATACTGAGATAGCAAAAAACCCATGCATTTTTATTCTTTACGCACTTGCATCCCATGTGAAATTGGATGTGCGCGAATACGCACAAATATGAAACGACATAATAAATGATTGTGTGTGAAATTCCCTACGCTAAGTGGTTTTATTTGACAATATGTTGTTGTTGATGTATATTTCTTTTTGGGTGTGTGTGTGTGTTTTTTTTTCCTGTTTCAACTCTGAAATTCTACCATGTTTTCCATTCAACACTACAACATATTATTATTAAATATCATCGAAGCTCACAAGTTGTGACTCACAACTCAAATATCATCAAGTTTCTTGAAGTGTGAATTTCATTGTTTTTCACACACACACCTTCTCTCTTTCTCTCTCATTCTCTCTCTCTCTCTCTTTCTCTCTCTCTCTCTCTCTTTCTCTCTCTTTCTCTCTCTTTCTCTCTCTCTCTCTCACTCAGACTCAGTCTCTTTCGCTCCCTATTTTGCTATCTCTATCTTGCAATTTTATCAGGTGCGACGCTTTGAATCATGTTACAATATCATATATTGTTCTAACTCATAAATAAACCCCGAATTCGTTTTATGATGTGCCGCCCGCTTCATTTTTCAACCTCTCATCCTCTCACCCATTATGTCTCTATTCTTTTTCTCTTGCCAGTGAACGAGCTTTTACTCTATTTGTCTTTCGTTCTCTCTTTCTATCACTTGCTTACCATTCTATTGCTCGCTTGCTTTCAGCTACTGTCTTCCTTGCCACTTTTTATTTCTCTCTCACTTACTCACTCACTTACTCACCCACTCAATCACTCACTCTCTCGCTCACTCATTTTCACTCTCTCTTCCTCTCTCTTTTTATCTCTCTCTCTCTCTCTCTCTCTCTCTCTCTCTCTCTCTCTCTCACTGAAACTCTTCAAGTATTGAGTGTTTTGAATACTTTAGCACGTAAACATTTTTACATTTGTAATCAAATTTCAACGGAAAATGTGGGTAAAATGCTATTGAATATTTACCATTGAATATTTGCAATGTCGTAAACTCATCACACTAAAAGTTAAACCAATTTTGTTTTTATTTATATTTGCTGCGCATAATTTTTCTCTCTTTTTTTCCGGGCACACACACGCCATTCTTCCAACGACACGAAAATGTGAAAAAAAGACAGAGAGAGAAAAAAAAATTGTATTGTTATCGATTTAATGTGGCGAGAGAAGTTATTTTGAAGTTGGCCGATTTGGGCCAACTGGTCCACAATACAATATGCAGTCAAAGTTTATTTTCTCTTTTGCAAATATTTTATTCATATCCAAACAGATTTCCATTTGAAATATTGCCAACTTTGTTGGTCGTACACTGACACACGAACACCGAAAAATTGCACGTTTTATTCGTAACTAAATATGTATACGAAATTTGATGTTGTTGTTGTTCTTATTGTTATTATTGTTGTTGTTGTTGTTCATTGTTTGGCATTTTTGTCGCTTTTTTTTTTGACCAAAAGTTTTTGGATTAAAATTTGATTCGGTTTGTGGTCAGCCAATTAAGTTAAATGGCATCGTTTTCCCAATGGAAAATACAACATCACGAATTCCATACCACCGACAAATCAAGACATAACTACTTACTTATTAGGTTTTCATGACTTGAAATCTCCTTGATGCCGCTCCATTTACTTTTGTCATCTAATGCATTTTCTCAACAGACATGAAAGGCCATCGCCATTCTCTTATTTTTCTTTGAAACCATCAAATTCCCACACTGTGCCACTTCCCGGACCATTTCTTTTTTTTTCTTTATTTTTTTTTTTTGCCAATGTGTTCATCACCGATTGCCATATGGCTGCAAATAAAAAGATGAGAGAAAAGAAAAAAAAAAAGAAAAAAATCTCCCAAAAACACACTAAGTAAAATGCGCTGGTTGATTGGTGCCGCTTTCATGTCTGTCTTACAGGCCATTTAGTTTCAACCATTTTGTATGGATGTTACGTGAGACTGTATCGGAATATATTTTTAGTCATGTCACATCATTATTGAAATCAGTTGCCAAGTTGCCACACTGAAAACATAACAGCACGAATACTCGATCATCTTTACCTGAATTTCATTGCAGCATTTCATACAGCTCCTACGCTCATTCAGCTTGTGTGTATGTGTGTGTGTTTTTTTTTTCTTCTTTTTTACTGTCTTTATCATGATTTTCGCATAAGAATAAAAAAAATGCTCGCAAAAATTCTTACAAAGTACAAATTATGTGACGAAAAACGAAAAAGAAGACGAAAAAAAAACGAGAGAAAGAGAAGTAGATAATTCGTCCAACGATCATCCGGCAAAGATGTGAGTAAGTTGCAGCCAAATCGTGGCAAATAACAATGAGCAACATAAGAATGAAGTTAAAACAAGAACCAACAAGCGCGCGATTGAACGAAAGAATACGAGCAGAAGAAAATGAAACGAAAATGATTGAGGGAGGAAGAGCAAGAGAGAGAGACAGAGAGAGAAAGAGAGAGAGAGAGAGAGAGAGAGAGAGAGAAAGAGAGAACAAAAAAAAAGTTGAGGGTACAATTTTAAACTCATAGCAGATGCGAAAATTGTAGTTAGCACATAATAAAAACTACGAAATCTTTATTCCTTGGATTACGTTCCATTTTCCATATCAAACTACTTTAGCACACAATTTTTATGTCATTTTCCTTCTTACTATTGTTAGAAAATTTTGTTGACATAAAATGCCAACCATTCAAACAGTATAAGAGAGAGGGAGAGAGAGAGAGAGCAAAAAACACTGGAGATAGAAGAGTGCAAGAAATCAACAAAAAAAAAAAAAAAAAAAAAAAGTTGAAATGATGAGAGCGAGAAAAAAGCGAAATATTCCAAAACAGTTTCGTAGAAAATAGCAGCAAAGAAATGGTTGAAAAGTTGAAAGTCGTAAAAGAGGAAAAAAAAAGGAGAAACATATCGAACTGAAGGATTTAAATGTAAAATTGTGTGCTTTTTGCACACACACACACGTGTACACACACATATATTCGTACAAATTTCAACAAAACAGACAATGTTGAGATACTATTTGCCCAAAAGTCAACTATTGTGAATTCCTTCATACCATTCGACTGCAGTCATGATTTGGCATGCTAAAAACAAAGATACGTCGGCAACGCTTATTTAACCCCCAATATATCGTACCATCATAGCATTTACGTGTCATAAAATGCAACTGTTCATTTTGTCCAAACAAAAAAAAAAAAAAGAGAAAAAAACGATCACAAGACACATATATTCAGCTGTCGAGCACATTTTCCAATCAACTTTATTTTAATTTGATCGATTGTCTGGCGATAGTAAAGAGCATTATTGTTGCGCAATTTTATGCAAGTTGTTTGTTTTATCGCTGGTCGTATGTCACAAATGTAACTCAACATGACCTTGTTGGGTTTATTTCAACTGCTGCACTTCTCATTTCTCTGACTTTCTCTCTCTCCCTCTGTCTCTCCTTCTCTCTCTATCTCTCTCACTCTCTCTCTCTCTCTCTCTCTTTCTCTCTTTATTTAACTCACTTTCTATTCCTTTCTCTCATTGAATCTCTCTCTCTCTCTCTCTTCCATCCTTTCTGAAACTCTTCCTCCCTCTCTTTCCTCTCTCTCTTCCTCTCTCTCTCTCTCTCTCTCTCTCTCTCTTCCTCTCCCTTCCTCCC
>JAQOWM010000734.1:382500-402500 GCA_029041755.1 Resseliella maxima
ATGGTAATATTATCGCACCACATTAAACACCTGTTTCAATTGCTTATTAATTTTGCGTAGTTAATTTATATAAAATACCAAATGATAGCAAATGATAGAATATTAAAATATACAATGTATTTTAAAATGCTGTTTGTACATCATTTCCCATTTGTAAATTTTATGAATATTACACATAAACACATTTATGACATATTTATTCAGAGCTTTTTTTGTTTTTTTTTTGTTTTTTTTTTTTTTGTTTTTTGTTTTTTGTTCATTTTGAATAACAATCAATTTGTTATTTTTGTCATTTGCATGTCTATTCCGATCAAAAAATTTTCCTTTTCCAATTCATGTGCTTTGTACTGCTCATATTTTTGTCTATTGAATCCATAGCTTTCGATTCAATATACAATGAGCAATACATCTATTACTGAGCGCTGCAATGGAATTTTCATTTTCAATATTGAAAATATGCATTTCAATATGATTGGAATTGCGTGACGGCCCAATCAAATTCATGTCATATAAATGTGTTGTATTGTTGATGTTTTTGTTGCGCGTCTTTTCTCTCTCTTTCTCTCTCTCTCTCTCGCTCTCACTCTCACTCTCACTCTCACTCTCACTCTCACTCTCACTCTCACTCTCACTCTCACTCTCACTCTCACTCTCACTCTCTCTCTCTCTCTCTCTCTCTCTCTCTCTCTCTCTCTCTCTCTCTCTCTATCTCTCACTCTTCCTCTCACTCTCTCTCTCTCCCTCTTTCTCTTCCTCTTTCTCTTCTCCGTTTTGTTTTATTTTATTTTGTTATGTGACTGAAATGATGAATGTAATTATGCTGAACGCTCAATTGTCTTTACTTGGAAATGCGTTTGTTGACTTTGATATGGTAGTGAAAATGACACTGAATGCTTTCAAATTCATTTGTCTATCAATTTGACATGATAAATAAATGAATGAAACAGCAATTCCGATTCCATCACACCAATTTCTCAGATTTTAATTATTGAAAAATCAATTCGAATCTCTTCAAGTCAATGCACACATATACAGAGAGAGAGAGTAAGGAGGTAGGCGCACGGACAAAGGTAATGTGAGAAGTTGCAAGAGAATAGAGAAAGAGAAAGAAAAAGAAAGAAAAAGAGAGAGAATGATAGCGAAGGAAAGAGAGAAGGAGAGAGAGAGAAGGAAAGAGAGAAGGGGAAAGAGAAAGAGAGAGAGAAGGAGAGGAGCGAAAGATGCTCAACTCATCTTATTTATATTTGTCGATTGCTTTGAGAAATTCAAAACCACCATGTCATATTTGAATATTTCCATTGACAAACACAACAAACCAATCATTATTAATTAAATAATGAATGATTGGTAATTTCTATTTGCGGTTATGATTTGTGCGAGAGATATAGATATACATATAAAATATCATATCGATCGATTATGACACGATACACGATATACAAATATATGCATAAGCATATAATTGATAGAAATGCGTTGCTTCCCCATAAATACTTTAACAATAAACAATGAACATTGTTGGTGTACCGTACAATTGTGCGTAAATATTAATTTTTTGATGCATAATTCTTGAGACTCATGACTTAACGTATGTGCATGTGATTTGTTGTTAAAATGGACCATTGAGATATATGTGAAGATATTGACCTGTGTATACTAGTGGTTTTCATTAAATCGTATTGTACATTAAAATTACAAATATTCAAATTGCTAACATATACCACATTTGCAATATCAACATGGAATTTATTTGCTTGCTGATAGACTTGACAGTGTATCACTTATTACTTGTGAATTAAACACACAACATTTGAATAGATTAGATATACGTATTTGCTTATTGCACAAATCAAGAATGCGTTTGTATAATGATTACAATTCAAAGTGTCATCCAAAGTATTTCAAAATTCAAATCGAACATTTACCAATTTATAATTACATTTTGTACAATTGCTTGTTACATACTCAACAATTTCGTCATGGAGATACACAAGCACAAAATAAAATTGAAAATAACAAAAGGCAAAAATACAAAAAAAAAACACCGAAAACAAAACAAAACAAAACGAATTAAATCATATCGACCGCAACAGTAACTCAACACCAATTTGTACATTTAAACAGATTGAATTTGGGTGATTTCATTTGCTCAGTGTGTCCGTTAAGCGAATTCAAGCGTTCCATCAATTTGATTGATATACTATGTGTATCTGAGTATAGTAATTTTGTCTGCTTTGTATGTTTGTCTTTACTCCTGTCTAACATGAATTTTTCGCCTTCGTTCATGCCATCCTTGTCGTTTTTGTCATTGTTGTTGTTGTTGTTATTGTTGTCGGCATCGTTAGTTAGTTGTTCATGTATTCTACTTGATAAAGTAATAAATGCATTAGAGGCCAGTAAATGTTGGCCGTGACTTGATTGTGATTCTAATCGTAATGCCAAGATAGATCTCATAATTTTCAAACAGCTCATTCGTTTACCCAATGGACAACAAAAACGACAAATATTTTCCTTTAATTTCGTATGCAGTAATCAAATACCGGGAAAGATCGTGAGATGAAGTGAAGATAGATTGAGCATGTGTGGGTGAAAGATAGAGAGCGAGAGAGAGACAGAGAGAGAGAGAAAGAGAGAGGGAGAGAGAGAGCGAGAGAGAGCGAGAGAGAAAGATCGAGGAAGAGAGCGAGCGAAGGCAGAGAGAGAGAGAGAGAGAGCGAGCGAAGGCGAGAGAGAGAGAGAGAGAAAAAGAGAGAGAGAGAGCGAGAGAGAAAGAGAGAGAGAGAGAGAGAGAGTAACAGTGAGCGGTCGTGTGTGATGAATGTAGAGGGTTAGATAGAAGAGATTATGTGAGTAACGAAATTCGAAATGTTGAAAAGTGATTGTTCGGGATTGTGCATCACGCAAATTCACCTCAATATGAGTCAGCAGATAGAGTGCTATTGAAATAGTTATCGTATATGGTCAAGTAATCAATGTTTTGTTCGGTACCAAGATCGTATATAAAACGTGGTCAAAACATCTTCCAACGGATCCGGATGTGAAGTTGTTTGGGAAAATCAACCGACACAAACATACATCCATCTATCCATCCATCCATCCATAGTGGTTGTAAAAGTTCTCATTCTCATCGCATTGCATCACATCACATCACATCAAAATTTTGCATTGGCAATGGATGTGAATGAAACACACGTTTTGCCAAAGAATCGTGCATGTTTATCATTCGATACGTGTAAGACATGTATATAACTCAGTGGTTCAAGTTAATGGTTTACCATCATAGTCACAGTTCTGAATGTGTGCTTTCATGTCCAGTTTGTCCATGTGAATTCAATTGATTAGCGATAGATGCGTTCAAATGCATATGGCAAATGATTTCAAAGTCATTGAATGTTCCCTATATCATTTGTAGCAAATCCACAAATATACGTTTTTCGGTCTATATTTGACAATCTTCTTTCGTAAAATTTCTGTACTTCCAATCAATGGCAATGACCATATCGACTTTGTTTCATTCATTGCAATGCTACTACTGCTGCGCTTGATTCGAATTATGAAAGACGTTTGGTAGATTTTATGAGAAAATGACCAACGATAAAATACTCAACTGTTCTGGCTAGCCAGCATCAAATGCATTGCATTTTCGTTACTCTGTAGCATTGCATTTTATAACGATAGATTATCCATTGAAATATGAGGCCTAAAGGAAACAATGACAAACCATAAGGAAATGCTCATTGCTATAATATTCATTGGTTCTTGTTCTAACAATTCCAAAGAACACAGTTCAATCGAAATGTTAGAACGACTTGTACTTAACGCCGTTAGGTTCATCGAATTATGGATATTTGTGTGTCTGTGTATGTGTGTATGTGTGTGTGTCGCATTAAATCGCACCAAAAACTGAATCAGAATGCAGAGAATAGCAAATTATGTGTGTCATGTAAATAAACTTGATTGTATTTGAAAAAACAAATAAACGTAATTGAAAAGTGGAGAATCGAAAATTAGATAAATTTTCACAAATCCGTGATGAAAATATATGCCTTGATTATCCGCTAAATAAAATGAAAGAGGATGGCAAAGAGAGGCAGAGACAGACAGAGAGAGAGAGAGAGTGAGTAAGAGAGAGAGAGTGAGAGAGAGAGAGAGTGAGTGAGAGAGAGAAAGAGAGAGAAAGAGAAAGAGAAAGAGAGAGAATTTTCAATGATTTTATTAAGCTGAACGATATTGATTTGATCACGGAATTGAAAACCAAATTCAATGCGTTTAATCACAATCACATTACATTCAGTTTCACATCCATATTGACATCTACAAATCCACATCTAAAAAGCAATTCATACAGTCATGACACACTGTCAAGCATGACGACAAGCAATTCATCTCCTCTATCGATGTTATGCTGCATTCCATTCAACTTAGATGGATTGGCCTGGCCTGAGCGCCCCATATTCCCAAATCGAAAATAAATGAACAAAGAAAATTGTCCAAAGAATTGAAATCTAATGGACTGTGTTTAAATCTCTACAATGTACTCTATTCATCTCGGCTGAACTCTATACACTGTGCTGAGTGTGTATAATTTTTCTTTTTCTTCTCAACCTCCACCTCCCACTCTTTTTCTTCCTCTTTCTCTTTCTCTTTCTCTCTCTCTCGCTTTCTCTTTTTCTATTCGTACTGTATATGCCATATTATTAATTGAAATGTGACTCAAGCTTAGTTTATCTGAAATGTCAACTGTTTGCTAAATGTTGATTTCATTTCCACTCCACATTATTATTGATTCAAATGACTGGCACGCACTTTTCAGGTTACTCACGGATAAGCGGTTAGCATGATGCCAATTCATGAAATTCAATTAGATTTGTATATAGATGCCAATTCACTATTTAATTATTTTCCACTTAAAATCGTTCTTTTCTTGCTAATTAATTTGCTATTTCGATACGCATACACAGACACACACAGAGAGAGAGAGAGAGAGAAAGAGAGAGAGAGAGAGAGAGAGAGAGAGAAAGAGAGAGAGAGAGTGAGAGAGAGAGAGAGAGAAAGAGTTGTGTATGTTCAGTGATTTGTTGCCGATTTGATTGATAAATATTGGTGTAACGCTTGCGCAACAATCAAATTCATCAATTTGACTTAGACGTTCATTCGCATGCACACTCACACACACACACATTTAAAACGTAATGCAATTTTGCTTACTCACTCTATCTCTCTCATTCAGTCACTCACTTTGTATTTGTGTGTGTGTTTGACACATGAAAAATGCATGGATTTGTCTATGACAGAATATAGATATTTGTTCAACAGAAGTTCGAATGACTGGACATATTGAAATATGAACAATCGCAAACATTGTAATCATAAGAACCATTTCAATTCATTCAATTTCATTATATTTGTAATGTTTGCGAACATTGTTTACATTAATGACGACGAATTTTCATCGACAATATACAAAGAAGAGTAATAAATTGAAGGCAAAAAAAAAAAAAACAAGAGAAGAAGACGACGAATAAAAAAGAATAAGAAAGAACGAAAAGAATAAAGAGAAAAACAACGAAAAAGAATCATCAAAACCGATTTTTCTGCATCAATGCAGTCTGTAAATAACGCAAATTGTAATTATTTTCTTTAAATCTCTGTAAACATTGATTGATTTCTTGAACGAACAAAATTGATATACCCAAACTGATCTAAGGAATAAATTTTCAGTTAATCTATGAGTAAATTATATCTATGTGCTGTCTTTGCTTATAACATTTTGTGTTGTCATGCGTTGGCCAATGATATTACTTTTACTTAGGGATACAATTAATTTTCATTATCTGTGACTTGTGTGTGGCCAATGCATATCCGTCTTTGACCAGTGACATAGATGGAGACAGCTAAAGAGAAAACAGAGAGAGAGAGAGGAGAGAAAGAGTAAGCAGAACAGATTGAATGAGTGAAAACACAGTGTTTGGAATGGAAAAAGCAACAAGTGTATAATGACACCGAAGAATATCGTGGATTTGGCGATTGTCATACAATTTCATGATGTTCGATAGAATGAACGTGGTAACATCATTGAAAACATTGATATTGTTCAAGCGTCAACGAAGCAATTGCATGCTGTCTGATTATATATTTGTGTGTGTGTGTGTGTGTGTGTGTGTGTGTGTGTGTGTGTGTGTGTGTGTGTGTGTGTGTGTGTGTGTGTGTGTGTGTGTGTGTGTGTGTGTGTGTGTAGGTCTGTGTGTAAGTCTGTGTTTGATACGCGGCAATTTTGTTATTGCTATGAAAATGGCATGTTTTCACATCCGCAATTTGTTATCTTGCATATATAAGTATGTGTATTTTGTGCTCTCTGTACACGCGCATATGATCACGTCATGGCCATACTCCATAAAATGCTATGTAATGCAATATGTACACAGTGGCATTGATACATGAGGCTAAAGTATTGAACAATGAACACACACACACACACACACAGAGAGAGAGAGAGAGAGAGAGAGAGAGAGAGAGAGAGAGAGCGAGAGAGTGAGAGAGCGAGATACATACATAAATGGCATGTTACAATTTGTAGGCTTACGAATGGATTATTTAACGTTAAATTATCACACATGCTGCATTCATATTGATGAATTTAGAGAAAGAGAAATGAAACGAGAAAGGTACATTGCGACGGAAACAAACGATAGCAATAGAGCATTTTATGAGAGATAGCAATGGACTAAGCGCGCGATGGTATTTTAGTTGACATTCTCTCCATTTATTGGTCAAACGATTACATACAATCGAAAGAGTAAGTAAGTGAGTGAGACAGGCTTGCTTGATGTTTTATGTGACAATTTATCTTAGCACACCAAAACACTATATCTGGATTTATTAATTTCACCAGAAACATAATCTTAATGCACACACATTGCCTGTCTATATTTACAGTTTGCAATGCACACATTGACCACAATCGAATTTCCATCTATCCGCATATCAAGCAAATGCGAACTTATGAGCTCTTCAAACCGTATCTCTTCGTAATGATTCGCTTCAATACATTCGCTTCTCATTTTCTTCTACAAATTTCAAGGCATTTAATCGCTATTACATGGACGCTTTTTTTTCTTTGTTTTTTTTTTTCTTCTCTTCGGGTTACGGTTTATTATGGATTATCGAACGGCAGCAGGCATTATGAGTTTCAACAATGCATGCATCACATAATCATTATAATTCTTATTCTTCTTCTTTGCGTTGTGGATTTTTCATATTATTTTCATCTATTCAATCATTTCAGTTGACAGAAGTAAATAAACCAACATAAAATATATGTTACAATTGATTTTTCGGTTCATCTATTGGGTGTATTAATTAATTTTAAGGATTTTTGTAGTAAAATCGAGGGTTTATTTCGAAAAATTCTCACAATATATTATTATTCAAAGTATTGCCCATCGTTAGCTATGACTTTTTCCCATCTTTTTGGTAATTTGTGGATGCCGTTCCAAAAAAACTCCTCATCTTTTGAGGCTAAGAATGTATCGAGCCAATTTTTGATTCCCTCAACTGAAGTGAAGCGTATTCCGGAAAGGGCATTTTGCATCGATCGAAACAAGTGGTAGTCAGAAGGGGCAAGGTCTGGGCTATAAGTCGGGTGAGGCAGATTTTCCCATCCGACATTTTCCACGTAGTTTTTGGGCCCTTGAGCGCGATGTGGCCGAGCATTGTCATCATGGAAAATTAATGACTCATGTCTGCTCTCCCATTCTGGCCGTTTTTGTTTGATTGCTGCGTTCAATTTGATGAGTTGTTGTCGGTAGCGTTCTCCATTAATGGTTTCATTTGGTTTTAGCAGCTCATAATATAGCACACCCTTCTGATCCCACCAAATACAAAGCATTACCTTGGCAGCGTGAATATTTTGCTTCGACGTCGATGTTGATGCATGCCCGGGTGGTCCCCATGATTTTTTGTGCTTGGGATTATCGTAGTAGATCCACTTTTCATCGCCAGTAACAATACGATGCAGAAATGACTTCTTTTTGTGGCGAGCCAGCAGCATTTCCGACATGCAAAATCTTCTTTCAACGTCTCTTGGCTTCAATTCGTGTGGCACCCAATTTCCTTGCTTTTGAATGAAACCTGCTTTTTTTAAACATTGTGAAATGGCTCCTTGAGTAACTCCCAATGATTTTGCAAGTTCTTCTTGAGTTTGACATGAATCCTCATCGAGTAATGCTTCCAATTCTTCATCTTCGAACTTTTTAGGCTGTCCAGGACGTTCCTTGTCGTCAACATCAAAATCACCACTTTTAAAGCGTCGAAACCAGTACTCACACGTTTGTTGCGATGGAGCATGCTCACCATAAACTTCACACAGCAATCTATAGCTTTCAGCTGCTTTTTTCTTCCATTGGAAGCAGAAAAGTAAAGTTTCCCGCAAATTGCGTTTTGTTGGCACAAAATTTGACATTTTTAGAACTCAAAAAAATTATGTTGTTTACACTTCAACGAAATGACATATACTGAAAAATTTAGCGCAATAATGACGCTTCACAATGAAGTTAGTTGCAGTGTAGTCTGATTGGTTTTAATATTAGTAACGCCATCTCTTGTAAAATCCTTAAAATTAATTAATACTACCAATATCAATCAGTTTGGAGTTTGCATTGAATTTGTATCGGATAAATGAAACAGACTTACGTAAGACTAAATAAAGACAATACAACGATCTCATTTCCGAATCAAATTCGATTCTTTTCGCATGCGAACTTGATTCATTTTATGCTTTTTCCTTTGGTTTAACACATTTTTCTCTGATATTATTGGATTTCATCATATTTTAATGATACTTGACAATAACAATGATGATGATGAACAATGTTCGCGTTGTTGTTGTTGAGGAAGAATGAACATGGATTAAAAGAAAGTTTTATACTGTCTCAATCTCCATATCTCTGTATATCTCTCTTCCTTTCTTTCTCTCTTTCTCTCTCTCTCTCTCTCTCTCTCTCTCTTTCTCTCTTTCTTTCTCTCTACTTTTCGCTCGTTCGTTCGCTCTCGTTGTGCAAGAGATACACAACATTGAAAGGAGGAAATATTTTTCTCGCATTGATTATGATATACAAAGTTGTGCATTTTTTTGTATTGCATGGAATTTGAATTTGTATGTTTTTTTTCATTAAGTTGGGGGTTCTTTTTTTGTGTGTAAAACTGATAATCGACAGAGTTTCTTCTTTCAATCATTAAACTTGAAACACAATAATAATCTTGACAATGGTGCTTAACGTTTATTGTGAATTTAGAACAACAGGTTTATTAAAGTGTGCTCGGCATCCAGCATCATTCTCGTTGGTTTTTCGCTCATTTCCCTATCTTCATGATACATCGTTTTTTTTATTGCGTCACTGATTGTATGCTGCCATTCACTAGCTGCATAATTTTGTTTCTATTTCTTTTCGAAGTTTTTCTCTCTCTTTTTTTTTTACAACAAATACACGGATTACTTGTTCAATGCAACTGTGTAAGATTACAAAATGAATGTATCAAAAGTGAGAAAGCAAAAAAAGTGTACGAAAAATGCTTGCAATGTTGACACAATGTACGGACTATGATGATCATGACCATGCCATGCACTACTTTATCGATACGTGTTGAATGATTTCCCTTTATTGTTACGGAAACTGTGAATTGGTTTGCTGGTTTAAGTATATGCTGAATTTCATTCACCAATCTTGTCTCATAAAACCTATTATTCACTCAATACACCACAAAAATACTTTAGCTCAAGAAGGGAAAAGAGAGAAAGAGAAAGAGAAAGAGAGAGAGAGAAAGAGAGAGAGAGAGAGAGAGAGAGCGAGAGAGAGAGCGAGAGTGTTTTTCTTTTTTTTTTTCATCTTCTCATTGAGCGTGCACTCATTTTCCTCCTATGCTCTTAAAATGAGCTCACAATGTGGCAATTTTCATTCAAGATTTTATATCGATATATAATAAAATAAAACCATAGAAAATTTCAACATCATCATTACTTGCTCCGCAGTGTTTCTCCACTCAAACTCCTTCCCACTCTCACTCTCACTCTTATTCCCTATTTCTTCCTATTGATACTGCAATTTTAATAAAACCAGACACCATCATCTCTTTCCATTACGATGGTGCATACTCACACAAATTTCGATTTCATTTCCTCAGCAAAGGAAGAAAGAAGCGCAGAGGTTGAGAGTAAATAGAAAGCGGGACAGGGAAAGTGAATAAAAAACGCTTTAATATACTTCCCGTCGTATTCATCTATCTGTTGCTGGTGCACAGCGACCGTTTGTGCGATCATTTTGTGCGTGCGCGTGGCGGGCACATATCGTATCCAACACAAGATATATGACAATGTGAAAGAAAAACGCAAATTGTTAAAACCTTAATGCTCTTCGCATTTTTCAATACTAAGTATTTATTGTTCCATCCTGTGCCGTTCATTCAAACATTCGGTGCTAGCGTATGAAATCACATGGATTTGTTCGGTTGAAATAAATTCTCTGTACATTCGCTCCCCCCACATTATCTCTCACTCTCACTCTCACACTCTCTCAATCTCTCACTCTCACATTCTCTCAATCTCTCACTCTCTCTCACTCTCTCTCTCTCTCTCTCACACACACTCTTTCTCTCTACCTCTCTTTTTTCTGTTAAATCTCCTTTTCTCTCATTTATGCAAACTGAGACGAACGAACACACATACGGTCGAAATAATGTGTGTGCAAGTGCCTGCGAATTTTCAAATTAACTATCAATGGTTTTGACTCAATTTTTCCATGCGGTAAGCATACCCAACAACACAAACAGCGACAAACACATTCATTTCCTCTTTTCATTGTGAATGTTGCACTAACATTTTTCATTAAATTAGGGATTCACCCAAAATTGGATGAGCAGAATAGAGAAAAGAAATATCTTCATTATATAATTCGGTACACAGCATTGGCATTACTGAAATTGAAAAGAAAAAACAAAAAAAAAACAAAAGAAGAATCATGAGAAAGAAGAAGAAAAATCCCGGAAACATGTATGAGAAGGAAAAAGACAAAGCGTAAAATGATAAAGAAAAAGTAAAAGAAATAAGCCTCACCGAAAGCTGAAAGCCGAACGGAAAATTTGCTGCACGCAATCAAAATGCACAGTATCTTTTGGTATTTGGCTTGCACGAAATGCTTTAGCATTTTATAGTCATATCGTATTACCATTTCAAATTGAATTCACTTTCATATGGGGTTGTGTGTGTGTGTGTGCGCGCGCTCAGTTGTGTTCGATGCATGTAAGCAAGGTTAATTGAAATATTTTAAATATTTTCATTGTTTGCTCGGGTATTATGCTTTCTCCCCCATTTGTGCTGAGATTTTCAGTTTTGTATCTTCAATTTCTTTCTTTTTTTTTTACTTTTTTATGCATATGATGACTGTCTATTGTTCTATATTCCATATTCCATATTCAGTGACATTGAATCTCTTAGTACACGGGGCCCAAAGTTAAATGCACTCATTCATTCTCAATGGCTGAAAGAAAATCGAGATAGAGTCTCATTTAAATTCAACCGTCTCTCAATGCGAAACCATTGCCATTTTACATTTTGATGCTCATATTTTATTTGACAGATTCCGGTTCCGTAGATTGTTGAAACAAACGATGGCCACGTACAAACGACGGCCAATGTTATGTTAACGACACACATTTTCAAAACGAAATGTATGACTATGCTACCACGGAAAATGATGTTAAAATATTTTAAAGGATTTTTATCTTTTCTATTTTCACCCGTTTCGAATTCATATGTCGGAAAGAAAGTTTTTCGTTTTGATGTAATTTCAGAATTTTTTTTTCTTTTCTCTTTTTCCTGTCTCTCTCTCTCTCTCTCCTTCTCTCGCTCATTCTCTTCTCTCTCTCTCTCTCTCTCTCTCTCTCTCTCTCTCTCTCTCTCTCTCTCTCTCTCTCTCTCTCTCTCTCTCTCTCTCTCTCTCTACTTCTTTATGCTAACCGAGACAGTAGAGAATACAAAAAATAAATAAATAAAAGAACCATAAAGAAAGACTAGAATGGAATATCAAGACAAATGCATGAACATGAAAAAAAAAATGACGAAAGAAGAAGAAATCCTGTACGGAAATTTGTCGGAGCGATGAATTTTATTATTTACGTATTAGCATCACGTAGCAAATACACATCATATTCAGCTGAGGTTGAAGTATAAAATCCATAAGTGGCACATGTGAAGTCAAAAGTGGTAAAGAAAAGACAAGATTTTCATTGGTTATGCCACTTAGAGACTGTCGACAACAATAACGAAATAGAACGAACGAACGAATGTTGAAAAAAAAAAAACTAACAAGAAATCGCTCTCGTTTCATATAAAGAACAAAAAAAAAAAAAAAGAAAAAGATCCCGGCTTGGATGCTGTCGACATGACACAAAAATACAATTAAAAGTACATTAATCACATATGATTTCGCTTCGTTTTCAATTTGGTTAAAGCCAATCGTTGACAAATCGTTAACGCAGCACTCTCGTCTTCGATTTAGTGGTCTCGCTTTACACATTTTTGGCCAAATGTGGATTACATTGGAAATTCCGTTGCCCTTTCAAACGATCTAAGCTATTTTGATGGTTGGACTGTATTCATTGAATGTATGGGCTATAGTGTGTTGAAATGGGAGAGAGAGAGAGAGAGAGAGAGAGAGTGAGAGGGAAGGGGAGGAAGCGGGGGTGTTTCGCTTATTTTGACATTTCGGAAAATCTCAAATGTGGTTTTATCATTTCATGTATCGTAAGAACAATCAGGCTTTTCTATTTCAACATTCGAAAGCTTAATGCGTCACACCATCAATCCATTCATTTTAACCAAACCGTCGAATGAACGAGAAAAAAAAACGCACATGCAGAGAATCTGGTGCATAGTCTCTTTTTTTTTACTAACTACACATCTATATTATATATAGAAACTGTTTTCATTCATTGCAAATCCAATACAGTTTTCGTATTTGTAACCAATCGGCAGCAAGTCGATTTGATTTATTTTCTGTGCAAGTTGAAGAATTATGTTGAAGCTTGTCACTAATGTGGGTTATTTAAGCTGTTATCGACACCCGATGCACACTGAATCAGGTAAATAAAGTTAAAAAAAAAAAGACCGAAAGCAATGAAGAGACAGCATGAAAGGCAGAGAGCAATAAAAAGACATATATGAGGCTAGAGAGAGAGAGAGAGTGAGAGAGAGAAAGAGAGAGAGAGAAAGAGAGAGACATGAAGAGAGAGAGAGAGAGAGAGAGAGAGAGAGAGAGAGAGATGGAGAGAGAGAGATGGAGAGAGAGAGAGAGAGATGGAGAGATGGAGAGAGAGAGAAAGCGATAGAGAATGCAACAGAGTGACGAAGAGCGAGAAAGAAGACGAACGAATAAAAAGAAAAAAAAAAATAAATTTTAAACCCATCTCAAATGAAGCATCTAATATATGAAATGGAACGGAGTGCAGATAACGTCATAGAATAAGATTAATATCTTGTCTTCTTGGTCGAATCGCTGTAGAAACTTCTTGTCATTTCAATGAAGCACTTTGCAAAACATACATTTAAGCGAAGCGCATCGCAGCATAGAATGAGCACAAAAACCATACACACAAACAAATACACACGTCGAATATACCGCTGAGATTATTACATCGGAAAATGCCTGACAGAGATGTATGTGTGCGCGTGCATGTAATTCAATAAAATTCAATCCATCAGTCAGGTTTTTTTTCTAGTTGTTGTTGTTGTTATTGTATGATGGCTATTTCAAAAATAAGCCATTTTCTTTCATCATGAAAAAAAAAATTCGGATTGGCATAAAAACGTTCAACAAACGAGATTTCCATTGCAAATAATGGCAAATAATTGTATACCGCCCAAAGCAAAGTAATTGATTGAATGCTATAAGCCAATTAAGCCGATACTCGCAAATACTCTCTCTTTTCTATTCAGTATTCATTTGTGTAGCTTTTTTCTCTTTGATCATAGATTTTCTTTTTGTATTAAGTATTTTTATAATACAATGTAACACGCAAAGTATTTTATCATCGAGATTGAAACGTCCATGGGAAAATGAGACCATTTTGATTGAATGAACGTTTTTTTTTTCTTCTTCTTTTTTTTCTATTTTGTTGAAAACTTCTTAATCTATTCGGGGTGAAGAATAAAAAAAATCTGTCTGATTTCTGGGAGCGGTATAACTAATCAACACGTAGTCAAAAATGATGAATGAAAAGATAGATACCAGTGCACGGGCATGGAACTATTTGATGGTTGAGTATCAATCACTAATCACACAACGAATGAGTGCAAGATTTTTGTTGTTGATGTTATTGTGATTGTGATTGAAATCACCATGAGAACCACTGACAATGATGCATTTAAACGACGCTATTTCTGTTGTCCTCATATTTTTATGCATTAAATAGTAATTGTACCGAGAGAGAGATAAAGAGAAAAGAGAGAGAGAGAGAGAGAGAGAGAGTGGGAGAGAGAGAGAGAGAGAGAGAGGGAGAGAGAGAAAGAGATAGAGCGATAGATAAAGAGACTGTTACAGAGAGGGAAATAGAAAACGAAATAGATAGAGAGAAACAAAAAAAAATAACGCACCAAACATTTATATTTAAAAGTTGAATGGAGGAAAAATTGGGAAACGTTTTGAATGGCAAAGTAATACGTTCCGTCAGAATATGAAAACACTGCGCAAAAATACATTCATCACTTTCGTAAATGAAGAAATGAATGTATATGACAGATAAAAAGCTGTAAAACAATAGCACTTAGCGACAGAACAATCATTTATCAAGGCAAACGTCAAGCTTTTTTTTTTTGGTTGCGTCCTCTCTTTCTCTGTCGGTCGTGCATACTAAAGCTTCTTGTTGTTGTTGTCGTCATCGTCGTCGTCGCTGTTGTTGTTTTTGTTATTTTTTTATTTCTCTCTCGCATGTTTAATTTTAAATCCAATTATGTTGCTGTGTGTATGTGAGTGCAATATATTTTTTTCTGATTCAGCGCTCGCTTCACTCACACTTTTTCGTTAGCCATTTCCACTGACTATCTATGGCATAATGGTATTCATGTTTTATGCGAATGCGGTTCGGTGTGAGAGAACAAAAAAAAGTGACAGGCAGTTAGAAAGAGATACAGGGAGATTTTCATTGGGTATCTATCTCCGGTCCAGTTTCTCCGTATCAATGTTGAATGATTTGAATCCATATCAGGTTTCATAACATGTAAAATCCAAATATGATGAGTTGCCGCGGCCAGACAAATACAATTAAAGACATAAACAACAACGATTTTTATTTTACGCTGTCGAGAATGAGAGAGAGTGAGAGAGAGAAAGAGAGAAAGAGAGAAAGAGAGAGAAAAAGAGACAAGAGAGAGAGAGAGAGAGAGAGAGAGAGAGAGAGAGAGAGAGAGAGAAAAAACACACTGAGCATCATGCTGCCAAATTGTTGCCATTTATGAGCAACAGCTAACGAGAGTTCTTGCTCTTTTCAGCCATTTTAATCTCGTTCGCATTCGATGTAGATCATTTCTCATTTTTATACTGTACTCAATGTGTTGTATTCCAAAAACCGTCTCTGCATCGCTCATTATGACCTATGCCGCATCACAGGCGAATGAGATTAACGATGCACTTTTCACGTTTTATTTCATTTCACTTGTATTTTTTTTTTTTGCGTCTCTTTCTTCTCTTCTTCTTCTTCTTCTTCTTTGGACGCTGTCTCTCTATTGCTTTTGCTGATTTTCCCTCTCTTTACTTCTTTCGAGAGAGCCCTTTTCTTTTTATATCTAGAACAAAAAATTCTGTTAAATGAATATGAATTAATAAATATTCCATCTGACAGCTTACAAAAATATTTTACATTATCAACGTGATCACACCGCTTCAGTTGATGTTTGCGACCAAACGAATAAACAGGAAAATATTTGTGTTTACGAGAATGAGAAAAAGTGAAAATGCATCAAGTGTGAGGATGAGATTGAAAGCAAATGAGAGCGAATGAAAAAGAGTGAAAAAGAAAGATGAAGAATGAAAGTGAGAGCAAGAGAGAAAGGAGGATCGTGATTGAAAATGAATGAAGAAGAGACTGAGTATGAGCATGAAACAGAGATAGAGAGTGTGAGAGGGAATATAAGTGAGTGAGATAGATAGAGAGAGAGAGAGAAAGAGAGAGAGAGAGAGAGAGAATGAGAGAAATAGAGGGAGAAATAGAGAGAGAAAGAGAGAGAGAAAGAGAAAGAGAGAGAGAGAAAGAGAGAAAGAGAAAGAGAAAGAGAAAGAGAAAGAGAAAGAGAAAGAGAAAGAGAAAGAGAGAGAGAGAAAGAGTGAGATAGAGAGTTTCGAATTGCACATGAGCATATGAGAATGGATCATGTTAGTTATTGTACATTTTTATATAACAGCTCATCGTTCATATTCCATGTGGAGATTACCCTCGAATGAAGGAATAATACGACAGTCAAACAACCATTCGAATGAGAGAAATTATTCGAATCTGTTATGGTTTCCACATAGATATCATTGGGGAGCTAACAAACAACAACAAAAAAAAAAACACACACACACGTACATTATTTAAATTTAAATATTTTTTAAAATAGACGCGCATTCAAATGAACGACGCAAATGAACGGAAGAGTAAAAAAAAAAAAAATAAAATATGCAACAACAGAAACAACAGCATCAATTCACTCATCAGCATATATGGATGTAGTAACCGAACAAAAATGCAAAATGCATAAAAATGTTTTTCGAATCCGTTCAGTGTATGTCCTCCTTTTATAAATCGAGAGCGGTTGAAAAAGTGCATATAAATATACACAAATGAAGTGTTCATCATAAATTGAAGAACGTGAAACATACTGCATACAATAATAACGAGAGAAAAAAAAAACTTTGATTTACTGCATTAATAATTATGCCTGTCAAATATTCCGAAAATTCATATTTTTTTTCCAGCCTTCAAAAAGGGACACTGAAACATTTCGCTGTATGTGAGCGAAAGGACAGAAGAAAAAAAAAATTACGACAATTCGCATCAAATAAAACAGATTTAAAAAAATATTATATACATATATCTGTGACGCAGATTTTTTTTTCTCTCTCGCTCGAATAAAACGTTATTCGAGAATAAAAAAAAAAAAATCAAAACAAAATTGTTGAAAAATAATTGTTATTATTTCAAATTCAATGCACTGATTTAAATCGAAATAATGAATGCAATGAATCTCAAGCTACATAATACTGATAGATTTCTCTCTTTTCTTTTCATTGCAGAAAACGAACGTCTCGACAACGAATAATTTCAAATAGAACTAGAACGATAGCATTTGATTTCTTGTAATTACATTTCATTTTATTTTTCTTGATTTATTTTTTCTTTCAATTGTTTTTTTTTTTTTTTTTTTTTTATTCAATTTCATAAAACGTCCTTCTGGCGTGGGTCTTATTTTGGAAATTTTCTTTAATTTTTCTTTTTCGCAAAGTTTTCACCGTTTTTAAGCATATTTTCTTAAATGTCTGGTGTCTACAACTTGATTTTCATTGTATTTTACATTTTATAAGTTTTGAATCTTTTGCAAACATATACCATTTCAGAAAATCAACGACGAAGTAGACAAAAAAAAAAAAAAAAAGTAGAGAATGGCAACCCATCAACGAAAATTAGTTCATAAACAATTTAATTCACCGATTGGCCTCTATTCGGAGAATAACCTTAAATCAACCCTAAATCGTGAGTTGAAAGCATTCTCCAATGGCACCATGGGGTAAGTTTTAGCATAGTTTATAATTTCACTCAAGAACCATATTCGATTGTTTGATCTTTCTCGCTGTGTGTGTTTGTATGTGAATTATCCTTGCATTTAATGTGTTCGCGCTCAATTTTCAATTTCAATTGAAAATGAATAATACAACTATTCAGCTGAATCAAAACTTAATCATATTGTATGGTTTCCTTTGATGACGCATGCAATATTGCCAAACACGCATTAACACTTACCTTGCACAACCATTTGGTTCATTGATTATTGACAATCAATTTCATTTTTGGAAATGTATTCGAAATGCCAATATTTATAAGAAAATTTATCAAAAAATCTAAAATGGAATTTAGTATGGTGTATTAAATCAAAATCGATATGAATGAAACTGATTTTGCTCATTTGACATCATACATGAAATTGGAAAATACAATAAAGATGAAAATGAAGATGGAAAATGCCCAAATGCTTTGAACAAATTATTTCTAAAGACATTTGCCTTTTCTTACTTTAATTTTCAATTTCATTTGGTTTTTTTTAAGTCGTTATTTAGTGTTTTCCAAGGATTGTTTCTCCGGGGAGGAGGAGAGTGGTGAGGAGGAGAGTGGTGAGGAGGAGAGTGGTGAGGAGGAGAGTGGTGAGGAGGCGCTTCCTCCTCCTCGGAGAAACAATCCCTGGTGTTTTTGGAAAATACATTTGATAACTCTTATCAAAATTGAATCTATTTTTCTTTAAATACGCATTGAAAGTTTTCAACTTAAATGGCTTTGCAACGTGAGACAAAAATAAAACAACAAAAACTTGTTCATGTCAATTTCACAAATTTTATCTGATGAATCGATTATTTTTTTTTCTGCTGGCTTTCGTTGCACAAAATTGAATTTAAGTATGTATGGCATATAAAATGTTGATTGCTTGACTACGTCCTCATCGAAATCATTCTATCGACAATTTTCTTATAACACTGTTTGAAATTTGTATTTTCCATTCACACACTTAATACTGTAGACAGTATGCAATGTAAATCGATTCAAAAGCATACTTTCATAAATGTATATCACAATTCAACATCTATTATTATTATTATTACTGATTATTATTCAACTGATTTTCCCCAACAAAAAACAGTTCGACAGTCGTACGAACTTAAAAACTTCCATTATTATTATTGCTACACTTTTGCAATTTGCATAAGACTAATTTATCGACTCTATTTCTATTAACTGTAATATTTTACCCAGAAAATGCAATGAATATCGTACATTTTCAGTTGATTCAATTCATTTCTATTTCACATTTCTTATGAACATAATTTTCCTCTCTGCTCTTTTCTACCACTTTTCCATTGCTTCTTTCCTTTTCTCATCCGATTTTCCTTTCTGTCTACTAATTTTCTACTTTCCTTCTCTCTCTTTTCCTCGTCTTTTTCTCTCTATCTCCCTCTCTCTGCCTCTCTCTCTCTGCCTCTCTCTCTCTCCTACACTCTCTCACTCCCCCTCTCTCTCTCCTACTCTCTCTCACTCCCTCTCTCTCTCTCCTACTCCTCTCTCTCTCTCTCTCTCTCTCTCTCTCTCTCTCTCCTGCTCTCTCTTTCTCCCTCTCTGCCTCTCTCTCTTTCCCTCCTTCTTTCATTCCTTCTCTCCTTTTTACCCTTTTCCTCTCTTTCCCACATTCATCTTCTCCCATTCTTCATACTTCTATTTCTCTCATTTTCTCATTCACCGCAACACATCTGCAAAATCTATTGCACAAAATTTTCAGCACGATTCTGTGGCTTGTATGAACTGATTCACGGTGAACCGCACTAAATTGACTCAAATCATTGATGCAATGAATTATCATTATTGATTTGCAATCACAAACTTATGTGCTATTTTGAAAAATGACATTTATCTGTATGTTGAAATTAAATGAAATGCCAAATTGAAGAAAATAGTTTTCTTGATAAATCTTCCATCAGTATCTAAATGTATTTTTATTTTCCGTTGAATTGATGTAATTTTAAAAATAGATTTTTGAACGTTGAAAAATTTATTTTCCATTTTATAATAGTTTTCACATTGGTGAAAGTGTACAATGCTCTTTGCTTATTTTTATTTCGAAAACTCTTTGCTAACGTTTAATGAAGAATTAGTTTGTGAATGTTTAACAGTAATATATATTTAAGAGAAAGGTCAATGACATAAATATATGC
>JAQOWM010000734.1:412500-477500 GCA_029041755.1 Resseliella maxima
CCCTCTTACTTATTCTTTCTCTCATCCTCTCTTAATCTCATCCATTCTCTTTTTCTCTCACTCAATTTCTTCCTTGTTGTAGCTCCTTGCTCTGCCGCTTTTTCTCTCGCTCGATTCGTATTCACATTTACATTTACATTTACATTCACTTCGTTGTGTGTTCGATTCTCTCATCTCTTGGTTGTCGACAAAGTGTTAAGGAAATACATTTTACGTCATATGCATGCATACCCAATTACATTGAATGCGTGGCAGTCGAATTCAATTCCTTATTCCTGTCCTCAACATTTCTCACATTTTGCTTACTGCATTTTTGACTGTATCGGCGTGCCAAACAGCCATACTCAATCCATTTCATTTTATTTTCAGTTTTTGATGCATTTAAAATATTTGAATCGTACTTCTTAGTTTTGAACGACTTTATGTGCGTCTGTTTTGCTTGGAGGAGGGCGGTTGTTTTTTTTTTTTATTCCTTTTCTCCATTCACCCACCTCCTCCTTCTTCTCATTCATTTTTCGCTCATTCTTTTCGAAACGTGTACAGTACTATTATTGAAAAGCATGGAATTGAATTTTAACACTTTCTTCACACTTGGCATTCTATACTTTATTTCCCTGATGAGTTGCAGCTCAAACATTTTGAATTTTTACACATTCGTTGCTTTCTTTGTTCGTGAAATCGAAAAATACAATTTCACATTTCAATCACAAACAAACAAGCAAACAAACAGTAAAGAAAAACGCCATTCGAACAACAATTTTCTACTATGTTTGTATTGCCTTCATCCAGAAAACTCTCACAGTATGGTCAATATTGTCTCTTGGTCTAAATTTCGATTACAGTGATTTTTTTCTCTCCCCCTTTTATTGCCAGTGCCCTGTATGTCCATTCATTTCCTTATTTGTATCAATGATTTTCTCATTTTAAAATTTTCGACCTCATTACATATCACGTCACTTGAAGTCGTTTGTCATGCATTCAAATCAATCACAATATTCATTTTTCAATCATTGATGTGTACACAATTCCATATATACACTTACAAAGGTATGAAAATATTCGATTCATTTTATATTCCATTTAATAATTTCGTTTCATTTCATTTTGCTCATAAATAAGTCTCCAGTGAATTTATTATTTCGCATTTTTCATAACAAATATATTTGCGGATGGTATTTTCGGTTGGTTTTTTTTTTTTTTTATTTCACCCATCCTACTTGATATTCTTCTATAGAATGAACAAATACCACAGAGCCTAAAATGAATGTAATGCAAAAATGAAAGGGTGAAAAAAAGCAATAATTTCAATCGCTTTATAAAAAAAAAAATAAAAATAAACATTCATTTTACAATTTACTGAACTATTTTTGCACATATTCTTCTGTAATTGTTACCTGGCCACCATTTTAGCCGCTGAAATCATATTTATATGCGCAAGCATATATCGAAAAATAGCATTTTTAATTTTTTTTTTCTTTTTTTTTTGCAAGGCAACAAAACACAGAAGAAAAAAAAATTTCTCAATTAAAATTAATTGCTGAACGTGCTATAAAAGTGATATAATGTTAATTGAATCCTGTTACAATTTATTGAGTGAATTTTTCCGCAGGTTTCGGATTATTTTATCGTTCATATAGCTCTATATTGATTGTAAAAATTGATATTGAGTTTTAGTGAGTATTAAGCAGTTACTCTCTCTCTCTCTCTCTTTTTCTTCCTCTC
Organism: Resseliella maxima; assembly: GCA_029041755.1. Lineage (NCBI taxonomy): Eukaryota > Metazoa > Arthropoda > Insecta > Diptera > Cecidomyiidae > Resseliella > Resseliella maxima. The sequence goes on from JAQOWM010000734.1 coordinate 414,223, forward strand.
TCTCTCTCTCTCATTTTCGTTTACATTCTCACTTCAACCTTATTGCTCTCGTTCACACTCTTTCGACTACTCTCAATCTCACCATTTTTCTCTCACTCCCTATCACTCTGTGTCACGCTTTCTCTATCTTATTGCTTTCTCTCTCGCGTTTTCTCTCACGTTCTCTCACGTTCTCTCACGTTCTCTCACGTTTTACTTCCTCTTTTTCTTTCCCTTCCTCTCTCTCTCTCTATCTTTCTCTCTCTCACTTTCTCTCTTTCTCTTCCTCTCTCTTTCTCTCTCTCTCTTTCTCTCTCTCTCTCACAATTTCTCTCCCTTTCTCCGTCTCTCTTGTCTTCCCTTTTCTCTTCCTTTTCGACAATATTTGCTTGGAGTGAAAAAAAATATTCGGAAAATCAACATTTCATGTTAAAACAAATGTAAAAATGCTGAATGAAATCGAAAACAAATAAATCGCCCACTCGAATTGTTTCAATGATGTGTGCATTTTTTCCCCCGTCATATTTGTGTATTCAATACAAGAATAACAACAATGGTGAATCAAAAGAAGTGAAAATATTTCAATGAAACCCACAAATAGTTTCGGTATGACTTGATTTTTTTTTTTTTTTTTTTTTTTTTTATCTCAAAATGTTAATTTGTTACAAAGAAAATTTGTATTTTCTGCATGGCTTGAAGAATGTTTCAATGACAATTAATGGTTTAAAATCAATTGATATTTAGTATTGCCGAAAATTAGAATGTGTTGCGATAATTTTTGATTAAGTTATCCACTTTTGATTGTCACGTAGCTATTGAATATTCAAATATTTGTGCATGAATAAACGTGTGCATATGTGGGTGGATGAGAAAATTGAAAAGCAAACATGTTTTTCTGATCAGTACAGCAAAAAGTGAAAGAAAAAGATAAATATATAATTTAAAACTGTATTACTGTGCAACAGTAGAAGTACAATGTGATTGCACGAGCATCGATAATGCAATCAACAATTGCGTACAGGCGCAAAATAAAAAAAATAATAACGTACAGGAATAGCCCAAGTATTTCTGCCTTGTTGTTGAAAATATGCATGGAAATTCCCAAAACATCAACCCCATAATGCTGTGACAATACAATTTATTCAAATCATTTCGTATGTAACGCACATTACAGTTTTTTTTTTTTCTTACTGTTCTTCTTCTCTGTCTTGTTCATTTCTTTTCTCGGTTGGTTCGTTTGGTTTTTGCGACAAAAATTGATGCGTACGCGACGAACGCATTTCAACCTCTTGATGAGTTCATCACTTGTATCGACATACGAAAAATGCCATGCATTTCACGTTTTCGCCCGAATATTTTCTACTTAGTGAATTGGTTTCGTGTCGATGTGTTTGTGTACGCTTTCTTTTTTTTTCTATCTTCATTTTCATCATCATCATCGATTTTGCTCTGTCTCTCTCTCTTTCCCTTTGCCCTTTCATGTTTTTGGATTCTTTTTTTTCTTTATTATTATTCTTCCATCTCTTCAGCATTGTTTGACAGTCAAGAAAATGAATCGAATTGGAAAATGTATGAGAAGAGCCAAATTATCGAATAGCGGCGTTAGTGCAGGGCCACAAGAAAATCGACAAGCATTAGTAAACATCAATCTACATGTGGTGTGTTGAATATAAACAAAAACTCAACCAAAATCGATGGAATGAAATGGTGCGTCAACCATTGAAGGAACAATGAAGAAAGGCCGCATATTTTCACACCTTGAATGCCATCAGTCGTGCGAAGAATTTTACCGGTGCGCTTCTATGGTTGTATATGTATGTGGGTGGGTGTTTGTGTGTGTATGGATGTGTACATGAAAACAGTCAAATGATGATGATGATGATGTGTTGTGTGTTTAGAATAAACGATCAAACTAAGAATATAGGACAAGACGATGCAAATGAGCGAATGCGCTTATATGAGCACCAAAAAAGAAAAAAAAAAAAAAAAAAAAATGGAGACGAAATGGGAAAAAAACGAAAAAGAGATGAAATCAGTGAGAAAGAGAAAGACATATACTCAGAGTGAATGAGATAAAGAGAGGGAGTGAGGGGAAGAGGGGGAAAGGGAGAGGGAAAGGGAGAGGGAAAGGGAGAGGGAAAGGGAGAGGAAATGGGAAAGGGAGATAGAGAGGGAGAAAGGAAGGGAGCGGGAAAGGGAGAGTGAAAGGGAAAGGGAGAAGGAGAGGGAAAGGGAGAGGGAGAGGGAGAGGGAGAGGGAAAGGGAAAGGGAAAGGGAAAGGGAAAGGGAAAGGGAAAGGGAAAGGGAAAGGGAAAGGGAAAGGGAAAGGGAAAGGGAAAGGGAAAGGGAAAGGGAAAGGGAAAGGGAAAGGGAAAGGGAAAGGGAAAGGGAAAGGGAAAGGGAAAGGGAAAGGGAAAGGGAAAGGGAAAGGGAAAGGGAAAGGGAAAGGGAAAGGGAAAGGGAAAGGGAAAGGGAGAGGGAAAGGGAGAGGGAAAGGAAGAGGGAGAGGGAAAGGGAGAGGGAGAAGGAAAGGGAGAGGGAAAGAAAAAGGGAGAGTGAAAAGGAGAGGAAAAGGAAGAGAGAGAATTAAACGAAGAAAAAAAAAACAACAACATCGAAGAGTGAAAACAATAACTGAAAAGCGATTGTTTATGGGTGACGCCGTCATGAAAAGACATCCACGTATAAAAAAGGAAACGTTTACCCAATTTATCTCGATAAATCGACAGCAAAATGGCACTAACTCAATCAAGGTAAACAACTGTCAATGTTTAACGTTTGTGTTTATATGTAAATGAAGTTTCATAGACATACACAAAATACATTGACAATCGCACAACATACCAAATAGATTCATAGAGTGAATAATGGTACTGAGCCACTGTTCTAACAGTTACAACTCCAATGTATTTCTTTTATTCTTAGTGCTGTTTTTTTTTCTGTTGTTGTTGTTGTTTGGGCACGGATGAGAAAAATGCGAATATTGCCATCGAAGCGAATGTTTCAGTGCATGGCAAAATGTCTTTATATTGTTGTGCGTTTTCTTTGGCCTTGTTGCCTTTTTTATGCAATCGTTACTTCTTTTAGCATCGCTTTTTTTCCCTTGTTCTCTCCTACACAAACGAAATACGTGACTGAAGTTTATGGACGAAGTAAACGAAAACGATGGAAAAATATCAAAGCAAAAGAACAAAAAAAAAAAAATAAAATAAGAACAACAACATTGAAACGAAGAACAGAAGTGAGAGCGAAAAGAGAGAAAAAAATAAAATAGCAACGAATTGATATGTCAGAGCAAACAAAAATGTTACTTTTACTGTCAATGCTAGTCAATCCTAGTAATGTTGAGCATCTTTATCGATGACTTGAAAAATAAACGACAACACACCAGTAACAGCAACAGCATCAACACCCGAAAAAAAGGTACAAATTCTTTCGCACATTTGGAACGTCGTTTCTTTGGCGATAGACAAGAAAGAGAAGAGAAAAAAAAAACACGAATCGCTGCTTTCTTCATCGTTATTTCACTGTATTTGCCCTTCCACCTCCTCAACTTATTGTTGTTGTTGTTGTCGTCTTTTTTTATATCTTTCGCGCTATAATTTCGAAACGAAAAAAAAATTATTTTTCACTTGTTTACATCTTTATTTAGTTGAAACTTTTTGCACGCAATGTTCATTTTGTTTGCACTGTTTAGAATATTTATGCGTGGCGGCTCGCGGACTTTTTTTTTTTTTTTTTTTTAATTCGAACAAATTGCTTTCACATCTTTTAAACAACAATTTTATTTTTGTTTTTTTTTTTTCGGAATTTTTTTCGTCCATATAATTTTATTCAATTAGTTGCTTTGGCATGATAAAAAATATTGTTGGATGGTTGTCGGTATGTTTTCCAGTTAAAAAAAAAAGCCATAGAAGATAGAAAGGCCTTTCGTCCTAGGATGTTATAAGACATCGGCCGACTTCTAGTCTTTTGAAATGTTGTGTGTGTTAAGTGTTTTGTTGTGCAAGTAACAAGCAACGGTAGGCCATTTTGCTATGTTGATTGTCCATTTATGTTATATTCACAGCAGCGGCAACACAGTGAAAACACAACATGGGGTACAAATCAGACCAGCTAGACTAAATGATTGAAAAGAATATTAACACCATGATTAAGTAATAAATATACGCGAATTGAACCAAACAAATAAGATTAAATGAGCTAAAATTGTCGATTGATGTACATTTTAACTTTGTACATTGTCTGCATACCAACAATGAATTGAAAACAAAATAAAAAATCAAATTAAACTTTTGGTAAAATGTACCGCAATCAATTTTGGTTAACCAAAAGGTTTCGTATTACTTGTGCGTGCACATATTTCAAATGTTATTTTTACTATTCGATGGATAAGAAAATATTCACACTGGCAAAGTCAATATTTCTTGTTTGCTGGAATGTCCAGGGATTCAGTATTATTGTATTGCTTGGCATTAGGCAAATGATTCAATGGTTTCAGTTGTTTTGAGGAAACTCTTTCATTGTTTGACAGGTAAAAAAAAGTAGGGAAAAAAAATATGTTTGATAATTTTTTATGAAAATGCATTAAAAAGAAAACCAACAAATAAAACTTTTGCTACGGCACAAAACTAATGCGCCTGTGTTCGGCTTCTTTTTTTTTCTATGTCTCTCTCCCATTTGGCACGCATTGAAAAATTTTCAATGCAAAAACAAAAAAAAAAACAAGTTGCAAACGACACAATAAATAACAAAAGGAAAATTGATATAAAGTATCTTTTTATAATTCAGATTTATGACTGTTCATCTATTTTCTTTATTGCAAGCATTTCTTTTAGGTCATGATTATTACATACAAATACACTTACTATCACTAGGGAACGTGACACTTTTTGACATTTTTCTCTCATTCACTCTCTCTCTCTCTCTCTCTCTCTCTCTCTTTCTTTCTTTCTCTCTCTCTCGCTCTCTCTTTTTCTCACTCAGCTCTAACTGCCTCAATTTTAGCTTTCTCTCATTCTCTCTCCTTCTACCTGTCTGCATCTTTCTTATCCATCTCTCTCCCTCTCTCTCTCTCTCTCTCTCTCTCTCTCTCCATCTCACACTCTCAATATTTCTCACACTCAAAATGTTCTCATATTCTCTATATGTGTTGCTATTACTTGTGTCGCGCGTTTACATGATGTTATTTGTTGTCGAATCACAACCGAATCAGCAGAATTCCTCAGTGTTTTGTCTTCTCATTTTGGGTTGACTCGTATGAAACATGATCCAAATTAACATAACATGTGATATTACAAAGCACCTTATTATTCCAATCGTCTCTCTATCTCACGTAGGACTATGTACAGCCAGCCAGCCAGCCATTGGTATTTTTTTTTTATGTATTTCACTTTTTAACCATTTTTCCCTGTTATTCTCTCATTCTCTGTTTTTCTTCATCGGTTTTTGTTACCATCCTATTTTTCTACAAAAAAAAAAAAACAAGAAAAAAAAATGAACATGAATGGAATTACTGCCGTTGATACTTATTGGTGCGTACATATCATTTGTATTTTAAATCAAATAAAGAGAAAAAAATATGCATGAATTGAAGAATAATAAGGAAAATTTACAGTGACTGTAATACAGTCACCTGAAACCCATAGTTCATCTTGTTGAGTTTTCCATAAAATCGTAATCAATAGTTTTGGCCTTGATCACAATGAATATTTCAATTTTTTGATCACATCCTATGAGGAAGAGTAACATAGAATGGAGAGAGCGAAAGAGCGGGAGAGAAAGAGAGAGAGAGCGAGAGAGCGAGAGAGCGAGAGAGCGAGAGAGCAAGAGAGAGAGAAAGAGAGAATCGAATCATGCAATTGAATTAAATCGATGAAAACAATTGAACGTGCAATGAAGAGCAATGGAAATGCATAGCATGAGATCATTGTTGTTAGTTTTCCATATTACATTATTGATTCATTGTTGCATCTGCGCTATTGATGATGTTATAGAGCTGCCCAGCCAGATATAGATGTTCATAATTCAAATAGCAGAAAATCCAAAATTTCATGATAGAAACACACTCACACTCTCTATATTTATTTCGCATTGATAAAAGTACAACCGAATCAATACTGATAACATATTCATTTTCTATAGCAGTTCGATTGCCAACCTCCCCCCCCCCCCCACATACACATACACACAAAATTCTCTCCCCCATTATGATGAAAATACAATTGAATTTCATATAATTTGCAATAAATCGAATTTAACTTGGTAAGTTATAGTGAAACCCGAGACTTTTGTATAATATGTATTCTCAATAACCCTTGCATTTGATAGTGCTGGATACTTGTATACATTGGAATGTGTGCGAGAAATCGAATGCGTTTCAATCGATTTCTAAACCAGCCAACACACATAAGAGAAGAGAGTGAGATAAAATGAATGAGCTTTGGTCAGTTCTCTCATTCTCTCTCTTTCTCTTTCTCTTTCTCTCTCTCTCTCTCTCTCTCTCTCTCTCTCTCTTTCTCTCTCTCTCTCTCTATCTCTCTCTTTCTCTTTCTCTTTCTCTCTTTATTTCTTTCTCTCTCAAACCTTCTCATTCATCCACTCAATTTCTCGATGCTTCCAAAGACCACTGTATTCCCAAAATGTACAATCGAGACCAGGTCATCATTTGAGTGTAAACAAGACACATAGAATTAGAAATGGAGAAAGAGATAGAGAAACAGAGATGTTGAATAAGATCAGGAAGAAGAATAAAGCCAATTCGAATTGAAGCTCATTGTGTGTTTGGTAGTAGTAGTTTGAGCTCTCTGTTACGCATTGAGGCATATTTAAACGGGCCGCTTTCATTCACAACAATACGTGTACGTTTTGTACACAAAATCGAAATCGAAATGAATACATGGTCGGTATGTTTCTTTCGTTTTGTAATATCTTATCACGTACTTTAAGATAATTTATTTGCAGCCAAGCATCCGAAATATTGCATGCGTTTGGAATTTCATATAAATGCTTAAAGATCAATTTCATTCTTGTGCGCTTCCATCAGTCCCTTCTGTCATATCTGTTTTTGTGTGTATGTGTTTGTGTACATATATTTGAAACGAATAACCTATTTATATTTATAAATCATTCATTTTTAAATACAAAATTCCAAAACACGCGCCTCAATCCATTCAATCAGATTCATTTCTTTTTGTTCTCTCTCTCTCTTTCTCTCTTCTCTCTCTTTCTATCTCTCTCTCTCACTCTCTCTCTCTCTCTCTCTCTCTCTCTCTCTCTCTCTCTCTCTCTCTCTCTCTCTCTCTCTCTCTGTGTGTGTGTGTGTGTGTGTGTGTGTTTTCTCTCTTTCTAGCATTCATCCAAACTATAGTTTGGTAAACCATTATCCATCTGATGATATATATATTCTGACATTGATTGTCTAGTTTCATTTTCATAATTCTGATATCCAATACTTTCTTTATGAATATATTTCCGATGTAGAAAGAAAAAAAAACACAACTAATGAAATTCCAGTTATTTATCTCGAATTCATTATGAACGAAATATCATACGATGATTTTTACTGCATCATTTTCTAATTATTTGATGAAAAAAAAAAAAACTCCATATACCACTTGTTGTGGTTTGTATTCATTACATTATATAAATCACAAAGAAAAAAAAAAAGCATTTGATATTCAAAATGAATTTCACGTAAAGAAATTGATATTCAAGGCCTGAAGTTGAAATAATGAAAACGTGAAACAAAACAAAAAAAACATGAAATTCGAGTAAACAATTTCCTTTGAAATATGTTTAAAATTCCAATTATTGTGGTGATTTTTCATTTTATTTTATCATAATATGATGTTTCGATATCAACCAACAAACGGGCTAGCAAACAGGAACGTTTGAAAATTAAATTGAACATAATTGTTGGCCTTCATTTTTTTTTTTTTTCATTTTGTCTCACGCGAATAAAACTGGATTCAACCAATAATTGTTCGTCAAAAGTGATGAAAAAAAAGAAAGTGAAACGAGCAAAAGCTATGGAATTTATACATTACTGAAATTTTTGCGCATCCTACGAGGAAAAACAAGGGAGAAAAAACGAGAAAAAGTCTCAAATGAGAAAGAGCAAAAATATACAGTATCTAAAGTGATTTTCAAAAGTCGCTATAGCCAGTTCCAATGAGTAAAATAATACAATCCGAGAAGGAAAAAAAAAACCTCTTTCAATTTTCAACTTTATTTTACAGCATCATTATATTTTCACTCTTTTCTCATTTTCGCTGGCTCGATCTCTCTTGTTGGCCGGCTGTCAACGCATTTGTTGTTGATGTGCGTTATATTTATACTTTTTTTTTTGCATTGTTACCATTGGATGATGCTGAATCTCTAGCGTATTTTCTTCGAATTGGTTCTAATTGACCCGATTTTTTTTTTTTTTTTTTTTTTTTTATTGTTCTATCTGTGCATGTTTTCCTGCCGTTGAGTCCGTTTAGGCGAAAGGGAACAGCATAATAAATAATTTCCTTTATGTGCTCTTTTAAAGCCATTTCTACATCACTAGACAACGAGGGAAAACTATATACGTATCACATTCCACTATACTATGATACATAAATGCTCTGGCAAAATTTGAGCCGTTTTTTTCTTCTTCTTCTTCTTCTTCTTCTTCTTCGAAATCTTCCACTTTTTTCATCATCTTCATCTACTATTTCTTTCTTCTTGTTTTTGTCTAATAAGTTGTTTAGATAGAATGGGCATTTAGTCTAGATGCTTGATGAGTAAATATGTAACCTACTTCTGAACCGAAACAATTAACGCAAGATCAAAAAATGTTGGTTTTCTTTCGTTTCAATATTATTTTGTGCCTTTTCACAACCAGTAACGTTTCCACGCTTTCCCATACCAACTCATTTTCTTCAATGTATTTCATTTCTTAGGGAACTGTGTACAGAATAATTTATAATCTTTTATGCAGAAATGAAAAAAAAGGAATAATTAGGTTAAATTGATTTCTTACTATTCATCGATGTATTTTTATTGTGTTTATAATTAAAATCATGATTATGTTTCTTAGAAATTGGAGTGATTGAATTTCTACCTAGATTTCTTCTATTCCCGAACAAATTGAACAATGCAAAAATCGAAAGGTGAATGAAAAATGCAAAATATCAATTTTTTCGTCGTCCGTTACTTCCGTTGCCTTTGAAATGCGAGAAAATCGTTCACAATACTGCGGTTCATCGCTATCATGCAACCATTGTGGATGATGTGATGTATGCGTTTCAATACTTATGTTCAATAGCAATGAACTGAACTAACCTAAACTGAACATAACTGAGCAGTAGTGTAGTTTTCTATATTGATGATGATGTTGTTGTTATTTATTTCCACTCTATTTTCCGCATTGATTAGCATTCGTGAAACCCAGTTTGCTTTTCATCATTTTTATTCTTGTTCGTATATATATATTTTTTCTTTTTTTCCTCTCATTCGGTCCATAGCCTCATTTTTCATCTTTCATTTTGATTAATTCATTTTGGACTTTGCTTTCGAATCACCATCAATCATTTCCATTCGTTTTATATCGGCATTAAATACAGACATTTTCAACATTATACCGAAGATCATGAGACTTGTACTGGCTTCAATTGTACACGAATGAAAACATGCTATGGCAATTCGAAAATTGAGAGGAAGGGAGAGAGAGAGAGAGAAAACTATGGGAATAAATATGTGGTGAGCGAAGAGAGATAGAGGGAGAAAGACAGAGAGTGAGAGAGAGAGGGAGAGAGAGAAAGAGTGAGAGAGAGGAAGAGAAAGAGAAAGAGAAAGAGAAAGAGAAAGAGCAAAGCCGAGAGAAAGAGAGCGAGATCGTCTGACGAGAATGAAAAAAAAAATGAATCTACACTGACATAACATAACAGCAAACTCATAACTGGCTATTCTATCATCCGAACAACAGTTCCGCTTGATTTGACATTTATTTTTGTATTTTGCCATCATAATGACCAATGGCAAGATGAAGAATAATAGAAAAAAAAAACCAACCCGCACCGACAACGACGGCACAAAAAAAAAGTAACAATCTCTATTGAAGAGAATATAAAAAAAAACACATAAAATTTATACATATGAGATATATCCACAATGTGTGTGTGCACAAAGATTTAGAACAAATGCTCCCCGAAACATCGATCATCGTTTATGGTTGAAGAAAGTTTTAAGCCCATGGCTTAATACAACCACAGTCTTTATATGAAAATCTACATATGATTTTATACAAGAAAAAGAAGTAGCAAAAAAAAAAGTAGCAACGGACAACCAACAAGTGAACATGAATGAAAGGTTCAACCATATGCTCACCGAAGCTTACTATCTACTACCTCGCCATTTCAAACTTGCAGCCGATTCACTTTAGATCCAATAAATTAATAACGTTGAAGATCAAAAAAACGATTTCTTTTTTATCTCCGTTGATTCCGGAAGCAGAATAATGATAACCGAAAGAGCAATGAATCGTTGGGGAGTGGGAATTGTCGTGTATATTCAGTAAAAACCCCTCTGATAAAGATTATTTTCCATTTGAACGCTTTTAATTTGCGTTATGACTTAATTTTCATGGTGTTATTGATGTCTTACAGCTGCCTAGGTTGTCGCTTTATTGACGCTCTCTATCTTGCCCTTGCTCTCATTTCACTTCATCCTTCGCTTTCTCTTCTCTTTCTCACTCTCTCTTTCTCTCTCTCTCTTTCTCTCTCTCTCCCTCTTTCTTTCTTTCTATCTTTCTTTTTTCTTTCTCTTTTTCTTTCTCTCTCTCTCTCTCTCTCTCTCTCTCTGTCTGTCTCTCTCACTCTATCACTTTTCTTTCTACCTCTCTACATTTCTACGTCTTTATCTCTCTATCTCTCTATCGTTTTTTTTCATTGACTCTCTCATTTATTTTCATTCTCTTTTCGTTTCTAATCTCAAAGTGAAATGACAAATAAATAGCAAAGACGCTTTTGAAACCGTTGACATGTGGATACTCTCTGGGATACAACAAGTTCAATGATGAAAAAAAAAATGAGTATTTAGATGCTAATCACTACTTTTATAATCAGCATTTATTTGCACGGTGACGGCCATTGAACACGAATGTTGTCAGTGTGCGAACGTGTTAGCATCAGGTGTATATCGCAATATCTACTTTTCATGTTATCATCAAATTTTCTCCCGTTTTTTTATCTCGAAAAATTAAAACCGTTAGCTCCCTCCGTGTTCCCTCTCTCTCTCTCTCCCCTTCTCTCTGTCTCTCTCTCTCTTCACATTTTTTTTCTCTTCTTTGGGTTCTTTTTTCGTGTTCATCATTTGAGCCGTTAAAATGCAAATGAGCCGTTAAGCAAATCTTCCATGTCCACATTTATATTTGTTTTTGGCTGAAAATAGCGGCAAATGAAATGATGCAATGAAAAACCGTACAAGAAATAAAAACAATGAAACAAAATCAAGCACAATTCCACAATTCCATTTGAAATTGCGTTGAAAATACACGCAAACAAATCAACACAAAACAATGAGAAAATAAATACATTTAAGTTCAGTTGATTCATAATTTCTTTTCTCTTTGTTTGTTTGTTTGTTTGCAGCGTGTGGCGATGTTCTTTTTGTTTTGCCCCCGTTTTTTTTGTTGGAATTTCTTTTGTGTGTGCTCGTGTTGAAGTGTATGAGTGTATGCGTTCGATGCATCCTCTAAGATGAGCGAATCTATTTTAATATTTTAATATAATATTAATTCCGTTTAATCTTTGTTTATTACGAACGGGCTATATTGTGTATTCGTCAATACAAAGACACGCTATGATTATATCTCATGTGGCCTAACATGGCGCCTTGGCCCTCATTGTAATCTTTTAAGCTTTATTCCAGTCTTTTAATGCTTTTGCACGAGCAAACGGAGAGCTAAATATCGATGTAACAAAAGAAAAGTAAAGAATGAAAGAAAAAAAAATCTATACACAAGAACAACAATAGCATGGCAAGCAACATGAAAATAGAATATAATAGTAGTAAAAAATATAACTAATAATTATCACATTAAGGCAAAGCGAATGAAAGAGATCGAGGGAAATAGACAGAGTGAGACAGAGTGAGAGAGAGAGAGAGAAAGAGAGAGAAAGCAAGAGAAAGAGAAAGAGAGAGAGAAAGAGAGAGAGAGAGAAAGAGAGAGAGAGAAAGAGAGAGAGAAAGAGAGAAAGAGAGAGAGAAAGAGAGATAGAGAGAGAAAGAGAGAGAGAGAAAGAGAGAGAAAGAAAGAGAGAGAGAGAGAAAGAGAGAGAGAGAGAAAGAGAGAGAGAAAGAGAGATAGAGAGAGAAAGAGAGAGAGAAAGAGAGATAAGAGAGAGAGAGAGAGAGAGAGAAAGAGAGAAAGAAAAAGCTGGGTGAAAAGAGAGTTAAATAGATTGAGGTAGTGATGCAAATGCGGAATGGTCACAAAAACGAGAGAAATAGTGAGAAAACGGTCATCATCTCGACAATAATCGTCATTATCATCAGAGCAACGGCAAAACGTATAAATAACCCAACAAAAATGTTTCACGTCAACTTAACCCGAAAATATTATGATAAGAGACTATGAATAATGCCATCAACAACAGTAGCATCGGGTACAAATGAAGGGCAACAAAAAATGAAAAGCATGAAAGCTCATTATAACTCGGATGTACTTCAGTTTTTATCGCTGCACAAAATATTGGTTGTGTATGTGTGTGGGATTGTGCCGGGTTGGTGTTCTTCATTTTTGTGTTTTTTTTTTTTATTTTTTTTATTTTTCGTTCTATTTTCGCTTTCATGTCGAAAAATATCCGTTATGCTTGAAGCGCAAAGAACAAACACAAATTGGTATTATGGACAACGAGTATAAGGAACACGCATTGATAAACTCAAACAATGCACCAGTTACAATGAATGCCTGTCGAACAAAATACACTGGCCCAAAGTATCAACAACAACTTCAAACACAAGCCCAAAACATAACGAAAAAAATGGCAAAAAAACAAAAAAAAAAAAAAAAAAAAACAAAAAATCCAAAGCGCAGATTACACATTTTTGGTTTTTTAACCAAAAGATTATATAGTTGGGTGGTGTCTTGTCTCTTGTTTCCATTTAGTTTTTAGTTTAGCGGTCAGAATTAAATATGGATGCGACAAAAAATATAAACCAATTGCAATGTATAAAGGTCAATCCGATTTAACTATCACACAAAATCCGCTCGATACTACTGCATTGCTCTATACAATGAATGTGGAATAAATGGGAACAAGAAAAAGAAAAAACTAGCCGCAGTTCTGTGCTAACGCCAAAAACATGCCCCAGATAATCAAAGTCTTACTCGAAAATAAGCGATGAAATTTAAGTTAAGCATAGCTGTTGCCATTTTAAAATCACAACACAATTTTTATCTCGAGTTCTCGCTTGCTTTTGTTTTCTCTTCTCTTTTTCACGATTTTCGCCCTTCTAGTCATTCGCATCGTTTTTCGCTAACACAAGTTTGAAATTTCAAAATTACATTTTTATAACGGATATATGAGTAATCTAATCGTTGGATTTGCTGATGCAGTACATCTTAAGTGTAGATCGTTATCCACTAAAAATTCAATTTTATCAAAGCTGGATTAAAGTGTGCATTTGGTGTGCATTGCACCGATTGATAGTTGAAATATATTTGCCAAAAGTTGAAACATTTTTGGCCAGTCGAATAATGTTTCTTCTATATCAAGTGTTGAGGTTTTCTTCAATTTTTTTTCCCCATTTTTTTTTTTTTTGTGTCTTTTTTTGTGTGTCTTTTTCCTAAGGAATCCCACTTTTTTCCATTAAATTGGTTTGCGGTTAAAATAATAAGTACCTGCATATATAAATTTATGTTTCGTTCACATTGACCATGTAAATGTACATGCGAAGGCCGCACTTTTTATTTTGAATGAAAACGGCTAGCAATGGTCTGTTATATGCTCTCTTTTTTTTGTTGTTGTTTTTCTACTGATAATTTGCCACCGCATAATCGTTTAAGCAAAATATTCATGTTGGAGATGCAAACTAAGCAGCAAAAAGAATTAAAGTATTTGAAAGCCAAAAATGTGTGAATATCCATGCAAATATAATATACATATGAATACATATATGTTTGAATATGCATAGTTCGTTGTTATGCATGAAAATTTGTGTGTCTGATGTGAAAGTTACCATACGAAACGAAAAACCAAGCTTGGAAAACATTCATCCAACACATACTTTTGGTTAATGTCATTTGAAAAATATTATCAAACTGGTAAACGTTAAATGCTGGGCATTATGTTCGTTGTACATTGTGCATACAATATAAATTTTGTTGCCTCAACACACACTCTTTCTTTCTCTCTCTCTCTCTCCTTCTCTCATACATACACACACACACACCATCATCCAAAACAGACTTACTTTTCAATTAGACGTAATAATTTTCTATAAGCGTAACACCAACTTTTACGATTTAAAAGCCTCAGTTTATTGGTAAACATGTCACATACAATGCATGAAACCGAAATTAACAAAACTTGCATAAAAACCATTTTTGAGTCTGTCATTGCGGCTACCAAAACAGACTTGATTCACTTGAACCAAACCCAAAAATTTATATTCCATTTTCATACAATGTTTCGCGTTCACATTTCATGAATACAAAAGTGAGACAGAATTAGAGAGAGAGAGAGAGACAAGTAAGATAAAAAGCGAGGGGCATTTGATTTTCACGAATGCGTACATTTCTTACGAATTTTTCATCAATTTTTCGAATTTATGCATTTGTAAACATTTGCAAAATACTAATGTCCATAAGCGCATTCGCTAAATCGATGGATATTTCGTAAGAAAAGTAAGCATTCGTGAGAGTTAAATTCCCCTAGGTAAAAAGCCATTGTATCGAATGAACAGAACAGAGAATGAGAACGAAAGAGTGAGAGAGAGAAAGAGCGGGAGAGAGCGGGAGTTAGCGAGAGAGAGAGAGAGAAAAAGAGAGAGAGAGAAAGAGAAAGAGAAAGAGAGAGAGAGAGAAAGAGAAAGAAAGAGCGCGAGAGAGCGCGAGAGAGCGGGAGAGAAACAAAATTCAAGCGAATAAGCACACTTTATCAATTTGCAATTGTGTGTGCATTTGTATGTGCTCGCAATTTGGCATAGCGGTCACATAATCTCTTTATCTCTCTGTCTCTCTCATTTTGTAATTCTGACGTGGGCGATAAGAAAAGTGGTTGCTACTGCATAAATAGAACAAATCGAAATCGATCATTCATTCATTCAATTGCACAAAATAAAGTTGTCACACTGTCGCTGTGAAATGCTTGAAGCTTGTTTTTTTTTGTTTTCACGAAAAGAGAAATTGTTGAAATCGATTGCATACAAACAGTATCATCACAGTAGATAAATGTAACAATTGACATGCATGCAATTTTCCAAAAATCACAAAATTTCAATGGAAACACTTTAGCTTGTTTTATTTTCAATTCACATTTTGCTCATGGCAAAATTTCTATGTTTAGATAGTAGCGTATAATGTATCAAGTAGTCGAAACCATCAATTGTATCGTCAATACGATATCGATAACGATATTTTGTATTGAATGCATGCTAACGGTAAACACTAAAATCAACTAACCAAATGTGAATTTTAACTTTTCACTCTTTTACCATTCAGATCAACCATCAAACAATTACAAAACACACAAATACCGTACACAAACACATAATACTAAGCATTATTTCCTTTTTCTGTTTTCTTTCTTTTTCATTGTGTGCCCTCTGTGTCCGTGTTTCCATGGTTAACAGTGTCGATTGCGATGACAATGCAAAGCCTGCAAATTTGGCCAATTCGGCGGTATTGAAGCTGCTCGAAGAAGAAGAACGAGAAAAACAGTCTGGAGGTAAGTTGAACAACTCTTTTCATTATTATTAATTTATGTTTTTTTTTTCCTTCGTTACTTTGTCCAATTCAACCGTGCTATCAGAACACACCCTTCCAAACAACCAACCAGACACCTACTCGAATATCTAAACGACCAACATTCCAATAAAACAAAGATGTTTCCAACTGAAAAACAATTCAATATGTTTATAACTCGACTTTTGCTTATCTGTCTGTAATCACAACGTGTAAAACTTTTCTACAAATTGTGTGACTTTGTCAGTTTATGTGATGCAGGTTTTTTATTTCTCATTCCAAAATAACCATTTTCATCATGCGATGCTTGGCTTAATTACTTCAATCGTACGAAAGTGAATCAATTAATGTGAGAGACAAAATGTCAAATGGACACAAAATGGATAGAATAATGAAAATGAAAGAGAGAGAGAGAGAGAGAGAGTGAGAGAGAGTGAGAGTGAGAGAGAGTGAGAGAGAGTGAGAGAGAGTGAGAAAGAGTGAGAGAGAGTGAGAGAGTGAGAGAGAGAAAGAAGAGAGAGAGAGAGAGAGAGAGAGAGAGAGAGAGAGAAAGAGAGAGAGAGAAAACTTTTTAAAATATTAAAGTTATTAAGAATGAAAGATTAGCATAAAAAAGACTCATTCATTTTCTGCTGTAAAAGTATTTGAAATTCAATATCGTCGCAGTTTTGTAGCATTTTCTCATCATTGTCGCTATTCACAAGTAAATACTACTCAGAGTAAATCATTGCGCCCAACGTGACAATAATAATGATTTCATTTGTTTTTTTATGAATTTTTGCTCAACTGTCTGGACTCGAAAGAGAATTATTGTACTTTATTTGTAAGCTTAAACATCAATTCGATTACAATTTTTTCTTGATACAAATAAACATTGAAACTCTTTCAAGATAAAAAAAAAAATCACAAATATTACCATTTTAGCAATAAACAGTCGAAGAAAATCATTAAATGATTTTGTTTCAATGAATTTATTTCGTTTGAAATGCTTTATTTTTTGCTGTTCATCAGATGCAGATCAAAAATATCATGGTTTATTAGTAATAAATTATAACATTATTTAAATGGCCAAAGTCGAGCTATATTCAAGGGAAATTATACATATTTAAGAAAAAAACCATCCTTTGAATGATTTAAGAATATGGAAAAAATGCGCATTTTTATTTCTCCACAAATGGAAACTTTTAATTCTGCTATTCAAATGAATTGAAGAATATAGAGAATGAGTATTCCACTTTGAACTCATTGAAAAGTTTCCATTACTTAAATGCACTGCAGACACAAAGACAGGTATATAATAACTGTAAACACAATTTGCACAGAATTAAATGAACATGAAAGAGAAAGAAATTGCACAGGACGGAGGAGGTAAAAAAAAAAAAAAAATTCGCAACTAGAGAAAAATAATTTAATAATGATATAGTAATGATAATGACCTTATGTATGATGAAAAGAAAACGAACAACAAGTGGAATGTTGACATTCAAAAAGAATATTTGTAACTGAATTCACAGTTAAAGTAATAAAGTGTTCATTGAAACGTATACGAGTGTATAATATGCATATGTATGGAGAATCATTCAGAGATGTAAGCACAATTGAGAAAAAGATGGAGAAAGAGAGAGAGAGAGAGAGAGAGAGAGAGAAAGAGAAAAAGAGAGAAAGAGAGAGAGAGAAAGGAAGAGAGTGAGTGAGAGAGAGAGAGTGTGAGTGAAAGAGAGAGAGTAAGTGAAAGAGAAAGAGTGAGAGAGAGAGAGAGAGAAAGAGAGAGAGAAAGAGAGAGAGAAAGAGAGAAAGAGAGAGAGAAAGAGAGAGAGAGAGAGAGAGAGAGAGAGAGATCTAACAAAGAAAGATAGGAGGGAAAACAGATAGAAAAATTGAATGTGTAAAATAAAGAGGAAGAGAAATAAAGGAGAGAAAAAGTGAGTTATGGAATAAAAATCAGCATTTCACAACCATTTCATGTTCTGACTGACACGAATCAATTTTATTTTGAATTTTCTACCATTACATCGTTTTGGAATTTTTCCAGTTTACATTTTCTTTACAACCAACATCTCTCTACCTCAAGACAGGTTTCGTTTTGCATTTTATTTTTCATTCACTGCAAAATGAAAGAAAAAAAAAAAGACGAAGCACAAAATTGAAGCAAGAACGATGAACGAACATTTCTGCACGACCAACGAAATGCGTATGCATTTCAAGCTGAGGCTTCTATGAATATTAACTCACAATCATTATGAATGAGACATATACAGAGATAGAAAGATAGACAGAGAGAGAGAGAGAAAGAGAGAGAGAGAGAGAGAGAGAAAGAGAGAGAGAAAAGGAGAGGGAGATTGTTGCACGGCACAGAAAAGTTTGCATTAATCTCTCAAATTTATTACCGACTGGCTCATGATCCACAAACGAACTCACTGACGAGTTGAGCAATGAAGGAATTAAAAACAACATTCGTACACAGCAAAGGAAATACGAAGAAAGAAAGAAAGAGAAATTGAAAAAGATGGAGAGAGTGAAAGAAAGAGATAAAAAAAAGACACCGCGAGCAGCAAGAGAGATATGGATTATACGGGCGAAAGAAAAGAAAGTTTGAGTGAATTGAATACGAAAGAAAAAAAACGAACGAAAGATGAAATTCAAAATAGAAGAAAAATAAGAAATTATTCAAACTAATATTTCAAGTGAACGGGAACTCTTTTTTCTTTTTCTTATATTAACAGATAGACGAGTACTAAAACAAAAGAAGCAACGAATGAATGATTTTAAAGCATTGTGCAATACGGAGACGAAGTGCACATACACTCACGCTTTGGCGTACATGAGAAGCTTTGTTCTTTATTTGTTGAATCATTTTATGAAGCAATATTTAATTTTAATTTAATAATAGACGTTGTTTGAAGCGCACACAAAACACAGAAAAACAGAGAGCGAGTGAAAGAGAGGGAGAGAGAGAGAGAAAGATAGAGTGAGAGAGAAAGAGACAATGAGAGAAAGAGAGAGAGAAAGAAAAAGAGGAAGAAAAAGATTGAGAGACAGAGAGAGAACAAGTGAGAGAGAGAGGGAACGACTGAGAGAGAGAGAAATAGAGCTTACTGAAGGAAAAATATTTAATTTAAAAATTGAGCGCTCACAACGGTACTCGATGAATATTTAACTTTTTCCCTGTTGCCTACTTCATACATTGCTTGCGCCTTCTTAACTATTTCTCTCTTTATGTCTGTATCTCGTTCTCTCTTTTCTTGTCCTTTTCCTCGCTCTCTCTCTCTCTCTTTCTCTCTCTTTCTCTTTCTCTCTCTCTCTCTCTCTCCCTCTCTCTCTCTCTCCTTCACTCTAATCATATTCATTTGTCTTAAACCAATGCAAATGAGAGATTTCTTTTGATATGAAGTTTCCACATTGTTGATCACATGGGCGTATTTATTATGCAACAACATGAACATGGAGAACTAAAAAAAAAAGAAAAAAAAAAACAAAATTACGTATCATGCTTTGTGCTTTGCATCTGATGATAATTGAATCGACGAGGTTTAAATAAAACGTAATGATGTGGCATGCACATTAATTGATTGAGGATTATAAAGCCAAAATAAATGTCAAATGTTCAGAAATAAATATCAAATCAAATCAAATGAATGAGCACGAATTACAACTGGATTTATAATTACAATCGTCAATAACTTTACAGTTGAACAATTTCGTGCCATTTTAAAATAAGTGATTATTCAAGCGTAAAATGCATCACCAACTTGCATTGTATAACAAAAAGTTTTGTCAAAGAATGTCTCTAGAATGTCGAGTAAGACAAAGAATTTATGCAGTTTTCCATTTTTTTTTTGTTTTTTTTTGTCATAAATAAGTGAAATATTCCAACTTCAAATATCATTGTTATGTGTTAAGTTGTAAGTTGTTTCGTGCATTAATTTCATCGAATAATTTCATATTCAAATTTATCATTTTATGAAATAAATTCATTTTATGAAATATTCATAAATTACAAAAGTTGATCGTAGCTTTTAAAATGTCGATCAACTCATTTGGAAAAAGTTGACAATTATTTTGTAAAATTCTCATAACTATTCCTCTGGAATATATCGATGGAATATGTCTTATTTTTCATTCGCAATTATCCTTGGCTTCAGGCAAATCAAATGATTTCTTTTTTTTTTTTATTGCAGCACAATTCCAAAATGATAATGTTATTGTTATCAATATATCAATAAATTTATCAATACTTACTCCTTTTTTTCGAATGGCCAATAAATTCATTTTCTTCATTGGTAAAGAAAATCATATTTATCCTTTTTAGCTAAGGATACATTCTTTATTGTTTTGTTTATAAACAATTTTTATGGTGAAAATCTAATCAGAGCGCATTTTTTTGCAGTCAGAATTTTGTTTTATTGACTATTGAAAACTTGTTGAAAGTATCTTTTTTTTTTTTTTTATCTATCAACAACGATGGGATTTTATTCATGATGAAAATATATTTTATCAATGCAGACAAAATGTCGATAAAATTGTAGTAAAAAGTAAACTGGGTGAAAAAGAATTCACCTAAATCCTAAAGTAAATAGTCTAATGTTTGATATTGTGAACATTATCACGCAAATCATTTCGGCTGCTGTTTCATACATTTATTACTGCTTTCGATATACCTTATATCTATTACAATTGTGATAACAAGCAAGAAAAGAAAAAATTGAGAAGGAAAGCAAAACTAACAACGACAAATGACATAAAGTACGGGCATCATCACATTTATTGTAATTGTTGTGTCTGCAAAATAAAAGGGAAAATTGCGTAAGCATTTCTATGTAGTTTTTTTCTTTTTTTTTTTTTTTTTTTTATTCCAACATCAATAAGTGTACACTGTACAGTAGACATATATTGTTAAATGATCCAATGAGACTTATAGAGAGAGAGAGAGAAAAGAGAGAAAAAGAGAACAAGAATGAGAAAAAAAAGGTCAACACATTTAATATCGAAAAAATATGACGATGAAAAAACATTACATTCAGTCACCCAGAAGGATCGATGAAACTAAAATGCTAGCGGATCACCTTTCTGCGATATAAGCTTTCTATTTCATTCGAATTTGGCTTCATCTCTTACACATACACACACACACTCACACACACACTCACACTCACATAAGTATATACATATTTACCCACTCACTATTTCTATACCATTCCCATTCCCATTCCCATTCCCATTCCCATTCCCCTTTTTGATTTTATTATATTGTCCAATTTCGATTTATTTATGTTATCCGTTATCATATTTCAATGATGCTCCAAAATTGCTGAGAATTCGCATTCAATGCGGGAGCCACTTTGACTCATCGTCTATCTATTTTGTTAAGTAGTTTGATGGAAGCAACAAAATTCAGATAAACCAATCGATTACACAAAAGTTAGTGGGAAAATGTTGATTATGGTGTTTGAATCCAATAAACACACTTAGTATCCAATGACAATCACATATTGCACTTTTAACACAATGAATGTTTGTGAAGTGTGATTATAACGGTGATGGGTTTAGACATGGAATTTTTAAAATGTTCTGTTTTTCTTGCGTCATAATGATTTTTGGTAAAAAAAACAAAAAAGGCGATAATTTGAAAAGGAAAGATTTGAAAGAAATTTTGATCAGAAAATTGGTCATCATAATGCAAACTTTGCATTGCAAAAATAAAACTTCAAGAAACTTGTGAAACTTTTAAGAACCTAAAGGTCGAAAATGATCAAAAATACTAAAGATGCAACAATTCTCTCTCGCATAAAACAAAAACCTGATTTTTTTTTTCAAATGTAAAAATCAAATCCAAAAAAGTTATTGGATTAACGTTGGCCATAAATTTCAAATGAATGACAGTAAATTGATTTCGAAATTAAAGTACATGAGAATTTATTTTGTTTAAATGAATGAAAAAAGGGTCGCTTGCATGCCATTTTCCATAATAATTTTTTTGCCAGCCATTTTCATTCATTACAACTCATCTGGAATGTGTCAAATGATATTTCAAGTAATGGGATGCATTTGATTTTTTGTCAAATAAAGTTGGCCTTTTTTGGTGGTCATTGTTATTGTTATTACTATTTGCAGCTAAAGATTTTATCTGTTGGATTGTGTACTTTCATTTATATATTGTTTTTTTATCCTCTTTGTTTTCAGAATTCCTTTGGCCATTTTTCTTTGAGCGCCGTTAATATTGTTCCGGCCATTTTTTTTTTTTTTTTGTTCACTTTCGCTCTGTATTTCAAGCTCTTTTTACTGTTATAATTTTCTTTGCTTGGTTACGATGGTGTAAATTGCATTGTTTTCACATTTCATGTAAATAAAGTTGGTGAGGACCTCGATATAGCCAATTTGAGTAATATGCTTGCAATGGATTGTGTTGTCTATGTCCGGTCGCGATATATATAGACATGGAAGCGTACAATCAATTCATTTTGGGGTTTATACCGTTTACCTCATTCCATTCGATTGAACCAAAACAAACGAGAGAATATGAGGCTTGGTTTATATTGGTTCTTAGTATATTCCGTAGTAAAATGGCTCTAGAGATAGAAGTAAAAACTGAAAAACGTGCTCGCTTGCCTTGCTGCGTTCATTCATTTCTCTTTCTCGAATTTCTCTCTCTCTCTCTCGCCCTCTCTCTCGCCCCCTCGCCTCTCTCTCTCTCTCTCTCTCTTTCTCTCTTGCTCTCTCTCTCTTGCTCTCTCTCTTGCTCTCTCTCCCTCTCTCTCTCTTTCTCTTTCTCTCTCGCTTTCTCTCTCTCCCTCTCTCTTTCTCCTTCTCTCTCGCTTTCTCTCTCTCTTTCTCTCTCTACCCATCTCCCCCTTCAATTTTGACCTCTTTATGTGTGTGTGTGTGTGTATATGTGTGTCAATAATATATGCCTTTAATAACGTATGGAATAGTGGTTTTGAGGCCGGATGAACGAGCAAAATATATGTATTTAATAAATTTCGTACCATTTCAAGCGATGTGTTTTTGATTTCATATTGGCTTATTTGCCCATATCGGCCGCTATTATCCCATCCCATGCCATCGTCAATTCTAGTTCTCTCTTTCAATTGTTTATTGCTTATATTCATTTTCAACCAAATATTCATATTCATGGCATCCCATTACATATGTGTCTATGTACATACAATCACTATTATAGAATTGCGTATACAACAAGCATTCGTCAAAGCATAGGCAAAGCAAACGGAAATGTTTGCAGTTTCTGGCAAAAATGATGGCAGCTCCGTAAAGGGAAATGATAATTAAAATAAATGGTTGACATATTTATTGTTATGGACAGTATGTGTTAATGTTTTCGAAATTTACATATTCGAATGGACTGTTTTGTATTGAGCGCATGGTGTTCATTTTCATTTGATTTTGTCAAAAAAAAAAAGAAAAAAAAAAAGAAAAAATAAAATAAAACGAAGAAAAATTCTGCTCGTTATTGTATGTCAAACCATGTAATATCGCTCAAGTTGACCGACCGTTGAAATAAAAACAGCGCGCAAATTACAACATTGTCAAGTAGAAAGACACAAACGGTTACAAAAGCACCATCAACAGCGGCTACGACAGCAACAGCGACGGCGGCGGCGGCGGCATCAGCAGCAACACAAGCAATATTGCATTGCGAATGCACGCTATGCTGCTTAATAATTGAAAATGAAATGGAGAGAGAAACAAAAAACGAGCATTCAACAATGAGAAAAGCAATTTTATTTATTGGATTAGTTTCGTGCTTGGAGTCAAAGCATCTGTACAGCCCAAGCCACTTGGGATTTTTCCTCATTTGTCTGACTGCTTGGCAGTTTTTCCTTTCTGTCTCTATCTCGTTCGCAACATTGTCTCGCTTTCTCGCTTTCTCGCTTTCTATCCCTACTTTATCTCTCGCTATCCCTATCACTCTCTCTATCTCTCCCTTTCTCTCTCTCTCTCCCCCTCTCCTTCTCTCTTTCCACCTTTCTCCATTTATCTGGCGCATTCCCTGTCTCTTGCTCTTCCATTCTTCTTCTCTCATTCTCACTTTCTTCTTCTGCCACTCTCTTTCTCTTTCCCACTTTTTCATCGTTCGATTTGCTGGCTTTTATTTCCTTGACGACAATTCCAATAACAGATTTGTAATTGTTTTGTTTCGCCTCTGTTTGTGTTTTATGTTATTTTTTTTTCCGTACGTTTCCGTTCAATGGAATGAGATACTTCAACATTTACCACATTTGTTGTATAATTATTATTATTTCAACGGAAACGTTGCAGCAAAATTGCAAAAAGTGGTGAAAAAGAAGAGAGAATAAAGCAAAAAATAGAGAGAAAACGAGAAAATGTAAGGTAGTGAGAGAGAGAGAGAGAGAGAGAGAGAGAGAGAGAGAAAAAGAGTGAAAGAACTGAAAAAAAAAGAAACAATAACAACGACAACAACACAAAAAAAAGCTGCACCGAACACAATGGCGACATCAACAAAAATAAGAACAACTTTGTCGGTCGATCACTAGAAATTGGTTGCAATCGTTCAGCATACTGTTTCCTTTACGGCCACAGCCATTTTCTCATTTTTATTTTTGCTTTAAAGCGGCATTATGTTTTTGCAGGTACTACTAATATTTTTACTGCTGTTACTGGATTTCTTTCGTTTTTTTTTCATCCTTTCAACTCTCTTTCTCTCTTTTCCATATCCCATTACAAACGTTATGGTTTCTGTTTGCTATATGTTATTCGTGTCCATGCCACAATTTTGAGCTTACCGTCGTACTTCTTCATATAATGTATGTTTCAATAACGCATGGATTCAATATGAAAGTACTCAATCCAAATGAAAACACATTATTTGCTCGCTGCCCATAAACGTAATCGATGAAATACACTTCAATTGATTGTAATTGAACAATGGCAACATAAAATACCATTTAGGCCGATGAACGTTTACTGTAACTGCACACGATGAAATAGCCAAATTGAAAAACAAAAACAACAACAAAAAAATTACAAAATTAAAAAGAGAGTGAGAGAGTGAGAGAGTGAGAGAGTGAGAGAGTGAGAGAGTGAGAGAGAGAGAGAGAGAGTGAGAGAGAGAGAGTGAGAGAGAGAGAGTGAGAGAGTGAGAGAGTGAGAGAGAGAGAAATGCTTTAAAATATAAAAATACCTCAATGGCTTTATTTGTAATGCAACAAAATGCCAGATCATATTGGAAACGCATGTAAAAATGGTCTCGAATACCAAACCACCGAACATTGTGTGTGCATTACGAGTAACAATGTATAACGTATTTTGTAGTTCGTCATCATCCGAGTATGAAAACAATGGACTGTAACAACCGAGAGGGAGACAGAGAGAGAGAGAGAGAGAGAGAGAGAGAGAAAGAGAGAAAGGGAGAGAGAGAAAGGGAGAGAGAGAGTGAGATAGAGAAAAAAAAAAGTGTTTTAAATAAATATCAAAATGTTTAACGCATAAACAAACAAAATGCGACATATTCGAAAATCAACTCAAAATTAAAACCGGCTTGTGCTCACAAAACCCGAATACATTATTATTGTGAATAAAAAGCTCTTGTAGTTCGATGTGCATTGTAAAATACCGTTGCAGCGACATGAAAATGCATTTGTATTATTGAAATGCACGAAACCCATATTACATTACGAATGCAATGGCAATAATAACAAACCAGTGAAAAATACTTTGTATGAAAATCGCAAACAAATGAGACACAAAATCCGGTTGAAATTCCAATACAATTTCACTCTAGCTCTTGCTCCCTATCATAGGGACCATATCTCTCTCTCTCTCTCTCTCTCTCCCTCTCTCTCTCTCTCTCTCTCCCTCTCTCCCTCTTTCTACCTTCCTCTTCCTCTCACACTTTCATCCTTGTTCACACTATTCATTCTCTATTTTTCTTGCTCTCCACTGTTGTTACAATTCACCATTGAAATATTCCATTGCATTCCTCCCTCACCATCATTTGTAATATACATACTTTGAGTAGTTTGTTTTTGAGTATGCTTGATTGTTGAATGTAAATTTTATGTGTATTTCTGTTGCAGTTAACTGTTGTTTTTCTCGCTGTGTATCTTTGCCCAAAAAAAAAAAAAAAAATTTAATCTGTTTAAATTTGTTCCCATTGAATTATATAAAAAAAAATTAAAACGTAAAAAAACAAACAAATTCACAATATCAACCATCATAAAAAAAAGCCTGTTCTTTGTGTTAATAACGTTTTTCTGCATTACTTACTCATTTTTGAAATTTGCATCCAATGGTGTTTGATCAAACCGACATCAATTATTTCTGAACAGTTTTAATTGGAAAATTTACCGTAAGCTCCGATTATTTACACTGAAATACTTATGATATTCTTCAGCCATTTCGAATGCGCCAATTGTAATTTTGAAAGAAAAAAAAAAAGAAACAAATGTTTAATCAAATTTCTTGAAACCACAATACAACAAAGATTTATCAACATAAACGAAAAACTTTGAAAATTTCCTTTGTGCTTCGTTTCCTACTCTCATTCATCCTCCTCTATTTACATTACCATTCGTTGTCTTTTCATTTTCAATAGTACACAAAATACATACTTTTAAAATGAATGTTCAAATTGCAATCAACACGTTCATCCATTTCGTTATAGTATTTAGCAATGAAGATGTGAACAGGTAATGCACTTGATTCAACTATCAATGAATCTTCTTGCTTGGTTCTTCTTCTTTCTACAAGTTATTTATATTCGAAAAATGGAATCGAAAAAGGCCAAGCAATTTCATTTTGGGTTAAAGAATCTGTGATTCAATCGCAATAAATCTAAGTGCTTGTGGCTTAGCAGCAAGAAAAAAGGAAAAAAACGAAACGGAAATCACTTGAATAGTGAGAAGTCAAGTTAAAGAGATTGTAGTCTAAAAGTTTATGGTAGTCTTGAAATCAAATGGAACTGAGGAAAGCAAAATCTATTTCAGCTGATTGCAGCACAGTGTGTTTACCCATTTTTAACTGAAATATTCGTTGTACATTTTGTATAAATAGACAAAAAAAAAGCAAGCATTGGCTTTGAAGTTGAACAAAAAATAGAATCACAATTTGGTAATTGTTCATTCGATTTAGGCAACACACCTTATTCGTTAATTTTTGAACGAAATACAAATGGAAATAAGAAATGTCACCGATTAATTTCCAATTTTTTTTTACACATAAAACATATATTGATCCATAAAAATGTAATAATAAACGAAATCAAGTCGATTTTCACGATGACATTTATAAATTCCAAAAGCCTAATGGACATAAAAATGGACATTTATTAAATATTTTATAATGATCACATATTTAATACCTAAAATAGTTTCGAAAATGCAATGGATTTTATTTTGGTATCAAAATGCACTTTGAAATAAGAATGACGGGGAAATTACAAGGTGATAATTTTTGATATTGTTTTGTTCAATTTCAGTCTCAAAATACATTTTTCCACATTAAATCAGTTATTCGTGAACTGTTAAAAGAAGCAAAAATAAAATTTGTACACGATGTCAGTTGAACAGAATTGATTGAAGGTGAGACGAAATCAGCTCATTTATTTTTTCTATTTCTCTCTTACAAATTCCCTCTCATTTTCACTCGCTAACTCTAACTCTCTTTTTTGGTTTCTCTTTCTCTTTCTCCCTCTCTTTCTCTCGCTCGCTCTCTCTCCCCCTCTCCCTCCCCTCTTCTCACTTTCTCTTTCTCTCTCTCTCTCTTTCTCTCTCTCTCTTCCTCTCTCTCTCTGTCTCTCTCTCTCTTTCTATTTCTTTCTCTCTTTCTCTTTCACTCTTTCTCTATCATTTTTCCGTTCTATCAATTTCATTTTCATTCCTAGCACCGTATTTTTGTTCCATTCGTTAAAAATTAATTCTGATGAGTATGAATGGTTTTTCAACATACATGCACATATACAGAGATCGATGTAGAGAATAAAAATGAGCACACGATTATTCTCAATGTTTGTCTATAAATATATCATTTTTAAATAGCAGCAAACTGCATGTGATTCATTCGCTAAATGGTATGACATTTTCAAATTAAATTTTTCCAATTTCAACATATAGTGTGTGTATATACTTATAGTATGCCAGTAAGGTAGAAATATGAAATTTGTTGAAAAGAAGTTTACATATTAAAAATTAATATTATTTATGAGACACAATTTGAAATCAACTTTATTAACAAACTAAATGATGTTTACATTTCAAGTTTTGTGTAAAATATTTTGAAAATTATTATGCAGAAATGTGTATTGCTGCATAAATGATAAATAGAAAAGCTCAATTCTCCACAATAAAATACGAGAATGGCATAAAGCTAATATATACACTAACTTGAAGACTTACCATTCTGTTGTCATGAATCAATTACAATTCCTTTTGATCCTATCTGTTTTCGTTGTTATCATGTTTGAATTTTGTGCAAAATCCCATACAAAGTTTCAAGTTTGTAATTTTTCATTCAAAATGTAATTATTCGAATCAAATGACAAGCTGGTCAGTTATTAGCTGACGGATTGTCGAAGAAGGGTTTGCTTTGGAAAATGTTCACATTTTATATAATGGTGCCCACTTTTCAACACACACACAACAAGAACGGTAACAAAATGAGGGAACATTATAAGATAGAAAGGGATGAGGAATGACATAGAAAGTAAATGATTTGAAGTGTAAGAGAACAGCAAACGTATGCCATCAAACATATCTGAAAAGTTGTCTGACGTAAATATCCCTTGATATGGTTTATATACATGTGTTTGACTCAATAAAGTTTGTGAATTTCAGTAAGATCGAGGGGAGCTTTCGTGCATATGAACAGACAAACACACAAATGGCGAACGTGTTGATGTCGGGTTTTTGTTTTTCTATTGTAGTCTCCTACTTTTGAGGTTATCCATTTTGTAAAGTAAATCTTTTATACGAGATTTACCATACAACAAACATTTAGCCAACAAATTGTAATGATCAAATAGTTGGGTTAACAAATGTGTGCAAGAAGAGCGACCATATCGCTAACGTACAATAAATTACTTTTTATTGTTAAATACGAGATTATGTTGGCAAGAGCATGACGTTTACAAGTTGAAATGGAATCACGAAACAAACATCATCGCGACCGACACTAGAAAATAATGCGAAATAAATTGGAAGAGAGACAAAAGAGAGAGAGAGAGAGCGAGAGAGAGAGAGAGAGAGAGAGAGAGCGAGACAGACAGACAGACAGACAGAGAGAGAGAGAGAGAGAGAGAGAGAGAGAGAAAGAGAGAGAAAGGGAGAGAGAGAGAGAGATGGCGAACAAAAGTAAAAGACAGCGAAAACGGCCAAATATTCTGAATGAAACTGTTTATTGGAGCTCATGATCGGCAGGCAATCCATGATTTATTTCATCTCGCAGCTAACAATGACACAATGGAATTTGCTTCATTTTTCTTGTATATTTTTGTTGCCCATTATCCATTACTCAATCGTTTAAATCATGAATGAAGTTCACTAATCCATTGCAATGCGTAAATGTGTGTTTGGAATGTTGAAAATCCATTGCCAATCAATATGAGTGTGACGCTTTTGTTTTTCATTCAATTGAGCAAAGGATAGAACGTCCAAAGAATGAATGTCGCATATTGTTTTGTTCGAATGTTGTGAGAGTGTGTGTGTGTGTGTGTCTGTGTTCAGTTAAAATACAAAAGAACGAAGACAAAACTTTGTGTTTGACATGCGAAAACCTCTTTAACGAATGCTTAACTTTTAGCAAATGTGTTTCGAGTGATTTTCGTTTTTTTTTTTTTTTTTGTCTTCTCAAACATTGAATAAATGAATGATTGTTGTTGCATTCTTCAGATTTATTTACGCGTATGATTTTGATTTATTTCCACATTGTTTGAATATTATTTTTGACAAAATTTACTTCCCAATTTCTGTATGTCTCTGTAACAAAGTGCGAATATTTTGTTGTAAAACTTCGTAAGTATTGTGCATTTATAGTAAATTACGTGAATATTCAAGTTTCACCTTGTATTGTGTCATTGCTTGCATAGCTTGTAACATTTTGTAATGGAGTATGAGTTAAATGAGACAAACGTTAAAGTGGAATTTCGATTTGAACTGACTGCAAATTGACTCAGTAAAACGAAATCATCAGAATGGCATTAAGGGAGATCGAGAGAAAGGGAAAAGAGAATGATACCAACTACCAAAACAGAGAGTGAAAAAAAAAGCACATATACACGAGCGATAGAGCAACAATAGCGATACCAAAGCACATAGACAACACAACCGTATCAACTATGCAAACGAATTGCTAAAATGTAGTGCAAAAGTAAATTGTTTGTAAATTGCAAGTGTAAATAATATTTGCTTCGTTTTGGGAATATGTCGAAAATGTTCGCCTGGAATGTATATCATGCGTGTTGCTATTTCATGACGTTTTCAACAAATATTTTGCCACTCAATCTATACGGCTATTTATACACCAAACATACTCTCCCATTTTCACGATGAACGTACCTTTCGAAAATTTCATTTAAAATCCATTGCCAAACAATACATTATTCATTTTATTTTGAATACATATTCACATTGGATTTTAGCGATGCCTGAGCTCCCATTTCTCTATCTCACTCTCTCTCTCTCTCTTTCTCTCTTCCTCGCTCTCTTTCTCTTTCATTCTAACTCGCTCTTGCACTTCCATTACACTGACATTGGGTCTCGTTCGCATCTCAAACGTTTATTACAAAACATGAATATCAGTGTGATTGCGATGTGCCAACGATCATAGTTTACAGCATTGCCCGTACTGTAAATATGCATCCGAATTTTCTATATAAATATTGTGTTTTATTTATTTTAGCAAACAGTCTATTATTAGACTCGTGCATCATATCATTGTTTATTACACACCTGTTTAAGCGATTTATTGCTCACATTAAACATGTTGTCTTTTTATTTCGTATTTGGCGCATTGTGAATTTGCACTCTAACTATCTTCTCTCTTTCTTTCTTTCTCTCTTTCTTTCTTTCTCTCTTTCTTTCTTTCTCTCTTTCTCTCTTCACTCTCTCTCTCTCTCTCCCCTTCTCTCTCTCTCTCTTTCTCTCTCTTTCTCTCTCTCTTTCTCTCTCTCTTTCTCTCTTCCTGTGTGTATGTGTATGTATGAGTGTGGAAAATGGGACGATTTACGAAATTAAACAAAAGACAATCTACTCTATGAATAACGAGAAACGGAAATGTTTTGCACTCACGCTCTTCTAATGAGCATACAAAGTGTTTGTATAATTTTGGGAATTGCGATTGAGATTATAAGTTAGTTTCGCGCGCACGTTCAAAATCTGTATATTATATCATATACATAAACGGAACATTCGAACTAAAATACACGTATACAATGTGACACACACACACATACACATACATACAATTTTGAGTTGAATGTATTACAAATGTTTAATGACGCAATACCGGGGGGGGGGGGGGGGGTCATGCCCAAACAATCGGCTCATCTTAAGCTCAAGCAAATAGAAATGGCAACCGTCTCATTATTCAGATTTCTCCACTCTAAATTTATCCCTCACCTCTCTTGTCTTTCATCCCAAAGTGTAATTCGATTTGATTGCATGTTTACAATGGCAAATATTTGCAACGCACTAAAATTAAGTGACACACATTTTCACATTGGTGTTACTTCTCTCCATCTCATTTAAATCAAATTTATTCATTTGATTAAATTATATTTTGATATGAACGCATGACATTGTTGATATTCAACATATAAAATATAAAAGAACATTTGTCGAGTGACAAACACACTCACTGTTGTGAAAAGCTCTATTTATGGAATCTCACAGTCTCATTTAACATGAGGAATTTATTGAGATTTTTTTTTTTTTTTTTTACTATGAGATTGGCTTTGGTGTGCATCGCTGAAATTGGAAATGTGATATGTTTACTACATGTAAAGATTTTGACTTTAAATGCTTGAAAAGATGACTTTGATCAGTACACAAGTAATGTACACATAAATTTACAATTGGCAATATTATCAATAACAATAATATTCAAACGATAATTTAAATAAAGCTCTATCTTAGGTGAAACTAACAACTGTCGAACGGATGGGTCACACATATCAAACAGATATATTAAATATGGAAATGAAGCGAACGGACAAAGTCATAAAATACTTTTGTGATATGCATAGAAAACATTTATCCAATTTCAAATTGCATGTCCATTGCATATCGAATCATTTTCAAACTCACCTGTAATGTAATGTGAAAAGTTATTTTGATCTAATTGAACTCAACCAATAGATAACTAACTAATATGGAGACAAACATTGAGTACACACCCTCTGGAAATTCATCCATAAATTTTCGTAACACTCGAAATATACGATTCAATGTTACATATTCAATGACTTTTTATTGGCACAAGTGCAAATGATAATTAAGCTGTGATTGTGGTTCAGCTTTTCTAGAAGCTAATGAAATTCATTGCATTCGATATTGGTATATTCTTTTGAGTGGTAGAGAAGTAGTAAAAATTTAAATTTATAATAAGGAAGTGAGCGGGAGGGGATGGGATGGGATGAAGTAGAAGGAGAGCATTTGAGAAGAAACGAAAGAGGAAGGAAGAGAGAGACACACAGAAAGAGAAAGAGGGAGAGAGAGAGAGGGAGAGAGAGAGAGGGAGAGGGAGAGAGAGAGAGAGAGAGAGAGAGAGAGAGAGAGAGAGAGAGAGAGAGAGAGAGAGAGAGAGAGAGAAAGAGAAAGAGAGAGAGACAGAGAGAAAGAAAGAGAGAGAGATAGAGAGAAAGAAAGAGAGAGAGAAAGAGAGAGAAAAAGAGAGTGAGAGAGAGAGAAAGAGAGAATGAAGGAAAGTGGGACATAGAAAGAGAAAAAGAGAATAATATCCGAAAAAAAAAAAATCGATATTTTATCCAGGAAATTCTCACGTTCATCGTGTTGCTACTGTCAAACATTGTTCAGTCCATATTCCATGACCGATATGGGTCATCAGTTTTCCGATAATTTTATTTCAAGCATAACGAAATTTTCCTCATAATAATTGTATGCAATGTTTGTTCGATGCCGTAGTGCATATGAATTTGAATTAGATTGTCCAATGTTCATATCAATGTTGCATATTCTCTCTCTCTCACACACACACACACACATAGTACTGTCCACTCTTTAAATTCATTCGTCAAGCTCAAATTTATGTGATCGCATTCAATAATAATCGATTAATGCAATAAACGAATACATCTCTTCGTGCAAAGACGAGAAAAAAAAATATACATCATTCACCCAAACACATTGTAGCAAAATGCCAAATGAGACACAGCCAAATTGCATGCAATGAACAAAAGAGCAGAAAAGAGAGATAGAGCAAAGTGAAAAAAAAAAAAATCCAATGAATCAGGCGAGTGAGTAATGAGTAATGAAATTGAACTGTACATTCATATCAAAAAATAGACTGATTACATTGCAATTTTCAGTTTCCGGCACGACGAAGTATCTATAGTGATGATGATGATGATGATGAACTGAAAATGAATCGAATCGTCATCGCAATTGAATTCAGGCAACCGGGAATGATTTTAAGCTCAACCGAACATTTGAAATAAATGATGAAGCGCAAAAACTGCCAAACGATAACACGAATAATACATACATAGAAAAAGAATGAGAGTGAAAAAGAAAGAATGAGAGAGAAAGAGAAAGAAACATAAAAAAAAAAAAAATTCTGACAATGTGTCACAAGACTGAGTTAGTGTTCCGACTTCATTTATTTGACACACTTATACTAATAGAATGCATCGAAGGATGAAGAAAAAAATTTATTGTCAGGATTGAAAAAGTATGCGAATAATTCGGGTAAATGTCTAAAGAGAGAAAGAGAGAAAGAGAGACAGAAGAGAGAGAGAGAGAGAGAGAGAGAGAGAGAACGCGCAATAGCGCATAGATATATCGCTGTCGCATTGACCGATATGTACGTATCCAAAATGAACGGAAACGAGAAAAATTGAGTCATCCAGTATCTCATGTCCATGCATACATACACACACATAGCATTCGCTCGATGGTCAATAAATTTTACAACATTTCAATTCGTTTTAATCTGGAAAAATCAAAAAACTATAAATTTTGAAAATGTATGGACATTGTAAGTTATAAATGGTTTCCGATTCGTAGCCAAAGCGTTACCGTATTTCTGCTGTGCTCACTTTATTTCGTTTGGGTGTGTAATCATTTTGTTCATTTTCGTTTTCAGTTTCTTTCAGTCTTTGTTTGTGTGTTCTCTCGTTTTGCCTCTGTTTCGATTTCACTTCTTTTGGTTAATGTTATTGGTGTCTAGTGTCTGGTGCGGTGATGCTATTGCTCTAGTCCGGTTAGTGCACTTTCTAACACTTTGGGCCATGATCTCACTTCTTTTTCCATTTTCATCGTTGTTACTTAACGTTTCAGCGAATCTCGCTCTTGTCTTTTCCCAATTGAATATACAACACGCCATTTGCTATATGAATTTTATTTTTTATTTTTTGGTTTTTTTTTCATATAGAAGAAAAAGCCACATTGAAAAGCCAAGCCAAGCCAATGCCAAACCAAAAATACAGTGCTACATAATTTCCCAAACGAAGCTTCTCGACATATTCCATTTATTTGAGAGACTCAAATTTTCAGCACAATGTTCTATGTACGGCTGTGTGCCCATGAAATGTAACATTTCATTTAACTAGCTTCATTCCAGCTAACAATGCGTTATTTTCAGGTTCTATCGCACAGCATAGCAGTTTTTGGCTGCTGTTGCCGTTAACTACTTTCTCTCTCTTTCTCTCTTTCTCTCTTTCTCTCTCCCCCTGTCTATCTCAATCACTCGCCTCTTTCCCTCGTTCTCTTTCTCTTTGCCATTCCCAAATCGCTTGTACAGAAGATAAAACAAACAGCATCGAAAACGGAGGAACATATATTTGATACACTAACGTATCAAATAGATCACACATTTTACAATCTGTTCAAATGTGTATACGGTACATTTACTGAATGCTCGGCAATTTTCTCTCGTTTTGTGCGTTTTTTTTTTTCTTCTTCATATCTCTCTCATTTTCTTCCTCTCTCGCTTTATATCCTCGTTTTTTTTTCGCTCTCTCCCTATTCTCTCATTTTATTGATGCTTTTTGCACCGATCGATTGAACATACACACACACACACAGTGCGTCTATCCGTTTTGCCGATTTAATGTTCA
Organism: Resseliella maxima; assembly: GCA_029041755.1. Taxonomy (NCBI): domain Eukaryota; kingdom Metazoa; phylum Arthropoda; class Insecta; order Diptera; family Cecidomyiidae; genus Resseliella; species Resseliella maxima. Next base: position 449,403 of record JAQOWM010000734.1, read on the forward strand.
TTCGCAGTTCATAAAATCATACGCTCAACCTTGTCAAACATCCAATGGCATAGGTAGAATCAAGTCAATGTGCACCTTCTACTTTTACCTCTATACACATGTATAGTATGGTCTATATTTGATATGAAAATTCAAGACCATTCCAATATATAAAAACAGTTTCATCTCCGTTTTCACCGATTCCATTTATATTAAAAGTTCGAAATGACCTTCGTCGAATGCCGTTACACACACACACACACAAGCACATAAAATTAGCTGCGACCATATTACGTTTACGTATTTTTACTACATTTTATTTTCTCATATTGTTTAGATTTTCAGATTGTGTTCATCCGTAGATTTATAGTCGCACTTTTTGCCTAGTTTTCATCTAATGTTCATCCGAACAAAAAACATATTTCATTTTCTTTATATTTACAAAATGAAGAAAAATCCAATCGGAATAGACAAGATAGGATATTAATAGGCAAATTTTTGATAAAATTATAATGAAAAACTGAATATGATTTGAATTTCATAAGAGAAAGATGTGAATGAAAAACTGCAAAAGAGTGCAAATGAAACGAAAAAGAAAAGATAATGGAAGATGGTAATGGAAGGAGGAGAGAGAGAAAGAGAGAGAGAGAGACAGACAAGAGAGAGAGAGAGAGAGAGAGAGAGAGAAGACGAAAGAGAGGAGATAATAGGATTGGAATGAGAAGCGCTATCTCGAGAGAATGTGTGAACGCAAATTCTGAAAAGTAATTTGAAATTTAACAAATGAAAACCATTTAAATTATGTTGATTTGTGAATGAAAAACCATTAGTTTGCCCATGCATTCATTTCATGTTTCATGTGTGTACTGAAGGATGTATCCTTTTTGTTTAAAAACATTTCAAAGTTCCGAACTCCAAGTTTGGCCATCAAAATATGTGTGCCAAAATGAAAGAATAGTGTAGGTGTCGTGTCTCTCTCTCTCCTCCTCTCTCTCTCTTTCTCTCTCTCTCTCTCTCTCTCTCTCTCTCTCTTCTCTCTCTCTCTGTGTGTGTGTGTGTGTCTGACTTAAGTAAATTCCATTCGCATAATATAAATGTTTAGTGAAGTGTATGAAAAGCGACATCATATTTATGTATGATTTTGATCTGACAATTTGACATCAGTAAAACGTTCATAACTCTTGAGTAATAATAATTTATTGAAATCCCAAATCACATTTGATTTGCCAGCAACCAATTCCGATTTCATTGTGCAATACAAAATGTGTAATAGAGTGTTTTGTGCAGTCATATGTTCAAACTGTATTTAAGCCTGAGCCGGCATCAGTACACTCAAACGTTGGGCACACACCCCCCCCCCCCACCCCTCATGCGAGTGTGTGGGTGTATGTGGGAATAGGCAATCACATGTAATGCCATCGATTTTTATGCAGAGACTTGATTCCAATGTAGATTTGAAATCGGCGTCAGTATGTGATGAATAAATTCCAATATCAAATATGCCATATTGCTTTGATTTTTTTGTTTTTTTTTTTGGTTATTGTTTGTTCGCCGGCCGTTGTTGTTTCGTTTATGTTGTATTAATGCATATTTTTTGTTCCAAAAAATACGGCTGACTTCTGCTGCTGCCGCTGCCGCTGCCGCTGCTACTGCCTTTTCCAGCCTCTTTCCGTTGTCATTGTTTTCAAACAATGTACGCATTGAACGGTGCGCCGCGTTATTTTGTTTAACTACCGGATTCGAATATCTCATTCAATTATTAATGCAATTCATTAATCAACAAAAGTGTCCTTTATCTCTTTCTCATTCACCAATTACAATAATCATAATAACAATGAAACCGTATTGAACAGATATTTATGCTTCAAAATTAATGGATGTTGTTGATCTATGTATTGATGTATATAATTCCAAATGACCATTTGTATATTGGGATAGGGTAAAATGGTAAAGTTTCAGTAAATTCGATTAATCTTATTGATTTTGTTTAATGAATCACGCACACACTCACCGGAACTTTTGGAAATGTGTTTGTTAACGTTGTTGGCATTCATATGCCAAATTAAAGCGAATCATGTTGTACCGAATACACAATATTTTTTATCATTTTTTTTTTTTTTTGGTTTCATTCTCGCTGTACAGTTGTTGTTATTATTATTGTTTTCGTTGATTTTTGGGCTTTTGAATAGACGCAAAACTTTTTATCAACCGAGATATCCGGGTTATAATGGAAATTCATCAAAAATTATTCTTTTGTGATTTCATTTTTTAACTGCATGATCTCTAGTCTTGTATCTTTTTACTCGTACATGCACATACACTAATGATGCAAACAGTTAATATTTTTAGAGGATACATTACAAGGGAATGTAAATTTTTAGTTGAAAAAGAAGAAGAAGAAGAAGAAGGAGAAGAAGAAGGAGAAGGAGAAGAAGAAGAAAAAGAAGAAGAAGAAGAAGAAGAAGAAGAAGAAGAAGAAGAAAAAGAAAAAGAAGAAGAAGAAGAAGAAGAAGAAGAAGAAGAAGAAGAAGAAGAAGAAGAAGAAGAAGAAGAAGAATAAGATCAAAAATCTGTCAAAATAAAGTAAAATGAATGAAGAGCAAAACAGAGCAAAGTGCAAAGACAGAGCAAAAATGAGTGAAAGAATTAAAATTGAGATTCACAAAAATTATTTCCAAAATACGCAACCCGTTTTCTGTTTTGTATATGAGAGATCTCGTGTCAAATATTTAGAGGCCTTGAGCATCAAATTCTCGAATGAATATCATGAAATATTCAAATTATAGACTGACATATCTGCTCGATGTGATTGTGCTGTGCTGTACTGTTATAGAGAGAGACACACAAACAAATAAAAAAAAAAAAAAAAAAATAGACGAATTACAAAATTTGGCATTGGTGTTTGACAACGACATGGAAATTGCTCCGGCAAATCAAAATATGACACAGAATGATGGCTTACAGTCACAAAGAGTTGTGATGCCATACTTAACGCGGATTACGATCTTGTACCAAAAAAAGAAAAAGAAAAAAAAAAACAGTGAAAACTTTTTCATTTGTCGGGCGTTGTAAACGCTTTTTAACTGTTCGGTTGTATTTGCCACATTCAAATAAATCTTTCATGATTTCTATGATTTTTCACATTGCCAGAGCTTTTAAAATAAATTTCATACTCCTTATGCGCTATACATTTGCTTTTGCCGCCAATATATTCTCTTCGACATCTAAAATTCAACTTTAATGACCGATGAAAGTACACTTTTGAAAATTATTTCTACCATGAAAATGTATATTTTCAAATGAGAATTAAAATGATCAAAATCATGCATGTGTGTGTGTGTGTTCATCAAATTTATTGTGAAAAATATGTTACAAATTTGGGCCGACCAGATCAAACTTAGAATTTCTATTAATAAATTGTGTGAAATGTATCCAATTTACTGGTCACTTTTACACAATTAATTAATCATCAACGCATTTCATATATTCAAATGTGCAATTCATAAACTATGACGGATGACGACGACAACGACAACAACGAAAACGACAACGACAACGACAATGACTAAAATTTCATTGAAAATAATAGTCAAACGAACCGAAATATACATATTTTAACTATGACAAGTACCAAAATATCTACAACTCATTCGTATGGAATTTCGGTCTCTCATTTTATTCGTTTCGAGTGCCAGCAGCAATTATAAATGCGTCTGAGGGTGTGAGAATGACTGTGTGAACGAATGAATGATAGAGTGCAAGAGGGTAGGAGGGAGAGAGGGAGAGAGGGAGAGAGGGAGAGAGGGAGAGAGGGAGAGAGGGAGAGAGGGAGAGAGGGAGAGAAAGAGAGAGAGAGAGATAGAAAGAAAAAGGGAGATAAAAGATAGAAGTACAACTGAATACAAACACTCACACGTCATGCCAAACATAGCACAACATAATAAAATCAAAATTTAATTCTTCATATCATTTAAATGACACGGAGATTATATTTAAAACTCATGTTAACGTATAAAATCATTTGTAATCGTTATATTGCCATTGCATGCATACAAATTTTCTAAATGATTCACATTAGCTTTGGCATCGCTCTCGATACGATGGGTTTCATTTTTGGCTCCTTTTTTCCCACATATTCTATTTCAATTCTCTCGATGTCGCGCGCGCTATCTGTTGTGTTTATCTTGGTCTTGGTATGCATATAAATATATGTGAGATATGATGGTACGGTAGCTGTTGAAAAGTGCGTTGCCATACACAAAATATACACCAATACATCCACGATATATATATTGAGAGCGAAAAAGAGATGATTTTAATGTGCGCTTTTATCGTTTTGCACATCGTATGTGTGTATATTAAATGGTGTGTTATGTTTTAAAGGTAAAATGTTCTATAGTATTTTAAATTTATACAAAATGCTATATATGTTGATTTACATTGGTATTTATGCGCCCAACAGCCAAACATAGCATTGAAATGTATTCGTTTTTCGGCAAAAATTTCATGTTGTCAATTTAATTGCATATGTATGAGTGGAATTGAATGTTTGGCGGAAATTTTTGGCCAAGCCATCGGTTTGATTTAAGTGCCTTGTCCTTTTTGTAAATATATTAAAATGCTTTTTGTGTTATATGATTTCGAGAGCAAGAGTGGAAGAGCGAAACAAAAAGAAAAAAGAAAAAAGAATCCAACAGCAAAACAACGAGACCAAAACTGCTAAATGAATTCATAGTGAATTTTCCACACAAATACATTCATTCATTCATTTATTTATAAACAACAAACCGATATCAAGTTGTCCTTACAATAGGAAAAGTGGCAAGGGAATCGAATGAAAATCAACGTTGAACGCATGAAACCTGATAGTGCAATTATTGTCGTTATATTGCATAGGCCCCGCAGTACGAAAAAAGAAAAAGAGCACCAACAAGAACAACAACAACGGCAGTTAAAACATAAATTAGCTGTTTGATTCTGGTATATAGTCAATAGGAAAATCAATGCAAGAAACATAGACACCCAACACCCAAGTATCTGATTGAATGAATAAATCATGTTTTTGGGGCGATAAACATCAACTGTTCATGCTTGTCACCATATTCCCAAATCTATTGCAATTCAAATCATCAAGCATCTTTGCAAATAATGAAATATGCATTTCAATACAAATAATTTTTTAATTAATTAGAATGAATGCGAATTTTCTTTCGATGTGAAAGAGTAAAAATTAGGCAAACATTTTCATAACATTTCATATTCATTTTATATGGTTGGCCCAATTCAATCATTTAAATATTTGATTTGTGTGCATAGATGCACGAAAATAACTGGTTCGTTTTTTTTTTTTCAATTTCAACATTTCAAAGATAAAGTGGAGAAATGAATGTTAGAATGTGCGAATAAAAGAGTGCAAAATGTTATCGCAATTTAAATTAAGATCTTGTGTACGTGTACATTCACATTTGATATGTTGTGTACGTGTGTCTATCATAGGTATTCATTATACTCCAATCGAATCAACTGATGAAATTGATCGCTTTTATACTTCAATTCATTTACATAGAATTGCTACTACTGTATCAATTTCAAAGAATCAGTTACGTTATTCATTTCTCTCGCTCTCGTTCTCTCTCTCTCTCGCTCTCTCTCTCTCTTTTTCTCTCTCTGTCTTTCTCTCTCTCACTCTCCCTCTCTCTTTCTCTCTTTCTCGCTCTCGCTCTCTCTCTCTCTCTCTTTCTCTTTGCTCTCTCTCTCTCTCTTTGTCTCTCGCTCTCTCGCTCTCTCTCTCTCTCTCTCTCTCTCTCTCGCTCTCTCTCTCTCTCTTTCTCGCTCTCTCTCTCTCTCTCTCTCTCTCTCTCTCTATCATCGTCGTTTTCAATTTCTTGTTCCTATATGCTCCAAACTTGTTCCTTACCATAAAAATTAAATCTATCAATATTCAAATCTGAAATCATTGCATTTGATAAATTGTATTCAAACAATGAGCAAACGTCTATAAAAAAAACATTTCTCTCTCTCTCTCTCTCTCTCTATTTCTCTCTCTCTTTTTCTCTCTCTGTGTGTGTGATCGCGATTAAATTCAAATATACAATAAATAATTCAATAAATAGGATGCGTTTTATCAGACGAATGAAAATGATTTTCACATAAAATATACAAAGATTTTATCTGTCTCCTTCTCTGTTACCTTTCTCAAATTTTCTCAGTGTATCAGTGTTCAGCGGGTATGCGGTGAGCGTGACTAGAAAAGGGAAATTATGGATGACGTTGAAAGCGATTATAATGTTTAGTTAAAATATATAGATTCTGAAATGTGTATAGAATTTTTGGTGTTGGTCGTTTTCAAAATTCAAACGATTTACCATCAAATTAATCAGCCCACAGTATCTATTTTTAAATCAAAACGTTGTTATTCCTGTGTGTGTGTGTGTGTGTGTTTGTTTTTGTATTCTTACTTTCATTTACCTTGAATTCTTGAGTTGTTGTTGATGTTTTTATTTTGATTCTCGTTTAAAAGGTGCTTCTGTTGATTGCTCAGCAACAAACGGGCTTTATGCCAAGAAAATGATTAAGTTTTCAACACCAACAATATACTTGCAACGGATTTTATCATGAAACCGCGTATTTCCGCTTTAATGATTCATGTTTTACAAAAGGAAATTTAAATTTGATTAATCCAATGCAATTGATTATCGGAAATGCTAATTTATATGTCGCCATCGTCGTCATCATCATCATCATCATTATTATTATCATTATTTCCTATCATCATCCTTCCATCAGTTTTATTTGCATTAAACATTGCCAGACGCACTAATAATATTTCATCAATTTTATTCGATGTAAATGTTGAGTTGTGAAATTTAGGCAGTTTTCAAAAGGTGTATTCTGGATTATTTTACGATTTAAATTGCCATGAATATTTTGAATTTCAAGTCGGACTTTTTTCTTTATCATCGAGAAAAAAGGAAAAAAAAAAAAAAAAAAACTAAATTCATATGGACGTTACGCTTATTTACGCAAATAAATTTTTTTTTTTTTAACTGATCTGTCAGAAAAAATGGTGAAATGAATAAATAAAGCTTAAGTGCACACATATTATCATAGAGCAAACAGAGGCAAGGGAGTGTGAAAAAATGTCATCTCTTGCTCACTTATTCTCACTCGTATTCTCGCTTTCGCCTTCTCTTGTTTTCTCTCAGTCACTCTTTCGGTCCCCCTAACTCACTTTATTTCTTTTACTCACTATCTCACTCTTGCTCTCTCTCTCTCTCTCTCTCTCTCTCTCTCTCTCTCTCTCTCTCTCTCTCTCTCTCTCTCTCTCTCTCTCTCTCTCTCTCTCTCTCTCTCTCTCTCTCTCTCTCTCTCTCTCTCTCTCTCTCTCTCTCTCTCTCTCTCTCTCTCTCTTTCATCATATACTAGTGTTTATAGAGTAATATAATGTATTATAATTAATTTCTATGTTTATTTCATGACGATTGGCAAAAAGATAGAGCGTAAATGAGAATTAATGTGTGAATAAGAGAAAAAAGAGTGAGAGAGAGAGGAGAGAGAGAGAGAGAGAGAGAGAGAGAGAGAGAGAGTGAGTGATGATGTGTGTATTTTCTCAAAGGAAAAGCGGTAATGCTCGTATATAATGCAAACTCTATCATATTCGATACAAGACACCAAGCAGATATACGACAGAATTTAGTATATTTCGAAATTTGTCAACGACCGTATCATTTTAATTGAATAAAGTTTTATTTGATGAACACTGAAAATCATAATTACACGGGAGGTAAAGTGTATATTCGTGTTTTAACAAAGCAATTAAAATATTAAGAGTGAGTAGGTTAAGTGAAATGAAATGAGAATTGTGTGTAGCAAGAGATTGAAAAAGAAAAAAAGGTGCATTGGTAGTTTTACCATATTTTTTCTTCAAAAAAAAAAAAAAAAAAAAAAATTAAACGAAAATATGCATTCAAAAACTTTTTGTTTTTGTGAATCGTGTAACCTTACAGTAAAAATAAAAATGAAATTCAATACAATTTATTTATTATAATGAAAACTGTACAGAGATTTTCGTTTGCCATCCAAAAATATTAGCACCATTTTACCCACACAAACTTATCGTAGTTTTTGATTATTCTGCGGTAAATAATGACAAAATTGAAATTGTGCGTAACGATCCATGTAGAAAAAAAAAAATGAGAAATGAAAAAATACAGAGACTATGAGAGTGAAAGAGAAAATGAATATTTGTTGGTGTGTCCCTTTTTTTTTTTTCTTTGGCGACCATCAAATATTTCATCTTATCGAGATAATGTGTCGCATTTTTTTCCGTCCAAAATTCGAACCATTCCGTACAAAATTGAAAACATTTTGAGGATGTGGTTTTTTTCATTGGAATTTAAATTAAACTTTTTTCACTCCCTCACTTTTTTGCTCTCGTTCAATCATTCTTACTCGATTTCCTTTTTTTGCTGATTGCCATATGAAGATTCTCTTCTTTACTTAAGAAAATGTGCTTAAATTTCTACATGCGATACCTTTATATATAGACACATTTATTTGTGATTTTTTTTCTATGTAGAATCACGTGACATTTCACTTGAATCTATATATTACCAAATAATTTTTATATCATAAAAATTAAAAAAATGACCCATAAAAATTGTGAAAGAATCAAATCACTAGCCCGTGCAAACAAAAAAAAAAAAAAAAAAAAAAAGAAAAAATACACTTCGCTTCGAAATTTCTAAATGTGTTCGTTGATTATCATATTTTAGTGTGTATCATTTGCTTCAATCGACCGGAAAATTAAAACGGTATATCTTTTTCAACGACATTCTTCTGAATTTTCAAAGAAAATCGACTACATCACATTGTTGCTGGAGGGGTTTTTTTTTACAGTTATATAGACCCCAATACGAATCAATATCGTTCGAGAGTCAGGAATTTCCAGTTTTTTTTTTTCATCGATTTTATCTAATAAACAAAGAAAAATATAGAAAATTGCATGGTAAATAATACAATCATTTTTTTTTTTTTTTTTCTTCTTCTTCTTCTTCTTCTATGTTTCGATTTTGAACATTCACAGAGCAATTTAGTCATTTGAACGAAGACGAGAAAAAAAAACACACACACATTTTGAACGATCGAAATAATTGTTGGTTAAATTTAATGCAGAAATTATATCATAAAAATTTTAAGGTTTTTTTCTTTTGTAAATCATAGTGGAATTTTATGACGGTTGCAAATAATAACAATAATAGATTGCAATCTAGAAACACCTTATCGCCAATTGGCCACCTCACTGCGAGAAAAATATATGAGTGAAAGTTAGAGGGAGAAAGTGTGTGTGTCATACAGAGAGTGAGAGAGAGAGAGGGGTAGAGAGAGAAGGAGAGAAAGTGAGAAAGAGAGAAAGAGAGAGAGAGAGAGAGAGAGAGAGAGAAAGAGGGAGAGAGAGAGAGAGAGAGGGAGAGGGAGGGAGAGAAAGAGAGAGAAAGAGAGAGAGACGCTAGGCAGAGTAAGAGAGGTTGTGAGAACAAGAGAAAGTGAGAGAAAAAGTATGGAAAAAAAAAGTACAGAGTGTGAATGTAAATCGAGATAGTATGCTTGGAAATGCAATGAATTTTTGGCTTGTGATTGAAATGCGTGACTCAATTGTTTCGTTTTTAACGTTTAATTGATTTTTATTTGGATTCCATTTGATTTTATGCAAACCCATCAAAATAAATTACATTTAACCTTTGCATAATTGGTTTGGTGCTGAACCGCATAGCCAGATGCGTTTGTGCAAATTCACAATAACGCACATTTTTGTTAAAATGAAAATTAATGCAATTAAAGTAAATTCATTACCATCAACAGCTCAATATGCTGTATGCCATTTATGCAAGAAATAAAAAAAAAAAAATTAAAAAAAAAAAAAAAAAAAAAAAAATACACACAACCCGAGCGCGTACAATATGCAAAACATGTTTCAAACTATGCATTTGCTTACCAAAATGCATTTACCCACTTAGCAATATGAATTGTGCTCGTCATTAATTCGCTCCGTTGGCAGGTGAAATTTTAATATTTCTTTTTATTACTCACAGCACATGAGCCATATTGAAATTCATTCAAAAAGCTTGAAGAAAACAATATGAACGAACACATATCAACTATCGATATACCATAGTTTTAATGGCCAATTCAAGAATAAATACAAACAATACGATAATGAATAAACTAATTGAAGGGAGAAAAACAGCAAAGAATGAACAAAAAAAAAAAAACAAAAAACAAAAACAAAAACAAAAACAAAACAAAACAGGCGAGAAAATTTCGTGGAATTTTCGTTGATTATTCATTTTATTGTGCGATCATTCATTTGTCGGTTAGATTCAGTTGCCCGATTAGTTTACAAGCTTTTCCCTTCTCTCATTCAACCTATTATTCATTCCATCCAGCACATAAACTATGCACAGTGAAAATAAATACTGTCGGATGCAGAAATATATATATTATTTGAGAATGGAGCGAAAATATTATTTTATGTACAATGGAAAAGAGGAAAAGCAAAAATAGCTAGAGAATATTGAGAAGAGGAGAGAAAAGGAGAGAAAAGGAGAGAAAGGGAGGGAAGAGGGAAAGAAGAGGGAGAGAAGGGAAGAGAAGAGAAGAGAAGGGAAGGGAAGGGAAGGGAAGGGAAGGGAAGGGAAGGGAAGGGAAGGGAAGAGAAGAGAAGGGAAGGGAAGGGAAGAGAAGAGAAGGGAAGGGAAGGGGAGGAAGAAATGGAGAGAGGAGAGTAGAAAGGGAGGGATGAATAGATAGATAAATTTAGATAGAAAGAGGGAGATATTCAGCGAAAGAAAGAGAAGAAATGGAAGAGAACGAGGAGAAGAGATACGGGAACTAGATAGATACAAAGAGTGAAGAAGTGAGAGTGTGAATATTGTGGAATACAAACGAATGCTCATACAAATTGAACAACAAATCAAAATGAAACAATGCGAAAAATGATACAAAACAATGGCACAACATGAACAAGTGGAGAGAGAGAGAGAGAACGAAAAAAAAAAAAAAAAAAAAATTCCGTGTATTAAATTGTAACATAGTAATAATGGTGAAAATTAAAATAGGAAACCGTATGTCGACGCGTCAAGGGAAATGAAAAATGCCGTTTATTGTTAAAATACCGCACTATACGTAATCAATTTCTTTTTGTCATTGCATTATTTGCCGCATTAATATGAACCTCATTTTCTCATATCGAACTGGAAATGCAGTATGTGTGCGTGTGTGTTTCTGCATAAATGTGTGTGTGTGTGTGTTTGTGTGTGTGTGTGTGTGTGTGTGTGTGTGTGTGTGTGTGTGTGTGTGTGTGTGTGTGTGTGTGTGTGTGTGTGTGTGTGTGTGTGTGTGTATTTGCGTGTGTTTGAAGCGGTCAGAGGTAAAATGCACGTTTTCGTGCTTCACTGTGCACTTCAACACTCAACACAAATTACCACATATCGATAAAATCGAATTGCATTTCATTGCGCGCAGCAGTGTCACAACAAACGACATAATATCACATGGTGTCGCGTTGCTCATTTTGCCTGTGCGAACTCAATAAATATCAACTGTGTGCGTGTGTGTGTGTGTGTGTGTTTTGCATCGCTTTCGGTTTTCATCTAATTTGTCATTGCTTATATGAAATTGAATGTCATATCGGAAAGCGAGTGGCAAATTGCTTGGACATATGTAACAATGATGAAAATGATGATGATAATAGCCAACATTTGATCGAACAAATCGGTTTGGCATTTGATTTGAAGCTATTTTTGCGAGACCAAATACACAAAATGAAAACAAAAACGAATATCGTGTCACACATCTTATTGGCATGTGTGCAAATACTTTTAAATAAATTATACGCAACGATAAATTTACGTTTTCAATGTCATCATTCTCTCTCTTTCTCTCTCTCTCTCTCTCTCTCTCTCTCTCTCTCTCTCTCTCTCTGACTCTCTCTCTCTCTCTCTCTCTCTCTCTCTCGGACTCTCACTCTCTCTCTCTCTCTCTGACTCTCACTCTCTCTCTCTCTCTCGCACTCTCTCTCTCTCTCTCTCTCTTGCTGAAAACTGTGTTGCAGTTGAATTGTTGAATGACGCGTCTAAATTTATACATTACAAATGTGCAAAATGTCTATTTTTATAAAAGTGGCAAAACCGAAGAATTTTTTAAATCCATTTACCAACACAGAAAATGCATCAAAACAATATTTAATTTATGATTGCTGTAATGTGAATCACATGTTTACATTAAAACAAAAAAGAAAACAAACCAAAAACAGAATAAAACCTGTTGGTCGTTTCATTGCCCTTGCGATTTTCATCAGTTGCACACAAAATTTCGCATTCGTTAAATGACCAAAACATATTTGCAAATCGCATTTAATGAGCATTGTGTCTGTCATTTCAATGAGAACTAAATTGTCAACATAATAACATCATTGCCATTTGCACACAGAGACTGACAATATTACTGCGTAATAACCGATGAACGATGCTCTTTCTCTCCCTCTCTGTCCCTACCTCTTTCTCTCTCTCGCCCTCTTTCTCTCTCTACAATCTCAATCTATCTGAAAATCTCCGTTAATCTTTTTTGTCTTGTTTATTCATTTGTCTTGTTTGTTTGTTTGTTTGCAGGACCAAAACGCGTTACCTGGCCACCCGAGCACGAATACCAAGCAAGAGCTGCATCAATAACTCGTCAATCGCCCGGATTACAACCTCAGGTAAGTCTTTATGCATATCTGCTATCTCCCTTAACTGGCGCATTTTTCTGTCCCACTGGTAAATGGAAATGTGTATTCTATGGGGACTGCAATTTCCAACAGCGACAAAGCATTCGCAATGAAAAGACAGCGATTATTTTTTCTCAAAAAATAGCATTTTTTTTTTTTTTTTTTTGTTGTTGTTGTCGTTTTGTTCATGTTCATCCACTTGTCCATCATTACAATTATGACGATTTTCTACATATTTTTTGTCCATCTTTCTGTACAATAGACTTTTTTTTATATAATTTTTTTCTTTTTCTCTGCGCGCTGAGTTTGTTTTTTTTTTCTTTTTCTTTTTCTCCTTTTTGCTGATAAATGAAAAATGTCTGAAAAATGGAATCGTCTTTTTCCTGTCGATGAACATCAATAATAAACATTATTGATGTTATTGAAAAATAGTCAATCGAATTGATGTCGCATCAAAATCATGTCGTCCAACAGTAAAAATAGAATGATACAAATGATCAACGAAGGAGAATAAAATCAAACGAAATAAAATGGGATGGTTATGGCAAATGTGTGCCCACAATATTCCCTTTATATTGAGAATTCGAATTATTTTTTTTTTTCTTTTTTTTTCTTTTCTTTTCTCTTCTTCACTTACGTTCTTTTTAATCGTTCAACATCGGTATCTATTGATGAAGCAGTTCCGTTTCTCTCAAATAAAAACGAAATATCGAATAGAAAATGAAAAGAAATCGCACATATCCTTTCATATTGGTAACTTTAAATGAATTCAAAAACGAAACCAATGATGAACAAAGAGAGAGAAGAGAGGGAGAGAAAGGAGAGAGAGAGAGAGAGAGAGAGAGAGAAGAGAGAGAGAGCGAGAGAGAGAGAGAGGGAGGGAACGAGGGAAGTAGGTAGGTAGGGAGAGAGAAAGAGGAAGAATGAAAGAAAAGAAGAAGAATACGAATAAAACACATTGAAGAAAATTTAACAAAAGGGGTTTTCAAGCATTTAATACGGTTCATAACAAGCTTATGTTCCATATCGATTTTCCACTCAACTGAAAAAGAAAAATAAACTGGCTCAAAAAATAGCAAAAACAAAACGATATATATATAGTATATACTGGGATCATAACAAAAAAGGAACTGAAAGTTTTTAGCATCGATCGAACACTTTCATCGTTTTGTTTCTTATTTTTTTTGCACAACGATTAATGGAAGCGCAAAAAGTGGAAGAGAATAAATGAGTAAGCGAGAGAGAGAGAGAGAGAGAGAGAGAGAAAGAGAAAGAAAGAGAGAGAGAGAGAGAGAGAGAGAGAGAGTAAGAGGAGTAAGAGGGTAAGAGGGAAAGAGTGTGTGTGTGTGTTTTAGAAAAAAAGAAGAAAAAAAAGGTAAATGCATCAATCGAATGAGCTCGCAACAAATCGTAATTTGTACATGCTAACAAACATTTAAACACGCACAAAAGCAATTCCAAAATGAAGTTTTCTTCATGAAACGCACACAACCAAACGAAATCATGGTCGTTTATGCCGCCTTGTGTATTATTAATGGATAAAGTTAAAAGATGGTGATGCAAGAGTGGAATTCAAAAAGATTAATAAAATATTACCTTCCAATTAGATGGCCGATTTTCGTGTGTTTTTATTTTGCCATGCTCTTTCCACATAATGCTGAATGTTCTGTATGTGTGTGTGTGGGTGTTTGATATTCAAACCCATATTTTATTGGCGATTCGTCTCATATTCTATGTGAGAATGGGAAATTTTAATTTCTTTATCGAGTTTGTACAACGGCAACATCCGTATATATGGTTACGTTGAAAAGAAAAGAAGAAGATAGATCAAGTGTACGCAGAAACGATTTTCTTAACATGAAACTTTGAAATAAACGAAAAATTGTATAGCGAACCAATTGCCGGTTAGATCATAATGTGAAAAGTTGGCCAGTTTACATTGGTTACCACATGCCATTTGGTTGTTTTTCTGTTAGTTTGCGTCAATTCATTATCATGCAATAAACACTTTTACGTTAACGTCATCTCAATAGAAACGATAATTACACATCTATTTTTTTTGTTTATTACGTTTGTGTGGGCGTTCAAATAGTCTTCGAATTGGTATTTGATATTTATTGTTCATTTTCCATGTGCTAGACAATTATTTTATTCAATTAAATTGCAGTTTATGCGGAATGTGAAACCATTTTGGCTATCACTTAACCGGTAGACATTTTCTAAACTTTTCACACACACACACAACATCCATCTCCAAACAAACAAGCAAACAAACATTTCATTCTATGATCCAGCAATTCAGTAACTAATTAACTCACTGATTTGCTCTGTAAATGCGTTTCGATAATGAAATCAATCAACGAGTTTACTTCAAATGGAATGAGCAAAAGAAGGACACATTCAAAATGAAATTCGAAATACCACAAAACTTGCACAAATGGTGAGAGAGAGAGAGAGTGAGCGAGAGAGAGAGAGAGAGAGAGAGAGAGAGAGGGAGAGGGGGAGAGAGAGAGAGAGAGAGGGAGAGGGGGAGAGAGAGAGAAAGAGAGAGAGAGAGAGAGAGAGAGAGAGAGTGAGAACAAACGATAACATCTTAAATGTAATAACACACAGAGGAAAAATATGCACAGATATAACACTAATACAGAAGCTATATAAAAATAGTTACGAAGCGATTTCTGTATAATTTTTGGCGGAATTATATATAATGTGTATTGTATACAATAAATGCGACAATATCGCTCATTCTCTCTCACACAACATTCATCAATCGCATTGCACTACTACTCCAAATGACCAATACATATTGATATGCGATTGATTTGGAACCATTTGTCATCTTAACTGCTTGTGTGTTGCAACTGTTCACTGTTGTGTGAGAGAGAATGAATGATATTGTCGCTCATTGTACACATTCTATATAATGCCGCAAGAAATTATACGGAAATCGCTACGCAACGATTTTTATATAGCTTCTGTAAGTGTGTTTGTCTATTTTTTTTTTGTGTGAACGTAATAAGAACAAGAAGAAGAAGAAAAGATTTTGGACACAAATCTGACTTTCTCTGTTTTGGTATTTGTTGAACATCGTTTTGGATTCGAATGAGAAATTCGATAAGTAAAACTAATCACAGTGATTTTTTGGTCTTTTCTCGCTAACAACAGAGCGATGGTTTGGAGGGGTAGGGGGTGAGAAAGATAGAAATATAGGGCAAAAGCGAAAAAAAGGGGAGAAAAAGAAAGCGACCAGTCGTAATTGAATAACTTTGCCCATCGACTGGAATGAACAACAAATAAGCACTGATCTCTCTCGTTTTCGGCTCAGTCAATCACTGTTAAGAAATCACAAGATAGATAGAAAAAAAAGACAATCTAAATATAAAAAAGAGAGAGAGACAGACTGAATAAGTAGTATTGAGTTTACTTTTCGTATCTGTTTGTAGTCTCCATATAGAATGAAATCAATTTCACTATCGTTTCCATTTCGATTGCGGATTTAATGGAAAAAAAAAAGTGCCTGAAATTAATTTTTTTTTTCTTTTCTGTACCGATTTTTCGATATAAATGTATATATCAAATATTGATTCATATCATGTTTACTTCGCGTCCACTCCAAACACATTCATTTGACCTTTTTTTTTTTTTTTGATCGCGTAAAAAAGCCGCTCAAACAACTGAATCAATGTGTGGATCCGAGGCTTTTTTTTTTATATCATTGATTATAACTTAGATATTGCGACATTAGTCTATAGTTGATGACATGAAAAGATTATATCCTGACAAGAACAATGAAAAAAGAACAAAATGCCTCATAAAAAGTCAAACTAGAGACGAAACTGAAGACGACAATGACGACAACGACGATGACAATAACAACAGCGACGACGACACAGGACACAAAAATATCAATTCGTTTGCCAGATGTAATTTGTGTTCATGGCTGTTGCACGCAAATCTCTGTCGATATTGTCTTGAAACTTTCTTTTTGGCATTTTCTTTCGTTCTCTTCGCCTCAATTCACTTGGAGCGTGTGCCAAACTATTGTTCATAATGCTTTTCTTTTCACTGTCTTTTCTCTCTCTCACTGTCTCCCTCTCTCAATCACAGTGAGTGACTCACTCTCTCTCTTTCTTTCTTTCTCTTTCTTTCTCTTTCTCTTTCTCTCTCTCAATCTCTCTCTTTCTCTGTATCTCTCTCTCTCTCTCTCTCTTTCTCTCTCTCAATCTCTCTCTTTCTCTGTATCTCTCTCTCTCTCTCTCTCTCTCTCTCTCTCTCTCTCTCTCTCTCTCTCTCTCTCTCTCTCTCTTTCTCTCTTTCTCTCTCTCTCTCAATCTCTCTCACCCCTCTCTCTCTCTCTCTCTCTCTCGCTCTTTCTCTCTCTCTTTCTCTCTTTCTTTTCAATATCTCTTGTTATTCTTTCATTTTCTCATCCTGTCATTTTCTCATCGTCTTATGATCTCATTTTCTCCTCCTCTATTACTCTATCTCTCAAATCGCCATTTCTCTATATTAATTCGTTCAATCTAACATTTTTCTTTTTCTCGTCTATCAAATACGTAAAAAAAAATTTTGTAACTTATTGACTTATCGTCATGGAAATGTAGTTTGTTGATAAATGGATTTTAGTTTTGTATAGCAAGAAAACTGCTAAAGGCTTTTGAAAATGTTGATAAAGGAGAGAAAAAAAAAGATATTGCATTGTGTACGCATGATGCTGGAAAAAATGGGATAAAACTGGCTGATTTTGTTTCTCTATGAGAAGTCCAAGGGATAAAAGAAAAAAAATAAGGGAAATCGATCTACCGTAACAAAGATTACATTTTTGATGTCATCGTTTTGGACACACTTCTGAAATTGATCGTTGATTAAAATGAACTGAACTGTTAAATGATTTAAATGGCACAAATGTAATAGCAATTGAAAGCGAAAAACAAAAAAGAAAAACCACACGCAGACGAATAGATCTATCAAAATCCGTGACTTTTGTTGAAAGCTTTGTAAAATCGATGTTTAACAGATGAAAAATTAACAAGCGAATCGGTACGAAAGGAAATATCGACTTCAATCATTTGATATTAATATTCATCGTCAATTTCACATTAAATGTAACCGTTATTTTTTTGTCGCTTTTCTTCTTCTTCTTCTTCTTCTTCTTCACTTTTTTCATTTCTCATACTCGTTTTCTTCTTTCCATCGCCAATGTTTCCATCGTCATGCGGTGTGATTGCGACAAATAAAAATAAGCATTTTCATATGTTTATGTCAGCTAATCCCAAATCTGCCATCATCTTTTCACATTTATGAGACATAAAATGCGAATATTTTGCACAAATATGTAGACAGTTAAACGTGCACATCCACTGTTACCATTACATCAATGAAATGTGTGATAATGGTAAAAATATTTGAACCGAACATTATGTGTGTGTTATTGAAAAAAGGAAAAAGAAGAGGAAAAAGAGGAAGAAGAAGAAGAAGAAGAACTTGAAGAAGACAATACAACCATCGTCAACATTTTACATTCTACATATTGTTGTTTCTTTTTTCTTCTTTCCCGCTCTATGTCTCGTTTCTTCAGCTCTTTATCGTTTATCAAAATATTATTGACAAATAGAAACGACACACGACAGACACTGTACTGTTGCAATTCAATAGAAACACTTGATGTTTACCATCTAGCAAACTAAGATGTGACATTTATAGCAAAGCTTCATATTTTTGCTCTTCTTCTTCCATTTTTTTCTTTTTTTTTATTGACATAATAGCAAGTACTTTGTCGCGATGTTATAATGCTTTCAATACGATTATCGTCATAGTATACACAATAAACACATTGAATGGAATATGGTGGCGGTGCTAATAAAATATATTGAGATCGTAAGAGCGAATGACATTATAGACAATATTCATAGCGCATCATTATATTCACTTGAATCCATAAAATAGTGCAAATTTCAATGTTTCTATATTTTTTTTTTTTTTTTTTTTTTTATTATATATTTTTGGATTTCTTTTTTTATTTGCATTATATTTATCAATTGCTTATTCTTTTATTCCATCAAATTGAAAATACAATTGGAAACATCATTTCAATATTTGCAAAAAAAAAAAAAAAAAAAAATAGCATGAAAACGAATAAAATTCAAGCTACATGAAATTATTCCAATTGTGTTTCAATGGACTAAACAAAAAAAAAAAAAACATGTTGACATTGTTGAAGTTGCCTGACAATTCAACGAATGCGTTGTGATTTCTTGTGAATTTTCACAATCAAATTGAATAGAATATGTCAATTACGATTCGAACAATGAAGGATCAATGACGCTCTTAGACTGGTCGTAGAATTTATAAACAATTTTCTAAATTTAAATCATTGAACAATGTATATTTCGACGAAATAAGATATTGTTATTATGATATCGCTTGCAATTTCTCCGGCTTTTTTTTCGAATTCTTCTTCTTCTTTTCTTCTTCTTTTTCTCCTTCTTCTTCTTGTGTTTTTTTTTTCTAATTCTTTTCTTTCGAAATAAACAAAGTCTGAGCATTATTTCTACGAAAGAAAATGCTATTGAAAAGACAAATCCAAATGATCGGCACAAAAATATGGTTAATACGGCAGATTTCATCGTCGTCACAAACTAAAAATATTCGTTTCATTTATTTTAAGCCATCACATTGAAACAATAATACACAAAATTATAGATAGAATTTGGCTTTTTGTATTTGTCTATAAAATAATCGACGATTCACTCGAGATGTGACGCATTTAGCAAAGTATTTTTTTTTTGTTATGATTGAAAAAAATCAATTCATCTAGCCAAAAATGTTTATTTCATCGAAATTGTTATTTTCTTTCAGACAAAATGAATGAAGTTTCTTAATTACAAAATTGTATCTGTCTATTTTCTGAATGCACAGAATTAAAACAATATACTTGAAGAGAGAGAGAGAGAGAAAGAGAGAAAGGGAGAGAGAGAGAGGGAGGAAGAGAGAGAGAGAGAGACAGAGATAGAGAATGAGAGAGGAAGAGGGAAAGAGAGAGAAAGAGAAAGGAAAAGACAGGGAGGAAGGGAGAAAATGTGTGCCGATTGCAATTCATTTCGGATTTCATAAATGCGCACTGACATATGTGAAATATCGCTTTATTTCAGAAACACAATTTACTTGACCAACATTTAATAAACGGGCGAATGATGATATTTCCGACAATTTTACCATGATATTTTTATCAATGTTTGCCAAAGCTTATCGTATTGTTACGTATAAATGTGAAAACTACAATGTGATTGCTCGTATTTAAAGCGCGCTGCTCTTATTTTCCCATTTGCCGTTCGCATTTTCAACCGCTTGCCTACGCATATACAATAATCAAATAGTTTGGTCTAGAGAAAATCACTTTCTCTCAAATTTCGGTCTCTCTCTCTCTCTCTCTCTCTCTCTTTCTCTCTCTTTCTCTCTCTCTCTCTTACTCTCTCTTTCTCTCTCTCTTTCTCTCTCTCTCTCTTACTCTCTCTTTCTCTCTCTCTTTCTCTCTCTCTTTCTCTCTCTCTCTCTTTCATTTTCTCTCTAGATCAAGTTTTCTTTCACTATATCACTCAATCTCTTTCTCTCATAGAGAATCTTTCAAATGGAAAACAAGCTTTGTAATGCTGAAAATCTCGTAATCAGTGAGTGCGTGCTCTGCACTCTCTTGTCCCTCTTTAAAGAGGGAGAGAATTCTCTCTTTCGCTCTCTCTTCCTTTCTCTCTTTCTCTCTCTCTCTTTCTCTTTCTCTCTTCCAATCTTTCCTTGACTCGATTCGATTCGAATTTCGAGAGAATGTGAAAGTTAATGACAATGTGTTAGCTTTTCATTTCAAATTATACGCCATTTTCACAATATTTATGTATTTTGATACACAATTTCATAGTTTTCTACGTCTCATAAAGAGCTAAAGTGATTACATTATGTGTTACATTTATACAATTTATTTTTCATATTTGGCCAATTCAGAACTCTTTTCTTTTCTCGTTCTCTTTTTCTTCTTCTCTCACCCACACTCTTTCTCACTCTCTCGCTCACACAATGAACTTTCTGTTCACAAACTAATCCCAATGACTTGTTATATTTGTTTTCTTATTTTTTTTTTTTTTTTTTTTTTTTTTTTTTGATATTCTGACGCACAGCTTCTGACACATTGTTTTTGTGCAAATCATTTTTGGTTGCCTTGACAAGAAAAAGGCAAAAAAAAAAGAAAATCTGAAAATAAATATCCGATGAAATGTTTTCGGCAACTAAATTTAAAATGGTATTATGTGGCAATGGCTTTTGTTTCGATGATACTTCACAATGACTACAAAATATTTTTGCAATGAACAAAAAAAACACTAGAGTCATCAATTGGATCATTGAGAAGAACTATTAGTTATGCTTATGGCCTTTCGGTTTATTTTATTTTTTTTTTCTTCAAAAACGTTCGATAAATAATATAACCAAAACATCAAGGACATTATTTGGAGGTCATTTGAGTTGAATTTAACAAAGAATGAGTGTATTATTAAAATGATGGAAAATGAAAAAAAAGTAGATGACTAATAAGAAATAGGAAAATGTTATATTTGCAAAAAAAAATTGTGTTGTGTGCAAATTGACCATTGTCATTTATTTCATCTTGAAAATGTATAATATTAAAATGATCTACAAAATGTGAATGCTCTTAACAAAAATAATCATAGCTCACAGGGGCCATTTCAATGATGATAATATAAAATGAAAGTACGTTTAATACCCAACAAAAAAGGCTGTTTAAAATGTATAAACAGCATTGCCGTTGTGTATACACGTTTATTTGTGCATAATGTGATAATATCATCACTGGGCGGTCTCAAATGACTCCATTAAAGGTTTTTGATCAAAACCCGTTTCATAGTTGCCATCACTTCATGACAATTTTAATATTCATTGAGCTTTTAAGGCTCTTCTTATGACACTCTCATTCATTGTCGCACTGACACTGACAAACATACACATTCACATTCACATGCTGTTGGTCTTGGTCTTGGTCTTGCTCTCCCATGTCAATCCTCTCTAACACACTCATTTATATATATATATATACGTCTATTTCCATAAAAAAGATAGCGTCTCCATTCCACAGTTTCTACGAACATTCTTTCATTTGTTCTTTTCACTCTATCTCTGCATACACTTTTCGCGTAAGTTTTTAGTTACGGTTTATGTTGTTTGTATAACGGGCATAATGCCATTGAATTCACTTTTCGTCAGTCTTAAAAGTGAAAAAAAAAAAATACAAAGGTGATTACACAGAGTTTCACTATTTTATGACTTTTGCCCCGTTATTTTCATGGAATTTAAGCACAAGCACAAAATGCTTGTTTGTCAAAAAATGTTCACTACAAAACCTCAAACCAAATTATAAAGACCGCAATGAAAATCTTAAAACAGTTTCTCTTTTTTTCTGCACACATACACACGATTCATGGCTGTGAGTGAACTGCTTTTTTTTTTGAAAATCTCTGGCATTTTGTCGCATCAGTTGTTTAGACTCATTTTGTCGTATCAGTCATGGAGACTATTTTTGACCACTTATATTCATGATGCAACAAATTTAACCCAAGGCACATTATTCTTCATCAACCATTCTTATACAAACAAATTCAGTTGTCAATTTTTATTTATAGAATGCCAGTCGATGAGTGCATTGTTCTTAGTTCAATACCATAATAATTGACAGTTCACTCAATATTCTTCGAATTTGCATTAATTAATTACTTGCTAAAATTAGTTATAAATTAGATGATGATGAAGATTCTTAACGATTTTTATTGCAAATAAAAATAAGACTGAAAATGAGAATTCATATTCGACAATTACTAAACTGTCTTACATTTATTGCATCACATAAGCATGAAGAAAAAAATCAAATGCTTTTTTTTTTCTCTCTCTCTCTCTCCATAAAGAAATTATGATATTTGTATCTATCTGTGATTGTATACGCACCGTACATAACAGACTAGACTATAATAAACATTTATTTTCGACATTTTCTGCTTATGAATCGACTATAATTAAAGGCAAGTTCCGTCTTTTCATAACCGTTCATTATTTTATGTGCATTTGTTGTTTGATTTTGCTTCAACACACGCACGAAAATTCTGACAAAAAATTTCGAATAAATAAATAGAAAGGGAAAGAGAGAGAGGGCGAGAGAGAGAAAGAGAGAGAAAGAGAGAGAAAGAGAGAGAAAGAGAGAAAGAGAGAGAAAGAGAGAAAGAGAGAAAGAGAGATAAGAGAGAGAGAGAGAGAGAGAGAGAGAGAGAGAGAAAGAGAGAAAGAGAGAGAGGGTGAGAGAGAGAGAAAGAAGGAAATAGAAAGATAGAGAGGGCGAGAGAAAGAGAGGGAGGGTGAGAGATAGAGTGAAAAGAAAGATAAAAGAAGCCTACAATGAAAGAGCATAATCAGTCTTACAGACAGAAAACTAAACTCCATCAAAATTACGTGTATGTTTTCTGTTATTGTTTCATTTTTGTATAAATAGCGAGCATTTTATAAGAACGCCTCATAATTTCTGTTTAGCGAAAAACTGATTGTGTGTATGGGTGTGTGGGTGTGTGTGATGAGAAAAGCGCCCGTTCATTTGTATCGGTTTGTCGTGCTGCTCATGAGGCCAAAGCAACTGTGAGCACGCATATTTTAGGAGAACAAATATGCTTACTGATGATTTTGTTCATGCTGCGTGCTCTAAATGGGAAAAATGCCGGGCGATATACATTAGTCTATTTGAATTCGTATTCGAATATGAGCGAGCTAATGTTTGCGTGTTAAACGCTCTGTCGAATCTCCTCTCTTGTATAAATTTTTTTTTTCCTTCATTGCTTTCGTGTGTTTGTTTTCATTTCGAAAAAAAAAAAAAAAAAAAAAAAATTTCTTACTTTTTCCTCCACTTTGCCTTTCCCATTTAGTCGGTTGATAATTTCCTTATAAATATTTAATACGTTTTGCACAGTATTTTTCGGGGCAGATTTTCATTTGTTCATACGTTATTAGCTAAACAACATGAAAACCAATTTTCATTTCATCATTTCAAAACGCACAAAAGCAAGCATACAACAACCAGCAACATCACACACACACACACACACACACCTACACATTGGCGTCGAATGCGAAGTTGAATGAAGAGTGAATATATATATTTTAAATAAATACAGCGCATTTACTTTGTGCAAACTTATTTCGCATTGGCTCTGGCACTCGCTTCACCATTTCATTCTCTTCCGTTCATTTTTTTTTTTCCTTTTTCGACTTGTTTCTTTCCGAAAATTGCATTCATTAAAATAATTCGATTTTATAACGTAATCTTTTTCGCTTTTTCGAAAATTATGTCTCATGAAGTGCGGTATACTGGTTTCGATTGTAACGGTGGCATCAACGGCAACGGCAACGTTATGCACTACCACCACCATCATCATCATCATCCTTCTTCATCTATAGTTTATATTGCGTGTTTGAATGTTGAGCAATTTTGATTATCGCAAAGACTCTCGCTGAAATGAGCACATTTAAATCTAGCATCTGATAATGTTCATGCAAATTATAGATTTAGTTTAACATAATTTTATCGTTATTTCGTAGTGGATTAGCAACTCACTTTCTCTCATATTTATTATACAAAGAATGTGAAATTATTTAATTCATCCATTTATTTTGGTTGAAGGAAGAAACCAACGAACGAACGAACGAATGAATGAATGAATGAACATTTCAACAGCAATTCTGAATTTAAATTTAAGCTTGTGTTGTGTTCACGCCAAAATATTGACGCTTTTCAAACAAATGCAAATATTTTCCGCACAACGATGCTAAATCCAAACAAATGCGATATCATTTATTGGAAATTTATGAGAATATTAGACAATTTTGTGAGCAACAAAAAAAAAAAAAAAGAACGACATTACTTATTATTATCGATGGAAATTCACAATAAAAGAAAATTCATTCGATTATGGATTTTATTTTTGTTACACTTTTGATGATCAATCATTTCATATCCAATTAATTAAACAGCATTTCCTCCCATTCGTATGTCAATTTGTATAAACATTCGATTACCGTTGAAATATTTTACACATTTATTGCACCATAACAGAGGAAATTTTCGTTTGTTGTTTTTGGCAAACAATAAAAAGCCGAATTTTCAATGCCAACTGGATGATAGAAATAGCTTTTTTTTTATCGTCAACGTTGTTTAAATTGATTCGAATTTTTTGACCATTCAAACACAAGCCAAAATTAGAAAGAAGGAAGAAAAACATATAATACAGAACAACAGAGAAAAAAAACAGAAAGACAACGAAAAAGCGTCTACTAAATTGCGATGCAATATATCAAATGTGTTCCACTTAACTAATCACATATACAATACATTTTTGTGTGCATTTTTGTCCATTGCTACTACTGATTTTATTCCAATATGGCTCGCATTGAATTCAAAAGTACAAGTTATTTGGCCAAAAATCCAACAATTTTCTAAAAGCTAAACAACCATAACAGCAACGACAACTTGCACAGAATGTAAGTAGTAGCATGAAATAAAATGAAGAAAATAAATATTGCCGGTTTTCGTTTCTCTCTTATTTACATTCAATGAATGTTGCACCAAGTGAATAAGCAAAAAAAAAAAAAAAAAAAAAAAAAATCGACCGGAACACTATTTGTTTGCTATACAAGAAAACTAAAACAGGCGAGTTAACGAAAGTTTAAGTTGTTGCATTTTTTTTTCTCTCCATTTAGTAGACGAAAGTAGAAAAAAAAAACATGGAAAAAAAAGCTCGCTAAATGGATTTATTTCCCGCTTGATATTGACAATGTAAAGAATTGTTCTGAAATTGAAATGTTTCCAGAGGCCAAAGCATTTCATCAAAAACAACACATTGAGCATAATAACAACAATGAACATAGCCATGTGAATGTGTTGAACGGGTTGAAGTATAACAATGGATTGGGAAAAAAAGCTCGAAAAATTTTGAGAGAGAAAAAGTGAATGAGGGAGAGAGAGAGAGCGAGAGAGAGAAAGAGAGAGAGAGAGAGAAAGAGAGAGAGAGAGAGAGAGAGAGCGAGAGAGAGAGAGAGAAAAGGAGAGAAAGGGGAGTGAGAAAAAGAGAGAGGAAGAGAGAGAGAGAGAGGAAGAGGGAGCGAGGAAGAGAGAGGAAGAGTAAGAGTAAGAGAGATAGGGAGAGAGCGAGAGAGAGTAAGAAAGAGAGAGAGAGAAAAGAGCGAGAAGGAGAATTGTTGCATGAGAGCGTTAGCGTAGAAAAAAAAAAACAGAAGCCGGTAAACATTGCATTGAAGAGAGCCAAAAAAAGGGTACCAAGATGCATGCTTATAAACACAATATACAATGTAAACCTAAGTGAGGCACTTTCTTTGTCGAAACGAAAATTGAACAAAAAGATAAAATAAAAAGAAAACGAAGACAAAAATAAATCAACGATGCGATTGTACATTCAACAGGAACAGGATGCGAACTGGAAACGTATTTTATGCATTCAAGTTTCGGAAAACTATTATTCAGTTGCACGCCGTTTTTGAATGCGAAAAATCAATTCGAAGCACTTAATTTATGTGCGATTGAGCTAATGTGTTTGGTATGTGTATGTGTTTACTTTGTGCATGACCAAAAAGTAGCATATGTTATGCTTGTGCAATTATGAGCACGATTTCACATGCTTGAATTGAATTGAATTGATGATTTCTGTATGACAGCAACAAAATGCTCTCTCATTCATTGTCAAACAATTTATGGCTCACAAATTGTTTAACTTAATAAAAGTGTAAATTGTGTCTGCCGTTTTGGTTGAAAATTGAAATTGAATTTTGATTTTGGTTGGAAAAAAATTGTTGGTCGCTTAAAATTTAAAACATTTTCTTTTTTCTACATCACATCAGCCATATTCTTATTACCGTGCAAATTGAAATTATGCCGAAAATATGCAGTGAATGAATAATAATAAGCAACCAGTAAGACGAGGTCGAAAATACGCCGAAATCAAGAATATCAAATGCACACTATCATTGAACTAGATAAGATTTTTCTCATTCAATGCAAAATGCATTGGATGCTTAACAGTGTCTGTCGACATTGTCGCTGTAGGAGTAGAAACGAGAGTGTGTGAGAGAGAGAGAGAGAAACGTCTGCAGTACAAAATGAATACAAATCAAATCAAGAACCAAAGGAAAAACACTTTTCTCTCAGCCCAGTCATTCGTTTAGTCTACACTTTCGCACTCACAAGTACAAAACAATACGAAAGTATGAATACAAATATTCCAAGCAAACGGGCTTTTTAGCACGAAATCAAAAGAGATTGAATATTAGTGTGAGTGAGTTAGCGAGAATGAGAGTGAACACAAGAAAAAAAAACAAAAAGCCATGAACGAAGAGAAACGGCAAACGAAGAACTCGATGAAATTACGTTACGACAATGTTATTTTCAATGCAATTTATGAACAACAACAACAACAAATATAATCAACAAAAGAAAAATAATAAAATGAGTTTTTCGAAATCGAATCGAAAGAAAAACATAAAACGCGCCAACTTCCAAACTGCAACAGCCATGAATGCAGCAACGGCGCGTTCTTTCGATTCTTTTCCCTCTCCCTCTCTCTCTCTCTCTCTCTCTCTCCCTAACTGTCTCTCTTTCTCTCTTTCTCTCTCTCTCTCTTCCCCTCTTTCACACTTTATGTTTGAGTTCATATTGCATTCGTTCGAATGCGAATCATTTCAAAATCCTCAGCACGCCTGTAACAACGATAAATGAAACAAAATAGCACAAATTTGTATAAATAAGTTAAAATAAGGCGCACAAGTTACTTTTAAATGAAATTCGACCAACATTATAAACTAACGACACGAAAATTTAATTCCATTGCACAATGTTCGTCATCAGTATTTTATTTGGTTCGGTGTATATATTCGAGGCGAAAACATAGAATTCGCGTGATCAGCATACGCAATACTATTATGCTCATCGTATTCGGGCGTAGAAAATTTGCAATGCAACGGTGAACAAGATTCATTGCACCGCATGCAATCCATCGTATACATAGAATATGGTACATTGACACAACTACCAATATTGGAATGTTTTTCGCACAGCAACAACATCAACAAGAACAACAAAAACAAAATTAGGAAATAAAACCCAAAAGCTATGAAACGAATGAAATTGTTTGCACAAAAGATTCAGAACAACAACGATATACTTGAATAAACGAAGAGAGCGGGAGAGCTGGAAAGCGAGAGAGAGAAAGAGAGAAAGAGAAAGAGAGAAAGAGAAAGAGAGAAAGAGA
>JAQOWM010000734.1:480000-482500 GCA_029041755.1 Resseliella maxima
CTGATTTCATTTCAGCATACGAAAAATGCTCACGGCATTTCTTCATCAATTTTCTATTACCTTTCATGAACATGAATATTGTTGCGCGAGTGGGATGCATAAATACACAAAAAAGAATGAAAAAATAAAACAACAACATTCGGCTAAAGCCTTATTGGAATTCTTTTGTACCGAAATGTCTACAAAAAAAAATGGGCAATTTTATGAGCTTAATCAATGGAACACTGCCATATTTGACGAACTTTTTCTCTCACCTTTTACTAAATAAAAAAAAAAAACCAGAGAGAGAGAGAAAGTGAAGGAGAGAAAGAGAGAGAGAGAGAGAAAGTGAGGGAGAGAAAGAAGGAGAGAGAGAGAGAGAGAAAGAGATAGTAGAAAGAGAAAGATAGAAAGTGAGAGAGAGAAAGAGAGAGAAAAAGAAAGAAATAAAGAGAAAGATAGTCGATAAGAATGCAGATAAACCGAACGAAGCTATCCTTCAAAGCAGATAAATGATTGATTAAAAAAAAGGAAGATTTTTCAATTAAAATCGTTTAAGAGTGTTGGAAACACCGAAGATGTTGTCTTAAAACTCATTGATCTCTTCATTGTCTTAAAATTCATTGTCTTTTCATATCACTTGTTTGGTTTGATACCCAAAACTCTCATAGTTTGAGGAAAAAAAGAAAATTTGCCGAAAAAAATGAGTGGCTAAACTTTTAAATCCCCATTTTTCCAAAGTGAAAAAGAAAATTATCAATTAGTAGCAACAGTAACTAAACACACCCACAATGCATTACCCTTCAGTTTTTTTTTTATATTTAATTAGTTTAAGCATTTTTCATTGTTTTACCTTGTTATCTTGCATGACCCTTATTTCACCAAAAAAAAAAAACCATTTTTTTGTTTTGAAATTGTTTCAGCACCGACAACCATCCCCACATCCTCATTATCAAAACGGTGGCTATCATCAAGCTAGCCCAGCTGCACAACAATATCATCAACCATCACCAGTGGCAAATAAGCCTGTGAATTATCCAGGTCAATCCTATCAACAATCGCAACCATCATCAAACTATCCACAATCCGGATATCAACAACAATCGGCTTATCAACCAGCACAAAATCAACCATCATATCAACAACAACAACACCAACAACAACAACCAGCATATCAACAAGGTGCTGGTTATCAACAGCCAGGTTATCAACAGCCAGGCTATCAACAAAGTGCCGGTTATCAACAACCAAGTCAACAGCAACAAGGCTATCAACGTCAAATTTCGGAAAAAAGCCAATATCCATCAGCACAAGATTTTTCCAATCCTGATCCAACCTTTATGAGACAATCCACCCCTAGGTATTTTCTTTAGCATGTTTTAACAATTATTTCCCAATTTAAGTAAAATTTCTTTCATTTACATTCATTTAAAAAGTTCCAAATTGTTTGGAATTCCATTTATTTTAACTAATTTATATGTTCAAACAATTTGTTCCAATTCATTTGGTCATTCATTGAATTTTGTGCAAAAATATAAATTGAAAAGAAAAAAAAAAGAAATCAAAGTAATGTTTGAAAATCAAAGCAGTTGGTGCTTGATTGAAATTCATTTATTTACGAGCGCAAAAATTCAATTTAGTTATTCGAGCAATTTATTTGAGAATTGAATGTTTGGTTGACATTATTTGTTCATTTTCATGTTGTTTATCATTGCCATTCCATTTGAATGTTTTGTTTTTTGTTTTTTTTTGTTTTGTTTTTTTTTTTCCTCAAAGCTATTTGCCAGCCCAACAAAATCCAAAGCCAACCAGCTGTACAGCTGCATTTACTGGTGGCATTTCAATTGGTAATAAAGCCCAGGCTCAACCACAATCTCAAGCAAAAAATCAATCGAATTGGTCGCACGTTCAACCATCACGACCAGTTCATTCGGGATACGTTCAACCGCAATATAATCAACAATCAGCGCAATCATCATTTCAACAAAGCCAACCGGCATATGCCGTAAATCAAAATCAATATCAGCCACAACAGGTACGGTTTTTCACTCACACACACACACACACACATTCTTGTTGCTTATGAGCTCCCCGGGCACATTCTTGCTCACCACAGGCATATTTCTTCACTCTCTCTCTCTTCTCTCGCTCTCTCTCTGGCTCTCGCTCTCTCTCGTCCTCTCTCTCTCTCGCTCTCGCTCTCGCTCTTTGTCGTGTGCGCAAAATTTCCATTTGCTGGAATTTTAATTAAATCAACAAGAATGAGCTACTCTTAAGTGTTTTTCGTCTATTGGATACGCAAAAATGTCTCAAACTCAAAGGAAACTTGCACTTCGAACACCGAACTGGAGATAAGTGACTATGTCCAACATTTCATCGAACTTTTTTTTTTTTTAATTCGTGATGAAGCGTTGGCATTGTCAAATCAACGACTAATAACCACAGCATGATATTTTGACGTACGGCTACTAGTGACCAAATTCAAAATAAATAGAAAAACAAAAAAACAATCATAATTTGC
>JAQOWM010000734.1:487500-588103 GCA_029041755.1 Resseliella maxima
TCTCTCTCTCTTTCTCTCTCTCTCTCTCCCTTTCTCTCTCCCGCCCTCCCTCTCTATACATCTATCTCTCTTCTTTCCATCTCTTTCTCTCTGTATATATTATCCTCCTTGAGATTTTTTTTTTTTTATATCTATTCTACTTTCAATGAAAATGTGCCTTATATATGAAATGAAAATTGAGATAGCATGCGTTGTTCATAATGTCAACAGAAAATGTAATAACATGATGCAAATGTGGCATTATAAATGTGCATCCCAATTATTAGTTCTTCTTTCAAATGGACATACAAACATAACATTGGATTTAGATTTATGAAAATCATATCCAATCCAATGTTAGCAATATACATTGAGTGTGATATTCAAATGAAATGAACACTCAACCATCCAAATAAAAATAAGGTGGTGCACATTTGCAAAAGGGCATTAATGTCAAATCAATTTTGCATTCATTTCTTTTCACAATTTGATTTAACGAGGTGACAGCATGTTTAAAGAATGTTAATGAACCATTTTGCACATTTGTAATATTCAATTGAATTGCATTAGAATGATTGTGGAGAAAGGGAGACAAATCTATTCCATTTTTCTCATATAGCAAAATGAACATTCAACTGCACATTTGCCAATTAGTAGTTGATTTATCTGTTCTCATCTAATAACACATGTGACATCTCAAAAAAAAAAAAAAAAAAAAAAAAAAAAAAAAAAAAAAAACAAAAAAAATTCACATTTCTTATGCTGAAATTATTCAAAAGAAATATTTCGTTTGAATAGCATTGCATATCGATTGTAAATTATGTACAAATATCATTTAGAATAATGTTATGTATGTTTCCGATTGACAATTATTAATAATGCATCTTCTATTCTATCTATACACTGAATTCTTCTATTCAATTTAATTAAATGCTTTACGTCGTTTGCGATTATATGATTAATTAATATTAATAACGTTATCGAAAACATATAAAACATCAACATTATAACGATCCATATTTGTGTCACTCTCAATGAATTTTTTTTTTTATATACGAGGATCAATTAAATCGAAAAATTTGGAAAAATTTTTTTTCAAAAGAAAATTCAATTTTTT
The DNA here is from genome assembly GCA_029041755.1 of Resseliella maxima. NCBI lineage: Eukaryota > Metazoa > Arthropoda > Insecta > Diptera > Cecidomyiidae > Resseliella > Resseliella maxima. Next base: position 488,597 of record JAQOWM010000734.1, read on the forward strand.
TTTTTTTTTTTAAATTTCAAAAGAAAAATGAAATAAAAAAAATTTTTTTTACTAAAAATAAAATGTGTATTGAAATTGACACACAGGAGGTGCCAATATGCGAGGCGATCAAAAGTGGCCTCCAGAAGAAGTGAAGAAACAAAGTGAAATTGAAAATGAACAACGCAGACAATTGGCGTTGGGACCAGCATTCAGACCGCGGCGAGTTAACAAAGTGATTAAATGAGAAAAAAAAGAGAGAGAGCAAAACAATCGAAAACATTGAATTTTCGTTTGTTCTCTGTATTTGTTGTTTTATTTTTGTTCCATTGTGTGCTAATGTTGATTTTATTTAATTACTAACATATCAAATGTTTTGAAATATAAACTTTCAATTCAAATTAATTTCATGGTTTTTTTTTTATGTTTAATTAATTCCTACAACGGTTTTGAATTTAACAAGTAATTTTTCGCAATTCAGCAACATCATTTTTTTTTTAGCAACTAATTGGCAACAATTAACTTCCTTGATTTTGTTGTTGTTGATTTTTTTTTTCTTCTCTTTCAGTGTCAACAAATCTCAATAATATTAACATAAATTTGAACTTTTATTGAATTGAATAAATGCATGATTTGGCTTGATGCTTTTTTGTTGAATTCCCTTGATTGATTTAATTATTTTGTTATAATGTTTGATTATTGATTGAAATTTGTTTATGTTTTCAGGATTACACACCGTTCTTTCAAAAACACGCTTTGAACGCAACTTACCCAGGATATAGAGCACCACCAGGTACTCAACATTATGGCGCACAATATCCTCAATATCCACAATATTAGATAAATACGAGTGCTGCATCATAATCATCAACAACAAAAATACCAACAAAAACAACAACATGCTGAAAATGGTCAATAAAAACTACTGACCATACACATATCAAACTCGAACAACAAGAACCAAATAAAAAAAAAAACAGACGAATTGATGATAAAACGATGAATTTTTTTTCTTTTTTTCATAATTCTATTTCTTTAAGTTGTTTGATCGATTCAAAAGGATTAATCTTTGTTTGTTAAACTAATACAGGTTTTTTTTTTTTATTTATTTTTCTTGGTTTTTATCAATGCCTTGCTACGGGACATATGCTTATCGCAAGTTTTTTTTTTTTTACATTTAAATATAGAATATTTGTGAATTCACACGAAAAAAAACTGTAAAAATTATAAAAAGTAAAAAAAAAAAAAAATTATTTTTTTTTTTAGAAAACTGTTGGCAAATTGGTGAGAAAATGTTTAGGTTCTCCGCCGCAAGTTATATTGTTATATTTTTATGTATAAATATTTTCCATTGATGTTATGGATAGGAACTGTGTTCGGTGAGACACGGCAGTGGTAATCGTGTGAAATGATGAAGATTTTCATGAAAATATTCGATTTAAATTGAGAAAGAAATTTGATTTGATACTAGTAGAATGAGTCAATCAATTGAAGTGAAAAAGCTGATAATGCGAAGAAGCACAAAATATAAGCAAAGCAATGTTGAATTTGTTGAGGGGTCGATATATTGACGATTTCATCACTTTTGAATAATCACAAAAAAAAAAAGAAGAAAACAATGTTTCTTATTTTGTTTGGGCGCTTTGTTTATTACGGGACAGAAGAGTCCTTATTGATTTAATTAATTTCAACAGTGTCTATGCTGTGAATGCCTGAATGAAAATCATTGTTCGGATTTTTCTGTGCTGTAATACACAAATGGGCTCATCAATGTACATATATTTACAATAATCCAACTTTAGTAAATGTAAATTGTCAATTCAATTATGTAATTATCTTAAGTGATGTAATTTTCAATGAATTTTCCGTTCCAATTCATTGCCACTTGATAAATTTTGTGTGACTTGAAATTCTCTGGTTGATTGATTGCATTTTCACTAGTATTTGAAACAAAATTACTAACTTCAATTCCATTGAATTCTCAAAAACAATTGAAAATTATTTACAAATATTTTCAAGTTTGTTATCATCATTATATAACACATAAGATTCATTGTACCAAGAGACAATTTTATGATTCAAATCACATATTGGCCAAAGATCAAGCCAATGACCGTAACTAATAAGAGTGACCAAAGTAGGGTAACTTGTTCCGAAATTCTAATCAATGATGAATTGACGTTTATTGTGTGACATAAATAATCGAACGAGCGTAAAATAATCAAAATCGATTTTAATGTTGATTTGCATACACATTTTCTCCATTAAGAAACAGAGAAACATGTTCGTGTCAATAACAAACGAACAAACGAAAAAAAAAAAATTACAATTTCTCATTAATGTTTTTCTTTTTCTTCTTCGATTGTTTACAAAACAAGCACTTGAAAATCAATCATTTATTCTATTTCAACGTCATTAAACATTCAAATGCATAATTGTAACCTTTTTTTTTATCGTGTTCGGCAGGCATCGATTTATTGATTTTGGATGTGTTCTTTAAACATTTTTTTTGGTTAATTTTGCACGAGATATTCTCATCATTGGTTTCATCCAAAGTTATAATCAAAAATACCAATGGGTATTTTATGTAAAAATTCTTTTCTCTGAAAAAATTCATTGTATTTCTGGAATTTTGTTTCACTTGATGTTATTATTACAAATAATATCATTTAAAATGGAAAAAAATATGAATAAATTCGTATGAAATTGTTTCATTAAAATTGATGTATCAAATCTTGTGCAATTAATCGATATACAAGAGTGTTTACTTTGACAGACAAATAAAAAAGCATCTGTTTGATTAAAGTAAACAAGAAAATGTATAGTTACGATTTAAGTGCATTTGAGTTGCATCACAAATGGCATATCACATTGCAATGCATTTGTTTGTTTTACAATGCATTTTAACAATGATTATAATACTGACCACCGGATGATGTATGGAATGTATAAGCTATCCAAAATTCAAGCGCATTTGATTTTCATCTATTTATTCAATTGGGAAATATTAATATATTAAAATATAATATAGTGTAACTTGAGGGTGCAAAGAAGAAAAAAACAACAACGCCATCATCAATAATTAACATAAATTGATGAAAACATTTTTATCATCATTTGCAACAAAAACGAACAACGAATTAAATAAAATCATTTGCTCAAATGATACGTGAAAAATACACATTAACGGATAAAAATGATTGAATTTGTTTTAAATTATCGAAATCATCACATGCATTTGTATAATGTATGTATATCATGCTAAATAACAATAAATTTTGATAATTTTTGGTTTCGTTTGTTGTTAAACATTTTATTTATTGGCAAATTTAAATTTAATCAATTTTGACGTTAGGGATACATATTTATTTGTTTTATAAAAACTTTTATCTATTTGTTGTTTATTCGAATGAAAAAAAAAAAACACAAAAAATTGAAAAAAATGAAAAAAAAAAAAAATATATATTTATTTACGAGAAACGAAAGATAATAATATGTTGTTATGCTTGATTGCTTAAAACGATATTTATTTTATACTTGTCGATGGCTGCATGCTGAAAATTCATTTAATAATAATACTTTAAATTTTTTTGTGCCGTTTTCATAATTAGCAGCCACGATCGGGATTTTATTTATACAAAAAAAAAAATGAAAAAAATTTTTGAGGGAAAATAATACAATTGTTTATATGTAGACAATATGATTAGATTGTATCATAAATGGAAAAACCAAATATCTTAATGTATCAATTTGTTGGCAATAAAATTTGGGTGACAGAGACCGAATATTATATATGTTGAAACAATTATACGATTAGTCTACTACTGTACCTTATGTTTAGAGCAAATGTTGATTGAATTGAATATTGATCACAGCAACAAAATGTTAAAAAATGATATGCGCTTTAAAAATAAATCGATTTCTTATGTATACATTGCACATGATTATGCGTTTTTTTTTTATTAATACCTCTCACTCTCGATCTCTCTTTTACTATATATCTCTATCTCTCCTCTCTCCTTCTCTCTCTCTCTCTCTCTCTCTCTCTCTCTCTCTCTCTCTCTCTCTCTCTCTCTCTCTCTCTATCTATTTATCTCCATCTCTCACTTTCTTTCTTTCTTACATACTCTTTTTCTCTTTCTCTCACTCTCTTGCTCTCCCACTCTCTCTCACTCTTTCTCTCTCTCTCTCTCCTTCTCACTCTTTCTCTCTCTCTCTTTCTCTCTTTCTCTCTCTCTCTCTACTCTCTCACTCTCTCTCTCTCTCTCTCTCTCTCTCTCTCTCTCTCTCTCTCTCTCTCTCTCTCTCTCTCTCTCTCTCTCTCTCTCTCTCTCTCTCTCTCAATTGTCCTCCCTCACTGGTCTCTTAATTCTTTCCCTAATATCTCTCCGCCTATCTTTGAATTGATATTTTTCGGCTTCAGTTTTGGGAATTCATTAGATGACCTTTAATTGACAATAAATCACCGTGATAAATTTATCGATGCTATTCCACAGTATAAAACTCATTGAAATTTGCAATTAAGTCATTACATTTTTAATTACGTAAACTTGCCTATGAAAGATACCTCAATAGAATTCAATTCATAACACAAGCGAATGAAAATAAAAAATAAAGTGAAAATAGAATACATTTAAAGAGAAAACCAAATTAAACTAAAAAATATTGAAATTAAATTTTCTTATCGAAATCATATCGAATTGGATCAGTTTGACCTTAACAACTATATAAACTACATCATTAGATGAAGCCGGAGATATTATTTTCAGATATAGATGCTAATACAGTTACTAACTGTTAGTTAGGCGAAATTATTCATTATCGGTATTTTAATCGCTTCCAAGTACATAGTGTGATAAATTGCACTATTGTAATTTCAATAATAATTATGACTTTCATCTTATGTGTATCTGCAATAATAATTTCACAAAATTATTTTGAATTCCCCAGAAGTAAAAAAGAAAAAAATTACCTATTAAACTGCCTCCTTTCAAATCAAGCCTCCTTTCAAATCCAATTCTTTATGTAAAAGTCATCTTTCAACAACTTTCATGTAAAAAAATTTTTTTTCATTTTTTTTGTATGTTTTTGCATTGAAAAAAGTTCTATTTTTATAATAATGAAAAATGTTTGATTTTCTTTTTGAATAAATTCGAAAAAAAAAAGAATGGAAAAACAAAATGCATTTCATTGTGGTAGGTATTCCAATTTTTATTTTATAATCATTTCTTTTTATTGTTGTTCTATTACTCATTTGACATGAAGTACAAGCTCTAAAATATTTCATTCATTTAGCAATGTTATCATTTAATTAAATTCTAATCATTTTATTTTTGTTTTTATTATCACAATTATTCTAAGTTTACATTGAATCTCATTTCGTTTTGTTTTACGTTTTTTGAGTTTACTAACACTTGGTATTTTATTTTATTAATTGTTTTTTTTTTTTTCTTTTCATTTTGTTCATCCATTTAAAATGATGAGAAAGAGAAAACAAAAATTTGTTATATTAGTGTAAATTGTAGCTACGTATTTTGTTACCAACAATGGAACAAGAAAAGAATTTTTTTTTTTTTTTTTTTTGTGCAGAAAATAACAGCACATAAAATCGCAAAATAAATTGATTTTTTTTTTTTGTCTTTTTCCCTTTTCACAATTCAAAGTATTCTCCCAAATGTTCAAAAAATTAAAAGCTTCAAATTGCATTAAATTTTGTTTCTTTCAAATGATTAAATTAATTATTTCTTTGTATTTTTAAAATATTTGATTTTTGCTGATGATTTATTGCCACATAATTAGACTTAATAATATTCACGAGCATCGGGAAAAAATTGGAAAATTAAAAAAAAAAAAAAATATATTAAATCGCAGCTAACTGACAATTAAACTAGGACTTGATATTATCTCTCATTTTCGATTTTCCATTTTTTCCCCATAGTTTTGTTGTTGTTTTTTTTTTTATTCGGTTACGTTATACGCTATATTAATCGAATTCAAATTCGTTCTATTCATCCATTCAAATCAAATAAATTGTTTAATGAAAATGTTAACTCTCATTAAATAAATTGAGTAGAAAAATGCATGTAAATTTATTGCTAGCATAGAATTGTTTTTTTTTTTTTTCTCTATTTGCCACTGTGTCGAATAAAATATATATATATTTTTTTTTTTTCTAATGACACACAACAGTATCTCTATCCCTCTTTTACTATCCCTCATCACAATTTCAATATCGGAGACAGAGCGAGAGACAGTGCAATTAATGTGGTGCATAAAGAGTAGCGAGATTTCATTTATAATTTTTATTTTTTTTTTGTTTCTTTTTTTTTTACCTATAAAATTGCAGTCATTTAAAAGAGATTTTTCTTTCATTAACGATAAAAAATAAAAAATAAACATAAATAAATAAATAAATAAATAACTAATTTTGATTTTAAGTTTACATTCAATTCATCTACTATGTTTAGCCATTGAAATTAAATAAAATAGCTCTTTTTAAATTACAACAATATATCAGAAAGAAATGAATCGAATTAAAAGAAAAAGTTCATCAAATTCACTGGCTAATATTTTGTGTATAAGAAGTCAGTTGTAGCAAAATGTTCTAAATTCCATTTCAAGTGATAATGATGAAATTAAATGTGAAGCACATTTGAAATACTGTATGTTTGAAAGTATTTGTTTTGGAGTTCATTTTTCTTTTGACTATTGCGCTGCATATTGTGTTTGCTTCCATTACATTGAATTCAATTTAAAATGAATCTCCATGAGATTTTTTTTTTATCCATACAGTTATTAGCTACTAGCACACATACTTGATTAATTCTATATAAATGAATTTACGATTTTGATTCTGTTCTCTTCTTTTTTTTATCTTTTTTGTTGAGATTTTGGTGTCGATTTTGTTTGTTGGTTGTTTTGTTCATGATTTAAAATGTGGACAATGAGCATGTGCCGTTGTGTGTGTGTGTGTCTGTCTGTATGTCTGTATATTTCTTTGTTTGCTTGTGTGTATGTAACAGCATTCTTATGAGTTGTCATTGCCCATTTCAATTTCATTTTTTCCATCACAATTCTCACGCGACGCTGATGCCTGTTGACTATGGTCGTCTAATTTGTCGACATTGCCATCATCATCCTCTTCTTCCTCTTCTTCCATTAACTGTCTAGCCAATTTCAATGCTTCAAATTCATTGTAGTGCAACTTTCGCCGTTTCTCAAAGTCTAGCCGCCGTTCTGTTTGATCGATAGATAAATAGATAAATGGAAAACGATATGTTATAGATATGGTGAACATGAATGGATGGAAACATAGAAAGGGGGGAGAGAGGGAGAAAGAGAGAGAGAGAGAGAGAGAGAGAGAGAGAGAAAGAGAGAAAGAAGGAAAAAGAAGAAAGAAAAAGAGAAAGAGAGAGAGAGAGAGAGAGAGAGAAAGAGAAAAAGAGAAGAGAAAGAGAGAAAGAGAGAAAGAGAGAAGAGAGAGAGAGAGAGAGAAACAGAGAAAGAGAGAAATAGAATGAGTGATGGAGTGAGAGCACGAAAAAGTGTGACCGAAACAAAGAAAAATAATGAAAAGAAAGGAAACAAAAACAATGACGGTGATTAATCACAGCTCACTTGTTACTATGTGTCGAATAACAATAAAAATAAAACACCACAAATACGATGAGCAAAAGAGATAAATCTTACGTTTTTCTTCTGGCGTCTCATAGATTTTTTCATCATCCGAACTTTCTTCAGCATCATCTGTCTCGTCTATTGATTTTCGCGGCTCTGACATTTTCAACCTAAAATAACCCGTGTGTGTGTGTGTGAGAGAGAGAGAGAGACGAAGATAAGTTATTGTTTTTATTACGCCGCTCAAAAGCGCTTTTATACTCCAAAATTTAATAAATTTGTATAAATAATACGCAGCGACTCAAATTTTAGTCATATTCGTGCGTTTAACAATGTTAAAATAAAAATTAATATCTGCATCACCACACCCATTGCAATTAAATGTGGCTGAGAGAAATATTTGCATGTGTCACGCGCTTCTTATCATATTTAAAAAAAAGACACGAAACACAAACCGCAAAAAGAAAAGAAAAAAACAGCGAAATAATTATTGTCTGAAGAAAAATTACGCATAAAAAAATAGATTTACCGTTCGGCAAGAACATCGGCATCCAGTTGATCTATGATTTGATCATCAGGATTTGCATAGTTGAATGGTGTCTTTGGCTCTTCGACCTTCATATGGCCATAATCCTTGTCCACTGGATGGTATGTTTGTAGCACATTTATTTCATCGAATTTTGTACTCTTTCTGCGTCTAATTTCATCATTATCATCATCATCATCAGCAGCAACAGCAGCAGGATCATAGCATCAATGATTTCGACACAAATACACACATAATAAAAGAAAGACAACAAACAAAAAAAAAAAAAAGAACTAAAATCACTTTATTTTCTTTTTTGAAATGATACTTTCATGCGAAATGCACTGGAAAAAACTTATCCAAGCAGAAACTTATTAGAAAAAAAATACATGAACACAAACACAAATACAATCAAATAGTGAAACATTAGATACTTACTGTGATACAGAATGTTTGTCAAAGCTACTTGATGTTTTTAAAATACCCTTACAAGGTTTCTTTGCCTCTGGTGATCCTTGAACGTTACAATCCATATTTGTGATATTGTTGTTGCTATTTCAACTGCAAACCATCCATGTAAATGTAAAATGCCCAAAAGCATTAATTCACAAAGAACGGTTAAAAAGAAACAGAAGAAAAATGAGAAATAATAACAAATTAAATAGTAATAAATACAAAAACAAATATGATAAATGCAATGATATTTATAGAATTGCAATAGAAATGTATGAAATTTTTTCCATCCAATTCAATCTTATTTAATACAAATACTCACGACAAAAACAAAAGAAGAAAAGAAAAACAAAAAAAACAAATGAAACACAAATTCTTTTTTGAGCTAAAATTCACAATTTCAAATTGCAAATTTTAAAAACAATTTAAAATCACCACAAAATAATTCACAAACGTAATGGAATTTATTTTTTTTTATCGATGAAATTTGAATTGAATCTTTCGTCTGTTTCCTTTTCTTTTTGCTGTAACTAATTTATGCAATGCACATTCCGTAGCTGTCAATTTGTGACTGCAAAAGCAGCAACACACCTTAACCATAAACTCATTGAAATCATGGCGCATTTGTATTTTATACAACCCTGCATCATACAATGAAATTGGAAAAAAAAAAAAAAACAAATTCAACGGAGCGCTGTATGACGCCATATTTCGACAGTAACAAACGTCATTTTGAATTTTAAAAACGCAACTGACAAAAAACGATTGAACGTCGTCCAGTGAGCATCATTCAGCAAAGAATTGTTGTTTTAAAAGTTGTTGCAAATACTTTTTAAAGAAAAAAAAAGAAAAAAATACGAAAATAATTAACCAATTTAATGGTTTTATTGAATTTCGATTGTGTGAAATATCATTTTGTGTGAAAAATGAAATCGTCATCGTCATCGTAAGTGAATTTGTTTCTTTGCATAAAATATTGTGCAAAAATATTTAGACATAAGTTGAGATGGTGCGTCTTGTATGACAGAAAATTGAGTGTTTAAATTTCAGAGCTGTTTTTTTTTCTAATAAAAGAAAAGAGAGTTAAAGACCAAAATCAAAAAAAAAAAAAAAAAAATCGTAAAGAATTTTTGTTCGCCAAATTTTCAAAAAAAAAAAAAAATTTCACAAAATTAAAAATTGGTTTTTATTTTCTTGCAGAATATTCCGAACGCCCGGTCGTGTGATGCCAAAAACACCAATGAGTCGTCAAAATTCCGCTGAAACAATGACCGATCCAGTTCATGTATATTGCCGTGTACGTCCAATAAATAATCCAAATGAAGTGTCATGTGTTGAAGTTACATCATCGAAAACAATTAGTTTACGACCACCAGAGACAGCCGTTAATTTTCGTACAATGCGTGAAATGCAATATACATTTCAGCATGTATTTGGTCCACATTCAACGCAACGTGAAATTTATGAAAATGTTGCACAACCAATGGTTGAAGGTTTAATAAAAGGACGTAATGGTTTATTATTTACATATGGTGTAACATCAAGTGGTAAAACATATACAATGACTGGTAATAATAAAAATCGTGGTATAATGCCAAGATGTTTAGAATCATTATTTAAAACCATATCCGATTATCAAACAAAAAAATATGTTTTTAAACCGGATCGTTTTAATTATTTTGAAATTGTATCGGAAGAAGATGCAATGTTAGAACGTCAAGCTGAAATGAATGCACGTTATGGTAAAAATTATCGACGTAAAGATTCTGATCCAGAAATTGCATCACAAGCATCAGCTGAAGCATCAATATTGGCTGGACTTGATGAAGATAATATGTATGCCATATTTATAACATACATTGAAGTATATAATAATTCAGTGTATGATTTATTAGAAGATGGTTTACCACAAAAAACATTACAAACAAAAATTATACGTGAAGATGGTAAATCAAATATGTATGTACATGGTGTAACAGAAGTTGAAGTAAAAACTGTTAGCGAAGCAATTGATGCATATCATTTGGGACAAAAACGTAAACGTACCGGTCATACAACATTAAATTCTGAATCAAGTCGAAGTCATTCCGTATTTACAATACGTTTGGTACAAGCACCAACCGATAGCCGTGGCGAACAATTGATTCAAGGCACTCAAAATATTACCGTCAGTCAATTGTCGCTGGTCGATTTGGCCGGCAGTGAACGTACAAATCGTACAAATAATACCGGTGTACGATTACGTGAAGCTGGCAATATAAATAATTCATTGATGACATTACGAAAATGTTTAGAAACATTACGTGAAAATCAAAATTCAAATCTTAAAAAGAAGGTACCATATCGTGATGCAAAAATTACACATTTATTTAAAAGTTATTTTGATGGTGAAGGTCAAGTACGAATGATCGTATGCATTAATCCGCGTCGTGAGGATTTTGATGAAACAACTGTAAGTGCACTTACTCTTGAATTATGATTTGTTTCGTTTTATTGTCATTCTTTTATCGTAATTTGCTAATTTTCTTTTTGTTTTTGTTTTTTCGTTTTCTTTTTGTTTCTTTTTAATTTTTTTTTCTTTTTTGTTATTGTTGTTTTTTTGTCGTATATTCTTCATTGCAGCAAGTGATGAAATTTGCCGAAATGACACAAGAAGTTCAAGTGGCTAGACCAACGCCAATGAAAACTGACATGGGATATACGCCTGGTCGTCGTAAGGCAAATCAAATATTCAAAATGGCTGTACACAATTTAGAAGAAATGGGCCGTACCGATGCAAAGAAGTTGGACGTTGATATCGGTCTTGTGTATAGTTTTGCACCAAATTTCCCAGATTATCGACTTATTTCACCTGAAACCAATGAAGTTATCGTTCAATTGATGAAACATTTAGATCATCGCATCCAAAAACGTTCCGCATTATTAGAAGATTTTACAATTCGACGTAAGTTATTTCTTTCTTTCTTTCTTTCTTTCGTTCTTTCTTTCTCTCTTTCTTTCTTTCTTTCTTTCTTTCTTTCTTTCTTTTAATTGATTTAAAAGAATCGTTCGAATAGAATTGAATTATTTGCTCTTTCTTATAACATTACCGCATAAAATTAAATGTTGAAAATTTGTCATTTAAAATAACAGAAAACAAGCATCGAATGCAATTGGTGCGCACCGAACAAGAAATGGCATTGCTACGAAGTGAAAATGCTAAATTAAATGAAATGTTAAAATTGGAACGTAGCCGATCGGAAAATCATGGTAAAAAAATTGTTACAATGGAATATGAGATGCAAGAACAAAATCGAAAATTGCATGAACGACAAAAAACAATTGAAGATTTACAATCGCAAAATAATCAGAAACAACGCACAATTAAAGAAATGGAAATGGAACAGCAACGTTTAAAACAGAAATATCAATCAAAGTATGCAGTTGAAACGGAGAAAACAAATCAAAAATTGGCAAAAGAATATGAAAAGAAAACGGAAGCATTGACTGTAAGTGTTTTTGTTTTTATTTAAAATTAATTTTGAGATAAATAGATGTTTTTGACTCTTGTTAAAAATTGAATAATTGAAAACTCATCGAAACTGAATTGTTATTGTTTTTTTTTTTCTTATAGGATTATCTTCGTAACAAAGAAAATCAGATACGTCAAATTCGTAAAATAACGTATAATCAAAATGTTGATAATATTGAGAATATTGAAGATTCAAAACCAAAAACAAAAGAACGTTCAGTCATTACAAGTTCAATTGCATCGACGCCACGATCAAAAATGTTTAATTTGGATACTGCGACACCAAGAACACTTCGGGTAAATATAAACCGAATTAATTTAAATTTAACGATTATTTTGATATTTAACCATCGAATTGGTTTTTTCTTTAAAGGGTGTGCCAGTGGCAAATATTCGTCATCGTCGTTCACGATCAACTGATGAACGTTGGTTAGAGCATCGTGCACCAAATCCAGTACCAACCGGTACAATTTTTCAACCATATTATAAAGCACGCAAATCAATTACAAAATTGACCGATGCAAAAGAGCTTGTCAATGCAAAATCATCAAAATATTGTTTAGTATCACAGGCAGCTGATACTGATGGTGAACTTGAAACACGTTTGTATAAAGGTGAAGTAATACCAACATGTGGCGGTGGTGCACAAGTTGTTTTCAATGATGTTGAATGTTTAAAACAACGATCACCAGTTACATCGCCACATCGAAAGCGTCCCAGTGTTGAAGAATTAACAACAAATCCAGAGGAACTTACATCACGTTGCAGTATTGGTATTCAAGGGAAAAAACAACGCAATTAAACATTTTTAAAATGAAATGATGATATTCAAATTTTAATTTTTTTATTAAATTGAATGGAGACTATTATTGAAACAGATTCTGAATCGTTGTGGTAATTGCATTTAAATGCTAGACCGCACTTTGATATCAAACATACTTTTAACGCTTTTCCATCAGTTTTATTACACTTTAAATTAGCCATAAACAATTATTTTACTGTTAATTGAAAATAAAAATGAATTTAATTTTGTCCATGATCTGAAATCCGATGTCGCATTTTCATTTGGTAATTCTTATATGATTCCAGTATCTTTCGAATTTTTGTCGATTTTAACGTGCTCGTCATTAATTTTCCATTCATTTTCATGATGTTTAACAAAGCAATTTGTTAAATAAAAAAAAAAAAAAAAAAAAAAAAAAAATTCAATAAAAATACATATGAAAATTCTTAAAAATTACATTCCCGAATGCAATTGATTCATTTATCGTTAAATACGAGTGTTTCGAATGAATATGAGCAAATTGTCGGTAATAAAGTACAAAATTATGGTCTGCACGATATAAAGTAACCACATTTTTTTTTTTTTGAAATGTCAAATCAGATGTTCCCGCGCTCAAAACCTTAAAATTCGCATTTTGAACGGTGTGACATTCAGTCTAACATACAGTCTACATTTTTTTTTTGTTTTTTTTTTTTTTTTTTCAAATAAATTGGTATGACATCGAGTAATTGTGTTTGTTATTATTACTTTTGTTTCTCATTTGTTGAAAGTGTTAAAATCAAATAAATCATAACAAACTGCATGGCAAATAGTTTTTGGCTATTGAAAGAAACATTTTAACCGAAAAAAAAAAACAAAAAAAAACAAATAATAATAACAATGAGCACATCACCGCTACAATCATCACCGTTAGTGAAAAAAAGTCTTGATATTTATTTGGAAAATAAGAAAAAACGCAACTATCTCAAATGGGGAATGATAAATGCGATAATTTTATCGGTGATGATGTATGACATCAACAATAAATGCCCATTCACATTTTCAAAATGGTATTACATTGAATACATAATTGCCGGCTTATTAAGTCTTAGTGTATTCTATTATTTTGTAAAATATATATCATTATGGTTTACATTTGAACCAATCAAAGGAACCCAAGCACAAAGAAAATTACTTCATTTCGAAGATGGAGGTAATGAATTATTGCACACATGTTTTTAATTGAAAAAAAAAAACCAAAAAACAAAACAGATCAAATCAAATAAAACAAATTACTTCAACAGATTCATCATTCATTGTACAGCAACCAGAAAAAAATGATACACAATCACCAATTGGCAATCCATTGGATACATCTTCATTCATAAGCTGGCATTCATCATTCAATGATGGTAAGTAAAGAAAAACTCTTGAAAAATAACAAAACCAAGTGTTGTTATATCAATGAAAAAAAAAAAATGTTTAATGACAATAGGTAATCGGACCACAACCACAAATTCAATGTGGGGTTTTAATCGTTCACCAGTACATCAACAAAGTTTTAACAATAGTCAAAATCCAAATTACTCATGGAATCGCGTACAAAATAATATGCAAAATTCATTTAATAAAAATCCAAGCCCAAATCAATCCAATAATAATTCATTTAATTCACCATACAAAACATATACAAAAGATGAAATTATCACCGATGAACATGGCCTACAAAAGTATTTGCGGTAAGTGTCAATAATTAAATGTAGTTAAATTGAGACAAAGTGAATGAATCAATAACTTTTAATTGTTTTAAATTGAAGAAAAAGTAGAGTAAGAAGTATTAGTAGAGTAAGTAAATTGAAGAAAAAGTAAAAAAAAAAAAAAAAACTATTTGATTCACAGAGAAGTGGCTAAAGAGGAGAGCAATACAACGGGCAATTTTCGTACATCTGATCATCGTGAAACAGTTGATCATCGTAATTCAACCAATACATTTTGGAATTATTGGAATAATGCGGCAAATTTATTAAAAACATCAATTTATCAATTATCACCAACAACAACATCACCAAATAAACAATCATCGGGAAAAGAAATAACCGGTAACATTGGTCCTGGTTGTAATGATTTAAGCACCATTTCGGATTTATTTAAAACAATTTCATCGCAAAAATTAACAAAATATGTAACAAATTTACGAATGTGGTTATCAGCAACAATTTTACAACGACTTGTTAAAGAATTTGATAAAATTGATAATGAATTTGCGATTCGTGGTTTTTCCGATATAAAAATTGGTAGTGTTAGTTTGGAACGATTAAAAAAAACTGCTGAAAATCATATGGTATCATCACATGTACCGACACTATCAATGGTTTTACCATTTTTGGAAATGTCTACAAATCAAGAGTATTTGGTGCAACGTATACGTGAATTGGCAAGAGGTAGTGGCATCAATGATTATCGATGGAATTCATCAAATTCATATGATTTAAATTGGGATGAACATGTGACAACTGATGCAGCTGTAAGTTTTTTTACACACACACACACAAACACATTTTTTTTCTCCACATTTTGTTTTTACCTCAAAAGATTTGATTTTGTAATTTTATCCATTTCATTTTTGCAGATTATCTTTCATTTATTTTGTGCCTATATGGATAGTCAATTGAATCCATTACCACCACCAGGTGGTCGACCATTTTTCAATCGATACGTTGTGCTTGGTGATAAAAAATCACTTAAGGAAACCATTGAAGAAGTTAAGTCAAAATCAAAATGTGCCATTTTGTATACGAATCCAACGAAACCAAAATTTAATTTCATCAGCGACGATAAAGTTCATCATTGTACACATGTAAGAAAAATGTTTATTATTATTCTTTTCATCGTCTTTTGATGATTAATCTTTATAAACGTATTTTTCCAAATCGTTATTTTCTCCAATTTTCTTTTTCTTTTTATAGGATCGAAACAATCTATTTTGTGTGATCATCCACTTTTTAATCTATATGAAAGAACGAAATGCTGGCTTATTAGATGGAGTAAATTTGGGCCGAAGTGGATTGAATATCTTAGGTGTAATTGAAGATTAATTAAGAAAAATCATGTCACTTAATCGCATTTAACGAAAGCTTGATCAATGTCTCATTTAATTTGAAAAAAAAAAAAAAAAAAAAAAATAAAATTTTCAAATCAACTCATTGTTCCATGTCAATAACGCTAGTTTTTCTTTTTTTATTCAATTGAGAATAATTAAAACTGCATATGATTTTACAACATACATAGATTTCATTGAAATCTTGTTTGAAATCATTTCAACAACAAATGAACGCTGACACAATTTGATATTATCGATAAACGATCCTAATTTAGGATTCTCAAACATTGAATGGACATTTCAATGGATCAATGCAAAAAAAAAAAATCAACGATATTCAAATCTGTGAACGAAAATTGTTGAAATGAAATGAAATTCTTTGTTCGATGAATTATCTCAAAGTATCTGTCAAAGAACCTGTTACATTTGTGTCTTTGCAAAAGTTAGGGCATAAACCACCCATTTAAATTCTATAGCAAAGTGAACAAATGTGTCTGAACTGACGCCAAAGTGAAACAGCTTCGTTGGTCTCAATATTGGTGTCTATCGAGCTTTTAGTTTTGATACGATATGTGAAGACGGCATTTTCAACATAATTCTTATTAAATTCATAATTTTCAATGGTAATGCATGCGGCGTCTTCCACTGAATATGTCAAGTAAATATAAAAAAAGCCAATTGACACCAAGCTTTACCAAGTAATTTAATGTATAAAAGCCAATTGCACTTCTATATGATGCAATGCAATGATTATGAAATTTCAGGGCGGTAAAATATTATGATTTCTGAATGCCTAAAAGTAAAAATGAAAAATAAAAAATGATAGAAGATTAAGTGATTGAAAAGAAAATGTCATGCATTAATTAAAAATTGATTTAAATTTATTTTTATGCGCAAAACATGATCAATTCTAATTAGAAGCGTAGTAGTATTTAGGTTTCACGTTTGGCATAACTATTTACCAAGTTTCATTTTATCATCGTCATTTGAATCAAAAATAAAACAAGGGACAAATGCATTGATGCAAATGCAAAACTTTCAAACAAAATCTTAATGCACAATTGAATTTTAGAAATGTATAGAGAGCAAACAAATAAAATATGTCGAATGAAAACAAAAAAAAAAGAGATAGCGAGAGAGAGAGAGAGAGAGAGAGAGAGAGAAAGAGAGAAAGAGAGACAGAGAAAGAGAGAAAAAGGGAAAGAGAGAGAAAGAAAAGAGAGAGAGAGAGAGAGAGAGAGAGTGAGAAAGAAAGAAAGAGAGAGAGAAAAATAAAAACAAAGGAAAAAAATCGCATTCGATTCGAAATGGTGAAATAAAATCAAACCACATAGCAAGCGTATGTAGCCAAGAAAATCCAAATGAACGAATTTATAGCATAAAATGTTCGTTGTGAATGTTTGATTTTGTTTTTTTTTTTTTTCTTTTGTTTCTATTTTGAATACATACGAAACCGTTCGTGTATAGTAAGTAAGATAGTATGTTGAGCAAGTTAAGAAAATACGTGACTTGTTTTTGGCAGACGTTCGGAACGTGAAAGAAGAGTCAAGCAATAGAATCGTGCGCTGTAACACACATTTATAAATCGTGTATGTGTGCACATTTATCGATATACACGTACGATACACACACGTATTAACATGAACATGCATGATTTGGTGTGCGTTTAAATTGAGATGTCGTGACAGTCATTTCGTTCATGTCATTTGCTGTGTTCGGTTAGCATTTACCAAAAAAAAAAAAAGAAAAAGAAAAAAAATATATGAAAAAAAAACTTATACAAACGAAAGAAACATACAAAAACGCAAATAATAAAAAAAAGAAAAAATAAATAACTTGAATTTGTCGACATTTTGAACGAGTATTTGGGAAAATTTTGGTGTTGTTTTTTTGTTTTCAAATGGATTTTCAATAGAATTGTCATACTAAATATGAATAAAGTGCATAAAATTCGAGACGATTTATCCCAAATGGTAAGCAAATGCGCGGAATCTGTGTGAATATTTTGACTTTTCGTGTTTAAGCATAGTACTGTTGTGAGATATAAAAATGAATAGCAACAACAATCCTAAACATAACACAGTGCGTGTACATTCACATTCGAAAGTATAAAATTGTGTCGCTTCACAGAACGAACGTAACTGTGAACGCAATATTTCCGAATCGTTCATGTACAAACCAAAACAAAACTCACGAATTTTGTTTTGATTGCTTTATTCATTATTTTTTTTTTTTCTCTTGTCATAACGAATCTCACATCAACAATAACGGAAAAGCAAAATGAAAAAAAAAAAAAAAAAAAAAAAAAATTGCACAAACCAGTAGATTCCAACTGAAGCCCAATTGATATTGAAATATAGATTTTTCTGAATTTTTAATTTTTTTTTTCTTCTAATTTCATTTCTATTTTCTCTTGAAATGTCACAAAATAGAGTCCAATGGAACGGGAAAAGCATAAAGAAGCATTGGCTAAAAAATTAATGGAAAAAGATCCGTCCGTTTATTTGGTGGAACCAGAAAAGGCATCAAAAAGTTCTGCATGGGGTGCTGATTGTTTTTCACTTATTTATAACAATAATGTAAAAGAGAATTATGTTTATTGTCGAATGTGTTCAAATTTAATCACATACAATTCAGTACATGGAACGGGTAGTTTATTGCGACATCATTGTTATAAAAAAGTAAAAAATATGGAAAAAGATGAACATAATCTATCAAAATCATTAAATTTTAATACATCATCGAAAATGTTAAAACGATCACGTGGCATGGAAAATTCAAGTCCACTTGGTGATATTTTACTTAATTCACCCGAATCGATAAAATTTCAACTAAAAGGACGTGATAATACAAAGCAAAAAAAAGAAATTGAAGAATTAATAAATCGTTGTGATTCATCAATACAAATGCGTACACCAGAAAATATAAAAAGTGATGTATGGAGCAATGGAAATTTTAAAATTCTTTATCAAAATGGTAAAAAATTAGATTTTGTTGTATGCCTATTTTGTAATTCATTAATTACATATAAAAGTAAAACGGGTACAGCTAGTTTATTGCGACATTCATGCATAAAACGTTTAACGGAAAAAATTAAACGTGAACGTTCACCAATTTTAAATCACGATGAAAGTCTTCATGAATATGTTACAATACCAATTAATGATGAACATCAATCAGATGATGTTGATGCAACACAAACAACAAGCGGTTGTGGTATATCATTTGCAAATGATAATGATAATGATAATGATGAACAATATTTACCAATTAAATTTCTTGATAAATCATTACAATCGGAAATATTTAAATTATATTTATTATTTAGCATACAAGATATGCAACCAACAAATTTATCACAACAACAAGGTTTTCTTAATTTTGGACAATATTTAATAAATGTTGGTGCTGAATATAAAAATGTTAATATTGAATCATTATTAGATAGAAAACATTTTTCATCAAATTCAACATTGGTTGTTAATACATCATTAAATATGATACAAAATATACTTCAACATAAATTTGAAGAGCATAAAATTGCCTTATCATGTGATTATTGGCATGATTCAAATCGTAAAATTAATTTTTTAACATTGTATGGTCATTTTATTGGCGATAAATTTGAAATGAAAAAATTTAATTTGGGTACGGTTAGTTTTATTGAAGAATTTTCAACAATTGATTATAAACAATTAATTGCATCAATTTTAGATAATTATTTTACAAATTCAACAGATGTTGAATTATTTTTATCACGTACAACCACTGTTATATTTGATGATATGTTTGATTGTTTTAAATCATATTCAACAATTAATTGTTCATGTATGATATTAAATCGAATTGTATTACAATTAATTGAACAATGTGGCCTTCGTGATTTACTACCAAATTATTTATTAATTACGGAAAATTGGTGTAACATTTGGGATTATTTAAATGAAATTGATGATGATACAATTGATTCAATTATAATTGATGAATTTAAACAAATTCTTGATCCATTTATGAAAGCTGTAAAAAGTTTAAGTTCAAATACAAAACCAACTATAAATGAAGTATATATATTTCGTAAAAAAATTGAAGATCATTTTCGTAATACACATTTTTCAAATTCATCAATACGTAATATTGCATTAAAATTAATACGTGAAAATTTTCCAATAACAAATCTTCATAAAATTGCTGTATTTCTTGATCCAAGATTTAAATCATTGAAATTTATGAGCCAAGAAGAAAAATCAAGTGTATTGAATATGGTTAATAAAATGGTTAGTTCAGATGATATTGATGGTAATGTAATTGCATTTGGTGATGAAAATGATGAAAAAATTTCATCAAATACAAACAAAATTAGCAACAGTGGAAGTGGAAGTGGCAGTAGCAGTGGCAGTGGAAGTGGAAGTGGCAGTGTCAGCAATACCATTGGTGGTGGTGGTGCTGGTGATACCACAGATAGTACAAAATATCTTATGGAATATATGGATATTGTAGAAGAACATGATGAAACAAACAACGAAGTTGATATTTATATAAATTTAAAATTTAATGATATTTATTCGGCAAATATTCTTGAATTTTGGGAACCACGTTATGATTTATTACGTTTACGACAATTGGCCCGTGAAATATTATGTATACCAGCGTCTGGTATTGTTGCTGAAAAAATTTTTTCCGATGATGCAAATTTATTGATCAAGCGACGCCTTAATATGGAAATTGAAGATGTTAAACAAACATTGCATATCCATGAAAATTTTGAATTATTAAAAAGCCTGTATTCTAATGATTAAGTTCATTATATATATTAAATATCATACCACTTCGGTCATCAAACGAATAAGTCGATCATATAATTTTTGTCACAACAAAATGTAATTTATGTTTGCGTTCAAAGACTTACATTACAATTTAGAGAAGGCGTTCACAAGACTAGAATGTTTTGAATTATTTGGAAAAACAAAAAAAGAAAACATCACCATTGACATTTGTATTTTTAAAATGAAATTGATTTAAAATTAAGCAAAGTTTGTAATAATAAAAAGAAACAGCCGTATAGATCAAAAGACATGTTTGTGATTTTGAAAATTTCAACAAGTTTTTTTTTTATTTGATTCATTTTTAACAGTTTTTTTTTCTTTTTTTTTGTTGCTGTTGTTTTGCTGTTGCTTGTATATTTATTTTAATGTTTTTTTTATTGTTGTTGTTGTTGTTGTTTCATTTAAACTTTTATACAATATTTTATTTTTTTCGACAATTCTATCCACAATTTACTTTTAAATCTACAGTTACAAATTAAAGGGTTTGTATTCCATTTGTTGTTGTTGTTGTTGTTGTTGTTGTTTGTTATGATTAATTTTTTTTCCATTTTCATAAATTCTTAATTAAATTTACAATGTGTGCTTATTTTGTTCATAACATTTATGTACTGAAATGTTTTACAAAATCTCAGTGATATTTAACCATCAAAATTATTGATTAAGGAAAATGATGAAGAAAAAAAAAAAAAATTGAAATCTATTTTTATGTTGAAAACATTTCCAACGATACGATAAATGACAAAATTATTTGTAGGTAATTGAGAAACATAAAAACTAAACAGATTTAAATTATTAATTATGTTTTTTTCTTTTTACCTCTTTCGTAAATTTATATAAATAATGTGAAATTTTTAAATTTTTTTTTTATTTTCACTTTGTTTTTCATCTTGGATTTTATTTTTTTTTTTTTTTGGCTTTTTCGTTTAAAAATCTTAATTGGATATTCTTAAGAGTGTAGCTTTTATTTGTGTGTTTATGTATTGGGGGGAGGGGGGAGGGGGAGGTGTGTGAAGGGCGGAGAACTGGCTGAAGAAATTGTGCGACACATTAGTTTATGCTTCAATCATCAATGAAAATGGTGGAAATAAGAAAGATCAGGTGATAGCACCATTTTACTGATTCATTTATGAAAGCTTAGAATGGATTGAAATTCATTTGCAAAAAAAAAAAATGTGTGGTTTGCAAGGCCGCTCGAGCAATTTTTGTATTTGATTTTATACATTGAAGAATAAATCATTGAATTTTCATCGAAAAAAAAAAAAAATAAAAAAAGAATGGATTGCGATATTTGTGAAAATGTCCAAAAACTTTGGGTAAGAATTTCGTGAAAAAATTGTGAATATGCAAAATGAAGCGCAATAATTGAAATTATGCATTTGACACTGTTTTTAATTCAGTTTCAATATCATTTATGAAAAACTTATTCAAAACAATTCATCATTTATTTTCTCTGTATATTTTCTGTTACCATTTTTTTTTTTTTTTTTAATTTTCATTTTCAAAATTCCATTTAAATCTTCATGTGTTTTTTTTGTTTTTAGTTAAATCTCCATGTTGTTCTTAAATCTCAATATTTAATACATTATTTCTGTTTATCCACATATGCATAATCGAGCTATGGTCAAAATGTTTTTTTTTTTTTTTTTCAAATTCATTTATATTTTATAAGAATTCATGAATTTATGTTTTTATTTGTGTGTTTTCGGTTTTGACAAATGGCTCATGATTCAATTATCTTACGCTTTGAATAAAAAGCAGTAGTTTGTGCTGCATTTGAAGTGATTGTCTCACTTCACTTGTAAAAAAAAAAAAAAAAAAAAAAAAAACACGCACACAAATGGTTTTTCTTCCTTAATCTTTGTTTTCATTAAGAAATGAAAGAAAAAAAAACCATGCGATTATTATTTGAGCTAAATTGTATTGTATTGTGATTTCAATAAATGGTTTGTATTGTTTATTTCTTTCACTTTGCTATCAGTATATAATTAAATGGGTTTAGAAAAGGTCTATTTAATGATCACAATCGGTTTGATTTTCTGAAATTGTCTTCCATCCCATGTACAAATTAAGATTAAGTTTATATTAATATATATATATATATTTTTTTTTACTGCCATTATTATGTGTATGTGTATTTTATTTTTCTTAATTCTCTCATGGTTTATGTCGTATGAACAAATTGTATTTTTTGTTTTTTTCTGTTTTTAATTTTTTTTCACGTTATCACATAATTTTTTTTTTTTTTTTTTCTTTTTATTTGTTCTGCACATTGAATATCATTTTTGAATTTTAAAAAAGAAATTGGTGACGAGGAAAAAACATTTATAAATCTACATAGCGAAAAATGGTCTAGTTGTTATTGCTATTTTATTTTGGGATCATTAGATAAATAAGCAGGAAAAAAAAAAGACAAATTTTTTTTTTCTCCATTTTTATGTGCATAAAATTAAATGTTACATTCCGAAGAGTAGTAAAAAAATCAAAATATTTAATAAATAAATATTGAAGAAATTTGATATAATAATAATTAAGGTATTATTTAAGAGATGAGAAGAAAACAACAGAAAAAAAAATGGAAATTATGAAATTGAACTTTAATTTAAAGAAATGAAAATTCTCATAACATTCATTCGAATTTTGGTGATGCTTTTAATGCAACGTTTATGATAGCCAATTGCTCAAAATGTTTAGCAATGTGAAAATCATTCAAAAATCCACGGCCAATAAAAAAATTTGCCATTTTTGACACGAAAAAAAAAAAATGTACCATTTTTGTCACGAAAAAAAAGAAGAAGTCATTTTAAATTTACGCACATGGATTGGGTCTTGTTCAATTGCAATCCATCGAATTTTTGAATGGCATACACCAATAGAAATTATCAATACAATAAGAAATGTGCTCGTGCTTGTGCTATCAATAAAAATCTATTTGAAAATATTAGTATTTATTAGAGATTTTTTTGTTTTGTTTTGTTTTTTTTTTTTTTGTTTTTAGTTTTGTTTTTTCTTCTTTGTTTGTTTGTTTTTTTTTTTTTTCTTCTTTTCTTTATTTCACTACATGCTAAAGTTCAATTTCGAATTTGTTACCGCACAAAATCAGCTCACACATCAATTACACAAAATCCATTAGATTAATTTCATTGTCCAAAAAAATATATATAGGTGAAAAAATAATTAGCGAAAACATTACTTAATCGCGAAACAGATATAAAACGTATTACACTCAATCCTAAACGCTAATTACTTTTTTATTTTTTTTTATTAATATTTGTTGTTTTGAGACGAATATATTGGAGAAAATGAAAATCAATTTTTCATAAAATGGTGGTTTCTATCATTTGTTGTTATTTGTTTTCTTTTCACATCCAATCGTCTGATTGACAATATTGAATTCTACGTAATGTCTATTAATGCAAAATAATTTGTTTTTTTTTTTTTTCAATTTAATTTTTTTTTTTTTCTTATTAATTTAGGATTTTTTTTTTTTTTTTTCATTAAATTTTTCATTATTTTCCAAGGTTTTAGAAATATCCGATCCATTTGAATTTTCTCACAAGTTTTAGATTACAAAATATTCTGATTACAAAACGATTTTGTTTCATTGGATCATTTAACATGGTCAAGTTGACAAGGATTTGATGGAAAATTATGTTATATTTGAATTTTTTTGTTTTGTTTTATTTTTTTAAATTAGATGTTTTTCTTTTGAATTTAGATTTATGTTTCTGAACACATTTCTGTATTTTCTTAAGTTTGTTAAAAAATTGAAATTCTCAAAATTTCAAAAAAAAAAAAAAAAAAAAAAAATAAGAAGATTTGAATCAATCAAAAACGATGTTTTTCTAAGCATCGTAATGCCCAATTTGAGATGAATGAATGAAGGACTACAACATTCTATAATTGGTGAATTTCATGAAATTCATACCAAAAATTAAAAAGACATTGAATCGAATTTGGTGGACATTACATCGAATGTCCAACACATTGGTAACACATTGAAATTTAGATATGAAAACTGTAATGTGATGCAATTTCAATGAATGTTAGAAGTGTTGCACATTCGAGAAATGTTAAGGTTTTTTTTTTTTTTAAGTTGTACATTCGTGCATGCCATTTTCATAATTTCTCATCATATTTTCATTTTCAATTTCTTTCTTTTTTTTCCTTATTTTGCTTCCTTTTTTCCAATTTACTATCAATATAAAATAGCAAAATGAATTCGTTCAAATTATACATTCGTTTTTGGGCATTTGCATTCTGAATTCATGCACAAAATAAATTGTTTGTTGTTGTTGTTATTATTATTATCTTAAATAATTTTTGTCAGCTACTAACAAATCTATTGATTGCATATGCATAAATAAATTGGTGATTCTAATTCACATTGAAACCTAGGAATCAGAGATTAAGATGTTTTTTTTTTTTTCGTGTATGTGTGTGGATAGGTGTTTTATGTTGTGATAATAAGAGAAAAAAAAAATGTGTTGGAAAAATTTCTTCTCTCGTTGAAAATATATCCTAGACTGTTTTGAATTCACAATCATCGTGCTGATTGATTTGTTGTTGTTGTTGTTTTCATCGTCACAAATTTAAGTTTTTTTTTTTTTTTCTTTCTGCATTTATGATGCTTTTGTTCATTCGCTGGGTTCTTACTAAATGAATTGGTGTAATTTTTGGGCGAACATGAACATGTCATTGACATTTGAATGCTTAACATTTGCGATTGTTATTGGCACGGCTGATGATTTTGCAGTGCGTCATATCGGAACGCTTTTGGCGACCACCTTTACCTATGGGGAAAAGAACGAAAGTAAATATCGCGTGAATATTCTGAATATCTACTAAATATATATATATTTATAAAGGGTTCTCAGCCCCTAGCCTTTACCATTCACTTCGCGCACTTTATTACCGCGATCCATTGCATTTCGGCACATTTGCTGGCGATTTTTCTTTTCGTGCGCTTTTTGTGAATGCTTTAAAGCGACCACTTGTTGCACCTGTTGTGCAGTTATATTATTGGCACGATTTTCAGCACGATTTTCGGTACGATCATCATTACGAATCTCAGTACGATTCTCATTTGGATTTTCAGTACGATGATTTTCCGTACGATTTTCTGTACGATTGTTTTGAGCACGATTCTCTATACGGAAACGATTAGTATATCGCTGTGAAATGATTGAAAGAAAAGAAATGAATTAGCAACCATTTTAATTGGATTTCATTTTGATATTTTTTTTTTTTTTTCTTTAAAAGAAGCTGTTATGCTTATGATACAATCACAAAATAGGCAAAATGTCAAATGAAATCCAAACAACTACTTTATTCTTTTGTTTTTTTTAAAAAATATGTATACTAACTCTAGCTCTTTGAATCATCGTTGGGGTTTGTTCGAGTAAATACATCATGGTATTTTCACTCAAATAATCGAAACCTGTAACATCTTCAATAATATCGGTTGGTTCCATGGATCCACGATAGCTATGATACACCGACATGCTATTCAAAAAAAAAATTAAAAATTGCCATTTAATTGTTGTGCAATCAGATTTTTACATGCATCAATTTTCAAAGATTTTTTCATTTTTTTGTTTGTTTTTTTTCATTTTTATGTTTTTTTTTTGTTTTTTGTTTTTTTGTTTTTTTTTTTTTGTTTAAATTTACCTTGGATGCTCGATTAATAAATTCTCGAGCGGTGATATTTCCACAGTAACCGGATCGGTACCAGTGAAACATGGTGGCGGTGTCACGAACCATGATTCATCCATTGAATTCGGTACTGGGGATGATGGCAATGAGACAGCACCATCTTGAGATCCAACATTTGAATTATTTCGACTGTGTCGTGATCGCACAGTGGGACTATTTTTTATTTCAACGAATGGAATTTCTTCTTCCGAGTCAGTTTGCTGAGGAGTGCAGTCACCATCTATATTAAATGGATTTTTTTTTATCAGTTTTATTTTATTTTTTATTTTTATTTTTTTTTTTTTTAAACAAAAACATGTGAAAATATGAAAAATTAAAAATCCATTCGAAAAAGAAAGAAAAAAAAACAACACATTTTGATTCTCTGATTATATTGATTTAATTTTAATTTACCTCCTTTCTCGACTAATAGCCATTCATCGTCCTCATCTTCACAGCTTGTTGTAACAAACTTAAAATTATTGATTGCTTCGTCAGATGCACCACTTAATTGTTGTCCGTCTTGTGTTATATCCGTTGCATTCCTATTACCATTGCCAAGTAAATAAGATGCTAACGAATTGAACATTATACAGACGCCGAGGGTAATTCACAAGTTATTTTAAGCTCTTTGTTTGTTTCGCGCGTGAGTGTTTGTGTGTGTGTAGTTTTATTAGCTTCTGTTATTAAATTTTTTTTTTTCTTTTTGTTATTAGTTTGGTTGTGTGTGTTTTTTTTTTCTTTCTCACAATTCAATTGTGGGTTTGCGCTACCAAAAAAGCTCACTTATAGTTTTATAGAAAAAAATCTGTTTTTTTTTTTAATGCAAAAGATTATTGAGAGCGTTCAAAAGTATTGAATAAATGTGACAGAGTTTGAAAAGATGCAAATGTTCCGTTACACAAATTGTTGTCGTCTTGGTTTTATACTGATTTGTTGTTAAATTTAATTTTTCTTTGGTACTTTATGGAATAGTTTTAAATTGTTTTCTTCTTCTGTTTTTCTATTTAAAATAATAATTTATTATTGTTGTTAAATTCTCCTCCCGATATTGAGATCAATAATTATGATTAATTTCTTTTCACTTATTAAATTAGTACTTTAATCCTATGTGATTTTGTTTGTGTTGTTGTTTTTTTTTTGTTTGTTTGTTTGTTTCTTGTTTTTGTGTTGAATTTCTTAAAGCTGTTCAGTCTTTTAATTTTTTATTTCTTGTATTTTTCTTAATAAATTTGTTTTCTTATTTTAATCAAATTTTTGAAACACACAAGATTTTATTCTTTATACAATTTGCACTTCGGATAGTGTTCGATCAACCGTCAAAATCTGTAATTTAAAGAAGAAAAAAATGAGAATTTGATTAGTTAAATTTAAAATAATTTTGAAATTTAAACAACAATAACAATTTGGAATTTTAGGATTTAAATTATTTTTTTCCTTTTTCTTTTCTTTTTTCTTTTCTTTTTTCTTTTCTTTTCTTCTTTCTTTTTTTTGAAAAAAGTTAAAATACAAATGGAAAAAAACGTCGATTGATGAAAGTAGCTGAATGTGTAAACAATGATTCCTAATCGGAAGCCGAAATAAATTGTGAATTGTGTTTTTTATTTCTTTTAGTGTCATTGCAATCAAAGTCATACATTATGCGAGGGATTTATGATACACAAAATCATGTTGTAGCCAAGTAGCCTACACATGGTTTTCAATCGTGCACAAACAAACAAAGAAAAAACGCAAACATCATAATAACAATAAAAACAAATTACAAAGAGTGTCAAATGAAAAAAAAGAGCCATATTTATGTCATTTTTTTGTATTCTTTTTCTTTCATTCAATCGGTTATTAATCACATTTGCAAAAAAAAAAAAAAAAAAAAAAAATTTCATTGAACACAATCCAATCAAGTTTTGTAGCCTGCACACAGCCAGCTGATTATTTATCATTACGGTTTAATCAATTGTGGAAAATGTTTTGACTTCTCACACTCAGTGCTATTTTCATTTGATTAGTTCGATTTATTTTTCTATGTATTATTCGTTGAGGTCACTTTAATTTCAGTTCAATTTTCATTTCAATAAAAAAAATTTTTTGTGTTGAACTGCACGATATCATATACTCAAATGAAAGTTGCAAATAACAAAAATGCAATAAAAAAAATAAAAAAAACATAGAAAATGTATTTTATTGATTTTGATTTTGCATCAACTTATTCAGTCAATAAATGTAAATGAGAAAATACAATTTAAAACAATTTTTGTTTTTTTTTCTCATTTCTTAGTCGATAGAAATCAAAAAAATTTTTTGCCTTTTGTTTTCAATGTAATATTTGCCATAGTCCTGTATACTTTTTGTTACACTGTGACTTTTACTTTCTCACACGCAATCAAACACATATCTTGCACATTCATCGAAAATACTATATAATTTACATGTGTTCAGTCGTATTGGATTTACGCAATGCGCTCGCGCGCGCTTTCCATTTTTATTTTTCTTCTACTTCTTCTTCTTTCTCTTTACTTGGCACGGAAAACTCGGCTGTTCACATGAATGTGACCTTTCTCAATCATAGCTAGATAATTATTTTTTTTTTTTTTTTTTTTTTGTGTGTTTACAATCAAATCAATAGCAGATTCAACAATGATAACACATTTTTTATGCGACATCTTGTATTTGCTTGTCGGCGTATGTGTGTGTGTGTGTGTGTGTGTGCTTGTGTGAATGTATCAGTGAGTGTTATATAATTCATTGTGTAGTAGAACAGTTTGTTGTTCACCTTTTCATTGTCAATGTCAAATTCCAATGTTTGAAAACAAGCGATTATCGAATGTCTCAAGTTCCTCTGTTCAAATTACATTGAAAAAATGCATTTTTTGATTTATGAAAGAGGTATCTCTCTATTTAGCACTCTATAATTGCTCTCTATCTATTTCATACTATCTCTCTTTCATCTTCTTTTTCTTCTTCTTCTTCTTCTTTTTCTTCTTCTTCTTTTTCTTCTTCTTCTTCTTCTGTCATTTCATCTGTCGGTATTCCTCTCACTATCTCTCTATCTCTATCTCTATCTAAATCGCTGTTCATTAATTAAATTGTGCAGTTTGCATTTGAATTTTAAAATTGTATTGCAAATGTGCCAAGTTGTCTGTAAGTTTCATAACAGCATTCCAATGAACTCATCCAAATGATATGTTGAAATGATGATTGAAAAAAAAAAGAACAAAATACTTTCGATTGATGTATTTAAGTTATTTAACGGTGACATCAGCTGTAAACATTTGTACAGCCATTTATTTTTCTCATTCACTCGTAGAAAACAAGCAAGCACAATTTGATTGAAATCTGGCCTAAAACTGATGATATATTTACACAATTCATCTAGTATAAAAGACCACATACACATACAAACACATTAATTGAATAGATTTTCAGCAAGCACTGTTGGTCTTCAATAGATTTCAATGGTTTGATTGTTTGTAGAGTAGAAAAAAAAATGTGTTTTTTTTTTCTTTTCAATTGAATTATCATCACGTTGGAAATAGAAACTGCAATAGAATGGCAAATCGGTATAATTTACCGAAATGAATGCAAATCGTAATGTCGGAAATGAGCATCGTTGATATAACATTCATTGTGACCATTTCTTTGTATTTTGTTACAACTTCATTTCATTTTGCATGCAAAATGTATAATTTTTTTTTCTTTCTATTTGATGAAAATCTAAAGTTTTTTTTTTTTCATGAAAATCAACAAAATAATTTGTAACTTTCCCCCTCATCACTTTGCTTTTCGACGAAATTATTGAGATAATTTTCTGTCGAGAAAAACTTAAACAATGATACAGTAACATAATATTGTATTTAATATGTGTTGCATTCGTTTGGACTACGATTTTTATGGTATATAGTATAATATATATGGTATAAAACCCTATTTGCGCGTCTATTTATTGTGCCACATTTTGTGATGTAGAGAGAAAAAAGTGTGTGAGACAGAGAGAGACAGAGAGAGAGATTGAAAGAGATTGAGACATTGAAAGAGAAAGAAGAGAGAGAGTGAGAGAGAAAGAGAGAAAGAGAGAGGGACAGAGAGAGAGAGAGAGAGAAAGAGAGAGAAAGAGAGAGAGAGAGATAGAGAGAGAAATTTAGTACATATAATCATAATGACGAAATATGTATGAAATATGAATGTTTAGTGCCCATAATAATATATGTTTATATGAAATGCTTACAATGTATAACTATGTAAACAGTAAAATTGGTTAGCAACATGAACATTGGTAGATTTTCTATCAATTTATTGCCATATAAAAATGTACGCACAAACGTAACATCACATCGTCCGTATTTAATAATATGTTTAATATTTAAATTCATCACTATTGGCAAATATTAAAAACGTGCACTCTCATTCCACACCAAATTAACCAAAACACTTTATTCATTACGCAAGCAATGCCATTTCATTGTATTTTCAATTGAACGACTGAATGTAATCGTCTAATTTTCATATAGTTTTTTTTTTTCCTTCATAGGAAATTGAAAAGCAAGCCCAATTTTTTTTAATTGGAACAAAATTACACAGACAAATTTGAATAAAAAAAAAAGAAAAAAATATTTTCTCTTTGAAATGAATAACAATTTTTTTTCTTTAGCTTCTCTTCAAATAAAAGTATTCTTTTGTAAGAAGCAAACATGTTAATCAAAATTATACATTTGTTGAAGTTAGAGTGGAAATTTTTTTTTTTCAATAGAACACCAAAGCCGATCAAAACCAAAATTGAAATGAATAATGCAAAACATTTTACGAGTTGCACGTGTAAATATGTTTGATAAATATGGGTTATACCGAAAAAAAATGAAATATTGTTTATTCAATTGCTCTTGTAATTTTTGGTGTTAAATGCCAACGATTGAACAAAAAAATAACAACAACAACACAGAAACTAAATTGAAAAATGATGTGGAAACGGCATAGTTCATGTGCCAACTACGTATGTTTACCGTTATTTAATCAATTTTGTAATTTTCAATTTACACTATTTTCAAACATTAAATACACGATATGCAGGCACTTTGATTATTCCAAAAAAAAAAAAAAGAAAAAAGAAAATTGCACACGTCAAATGGGACTAAATAATTCTATTATCGACTATATGTTCAGTTTAAACTGGGAGTGTTTGTAATGATGATGATGATGATGAAAAATCAACACACATGCACACATGCTTTGCAAATTGCATAGATTCGTGTCGATTGATTGTTTTGCGGTTTTCAAAGTGAAGGTGAAATAGATTAAGATTGCAATGAATGATAATGCGTGGGCTTTAGCCCAAAGTTTGTCACAAAATAACAACATAATCATAAACAACATCCGAAACAAAAATAATAACAAAAACACAAATCAGCAATCATCAGGATTGATTATTATCGACTCGATTTACATACATTTCATATATAATTTCAATCACAAAAAGATTTTTGTTAAATTATAATACTAATGATGATGATGATGATGATGATGATGA
Organism: Resseliella maxima; assembly: GCA_029041755.1. Classification (NCBI taxonomy): domain Eukaryota; kingdom Metazoa; phylum Arthropoda; class Insecta; order Diptera; family Cecidomyiidae; genus Resseliella; species Resseliella maxima. The sequence continues at coordinate 520,578 of JAQOWM010000734.1, forward strand.
TGATTGATAATTGTTATTATATATTTCTCATATGCAATATAAGTTAATTTTTGTTTTTTTTTTTCTCTGTTTTGTGACAAATTTTATTTATGCCAATTAATAACGATCAAAACTAAACTAACGTGTGATTGTGTAATAGTACAAATTTGTTTTTATTTTGTTTATCTCGTTTCTTCTTTCAAACTAATTCGATCATTAATGTTCACATTTCACGAATGGTTTGACACCGAATCGACGAAAACTTGGTTTGAATTAAACTCGTTGAGATTCCATTTATTTATACTATCTCTGTCACTCTATCTTTATATCTCAAAATATATTTTGTGTATGCAATAGAACTTGTTCACCACATTCAAGGTTAATAGCTGTGCTCGAATGCAGTCTCAAAGGCAACCGTAATATAAATGTTCAGATTGTTTTTTTTTTTCACTCTCTCACTCTCACTCTCTCACTGTCTCTCTCACTCACTCTCTCACTCACTCACACTCTCTCTCTCTCTCACTCACTCTCTCTCTCTCACTCTCTCATTCACTCTCTCATTCTCTCTCTTTCTCTCTCTCCTAATACCCCTCTCACCCTCCTTCCTCTCTCACTCTCCCACTCACTCAATCACCTACTCTTTTTCTGCCTCTATCTCCCTTTCACGCTTTTCTCCGTTTCAGTCACTCACTCGCACATAGAATCAAATGAGAGCGAAAAAAAAAGTGAATTAAACCTAATTAGCAGTATTTCGTGAGATTGTATTCGAATCATTTCTGTTTGTGTTTTGCTAATGCAAATAAATGCAGAGCGTTAGGCATGAGAAAAACGAAAGAAGAAGCGCGTCATACTAAATCAAATTCTATGTATGATTGTACCCTATATGTACAACCACTCGGTGTCATTGTTGAATATCAAACCAAATATCATTTGAATAACAATAAACATCGAGACTGAGAGAAGCAACAGAAACATACACAAAAAAAAAATATAAAAAGCGAACGAATTTCGCGTTACGTAAGCACAGTTCGTTTGTTTATACAATATTATGTTTTTTTTTTTTTTTTATCTTGAATTTTTGTTTCTTCGTTCCATTGTTATCTAATGGCTAATGCAAAGAACGAAGTGTTATTTTTGGAAACGCGTTCACATTATTCTATTATTTGATGGTATTGCTTGCGAATTTATGGTGTTTGATTTATACATATTTTTTCCCTCTGTTCCTTTTGAATTTTTCGTTTGATTCTCGTTTTTTTTTTTTTTTTTGGTTTCATTCGTTCTTTATTTTTGTTTTTCTTTGTTTTTTGGTTTTTTTTTTTTATTTTTGTTCAAAATCTACATTGAGTCAAATAATCACCGTTACCGAAGCGACTGTTTTGTTTCCCTTGCGGCAAAAGAAATGACAAAACAATACAAAAACTGGTTGTACTCCTTTTTTTCTTTTCAAAAATTGACTTGTGCAAGGTATAATCATCACCGTTGTTAAAAATACTCAAATATGAACTGGAATTTATGATGGTGACTAATACAAAAATACATACTTGTTCATGAACTTGTTTTCTTTGCTTGTTTTTTTTTTTTCGTTGGATTTCTAACGGTTGTGTTGAATTTTAATAAGAATTCCAATAAGAGGATAAATTGAAATGCTTGCATTGTGCTTGGTTTTTTGTCGATATAACGCATTACATAATTTCACCCCTATGAGAAATTCAGCGAAAATATTAGGGAGAATGAAATGGGGAAAATATGTATAGGTGTAAGAGAGTAAGAGATTGAGAGATTGAGAGATAGAGAGAATGAGCGGAGAGAGAGAGAGAGAGAGAGAGAGAGAGAAAGAGATTGAGCGAGTGAGAGATAGTGAGATTGATCGAGAACGAGAGAAAGAGAGAACGAGAGAACGAGAGAAAGAAAGAAAGAAAGAAAGAAAGCGAGATTGTGTGATGGCAATGTTGCATTTTGTGAACAATTTTGAGCATAATACAAAGTCAACGTACACTCTATAGTATATAGACACGGCAAGGAAAAATATTTGCCCATGAATCTTCGGTCAAGGACATGCTTTGGCGATGTGACATGTTACATTACGCCGTTATTTTCTCTGTTTCTATCAATCCATCTCGCTCTGTCAAGTAACAAATATACATTGAAATCAACATTTTCTCTTTCTATGATCTCTCATTCTCTGCCTATCATTTGTTGTATCATTTTCATCCAACAAATGTAAAGCAACAATGATGACATAATGTGATGCGCAATATATTTAAAGAGAAATGTACATTTTACACGGAAATACATTTTGAATATCCTTTTGAATTTTCATGTGAAACTATATGAAGAGAGTTTGAAGAAAAAAAAAATATTAGAAAAATCATTCGAAGGAGAGAGCAGCAGAAGAAAAAAAAGCAGCAGAAGAAAAAAAGCAGCAAAGCAGAACAGAAGATATTCTTGTGTGTTCAGTTCATTGAAATGGCCACCAACTGTTTCGTTGGTTCCACGTCATCATATCTTGTAAGCCAATGATTTCCCATATACACGAGTATGAAAGATTTTCCACATGCGTAAAAGAATGTAATTTTCGTTGTGGTAGTAAGTATGCGTATGAGTCTGTTACCAGGATACATGGTGAAATGTCATGCATATGTACTCATTGTATTTGTTATTTTTTTTTTCTTCTCCATCTTCTTCTTCTTCTTTTTTTCCTTTCAAATTGAAATTGTATTGGACAATTTATTTTTGAGCTTGTCTCGGTGCTCAAAATGAAATTCCTTTGTCAAGGAAGCAGCAGAAGCAAATATTTTTCAAACAAAAAATATGAAACAAGAAGCAAACGACTAAACGAGATGGGAAAAAGTGTATATATATTCTTACACGTGTGTGTGTGTGTGTGTGTGTGTGTGTATTCGTGTGATGGAAAGATAGAAAGAAACTGCCTGAATGTATGGGGAGCAACGTACTTGGCTATAAATATATCGATTATAGAGCCATTTTTAGTGGAAGAATTTAGGTACAATTTTCATTTTAACGCAATGACTGGCAACTTTCTGGACAAAATGATGAATCCAAAATGCTAGTCTTTGAAACTTCGACTAAAAAAACTTTTATAAACTTTATGGCTTCGATCGATGAATTCTTTTTAAAATAATTTTTCTTCTTTTTCTCTTTTTTTTTTCTCGTTTGAACCGACTCGTATAACTTCATCTAAAGAAAGTGAAACAAAAAAATATTGAATATTTTTTTGATTCCGTTTTAGTTGTATTCGCTGATTATTGTATTATGGCTTTGTATAAATTGAATTATAATGAACAGGTACATGCATGTTTCTACGAATGGAAAACCAAAGGAATTTGCTGTATTTACCTTCGAGCTCAATCAACTTTACAAATCGAAATTAGTGTGTTTGTGTGTGTGTGTGTGTGTTTTTTTCATTCTCTCTTTCTTTGCTTTTTGTTTTCACACTTTGGCACTTTGTGAACCATTCTTCCCAATTTATCCTGATTGTATTTGATAAGTCTCAATATGAATCTATTCTCAAAATGAATAGGTATGAGACGGGGTGAAAAAAAATGATGATGATAAAGGACTAAAACACTTTGTACGTGAGCAATACAATCATTAAGCATTAAAATCTCTTTTCTGAAACTATCAAAATCCATCCAAGTTTCTTTTTATATTCAAAATCATCAAAAGAAATGCTTCAAACGAACCCAAAAAAAACAACATCCAAAGAAATGTTCAAAAAAAAAAAAAAAATCGAATGAAAAAAAAAACGTTTCAAAGAATAGACGACCTATGGATAAATCACAATAGAATCCGTCGCAACACTGAACTTCATTTAATACATTTTTTGTATGTTTGTTGTCAGTTCCATTATTTACCTGTTCATATTAGTCATTTTTCATGGGATATATCGAAAATACAAATCGAAATCAGTGCACTAGCAATTATGCTAAGCAATACAAGGAAAACGGAACAAATACACTATGCATTAAACACAAACTCTGCATGGTGAACAACATAAAGAAGAAAAAAAAAAAAAAAAAAAAACAAGAATTTTGCCTTTATGTTAAACAAGTAGTGCGTGTAGAAATTTCACTTGTTTTCAGATATGTTTGACATTCATTGTATTCGGCAAAAAACAAGAAGAATTTGAATTTTTTTTTTGGTCATTCAAACAAATATCAGTAAATTCTTTCATCAATCTAACTATTATTGTACATTTAATGCACATAGAATCATGTTTATGCACTTTGATTTATCCATTTCATAAATTAAAACACAAATTTCGAACTAATGAAAGGAAGAGAAAAGGAGAAAAGGAGAAAAGGAGAAAAGAGTGTGAGAAATATTCGATGAAAAATTAACATTGGAAAATTCGTTTAGCAAATTTTCCTACACTCAGGTTCAATTCAGTTTCAATGCCAATGCTTGATTGCGCTTGAAAATTCGATTAAAAAAAAAAAAACAAAAAAATAAAAAGAAAAAAAAAATCCGCTAAGAAAATGAACTATCACTGGCTGGTAAATGTTGAATTTTTAATGGAAACTTTTTCATTGTTTCAAAATGAAGATTATCTTCATCAAGAATTGATTTAAATGTTTTGATTGTTTTCAATTAGTTTTTACTTAAATAAGGAAATTTGTTTTTTTTTTTCGTTAATACATACACAAAATGGCTGACTGATTTCAAAAATTTTTTTTGTTGCTTTTTTTATTTTGGAGTTGATTGTAGTAAGAAATTGTTTCGTTTTATTGTAAATTCATTTAATATTACACCACAAGAATCAGCAGTTTGACAATGTCTGCTATGGTTCTTTGTTTTTAAACACTTTAATTTTTTCACGATGAACAAAACGAATTGACAAGAAGTTTAAAATTTAGAACAAATTTTCTTCATACAATCTTCAGAGCAAAAAAAAAAAAAATTAAAAAATTATAACCAAACGAACAAAAATTTGCTCTTTTATAACAACAATAAAAATATCAATACTAATAGTTGGTTTCTTATGGTGAATATAACACTATTTACTATGAATGCTGATCTGTTGTTGTTGTTGTTGCTATTATATTCTATGTTGAAAATTAATATTGGTCGATCTGTATGTGGGACGCGCTCTCAGCTGACTGATGTTTGTACACAAAACCAGCAAAAAATTATCGCATTCGAGAGCCAAACGAACATTTTTGAACAAACCAACGCGCAAACACATAACAAATACATACATCATAGTCACGCATACATACATACATACATACATATATATATGTATCATACTGACGCTACGACACCAACACAAATGTATGGTAGTTGATTTATCGACAATAAACGCATACACATCGACAAATTATCTAGCAAGTTGTTGTATGCAGACAATGAGCTAGTCAAATAGTCATTAATAGAAAACGACGCAAAAAATTCATTTTTCACCATTTATCACACTAAATAGCATCAATTTTACATTGAAAATTTTAAAATCATTAATTTTATTTGCTTTTTTCATTTGTTTTACTTTTTTTCTTCTTGAACATTAAAGTAGAAAATCCTAACCGATTGATATATTGTATATTGTTGTGTTTATGTATGGGTATTATTCGTTTTTCACCATTTGTTTGAAAACGAAATACACACATAGATGCATCGTCATCACACTGTTGAAATAAAACAGCTGCGCAAACGTTATATGTATTGGTATTATGAGCGAAATATATTTAGATAGAGAGGAACAGATTGAGTGAGAGAAAAAAGTACAAACGAGTGTGACATAGAAAGAAAGAGTGAGAGAGAGAGAGACAGAGAGAGAGAGAAAGAGAGAGAAAGAGAGTGAGAGAGAGCGAGTGAGAGAAAGAGAGAAAAGAGAGAGAGAGAGAGAGAGAGAGAGAGAGAGACAGAAAGACAGAAAGACAGAAAAACAGAAAGACAGAAAGACAGAAAGACAGAAAAACAGAAAGAGAAAATGAGAAACAGAAAGGGAAAGAACTAGAAAGAACCAAAGAAGCAAAAAGCAAAGCCAAGCTAAACCACAAATGACGACGCATACAAATGGAAATACAGCAACTGTATCACACTATGTTATGTTGTACACACTGAGTACAAATTCATCATAATGTATTGCGCACTTTTAGACTTTGCACAATGAATATGCTGAATCAAATACAAAAACGTTTTGACATGTTATTTCCATTTAGTTTGGTGTTTCGATGAGCATTTGAATATTTAATCCGAAAAGGACTTTGCAAGGGCAAACCAAACTAAAATTCGATAATTTCATTGTATGAAAAGGAAGAATAATATTGAAATGATTTTGCATAAAGAGGGCGCTTACAAGGCATTTCGCATTTTCCTGTCATCCCATCATTTTTCGTGTATTTTCGTCAATATTTTCGACCGTTTGTTTGTTTTCAACTTTTCTTCGTTTTTTTTCTTTTGCATTCAAATAAATCATAGTTAACGTCGTCAAAAATCATTAGTATGATTTCAAAGGCATTTTTTCTTCTTTTAAATCAGACAAATATTCGATCCTAAAAATAAATCGTTGATATGTTGTTCATTTTTATTTGTTTGTATACCATTCAAATTTTCGATTCGAAAATAAACAGAAAATTTCACATTCACATGATTATTGAATAACAAACCAAAATCGAAATAAATTTTCTGTGAAAATATTTAAGTAGAAATAGCCCATAAACAACAAATGATTTTGACCGAGAGAGCTTACATATGATTGCAAGTAACACAACAACCAGCTGAAAACGAAGAAAATAAATTATGTTTAAACTTCAACTTGAATAGGCGATTCTTCAACTTGAAAACTTCAAATGGATGGATGGATGGATGGATGCTATTGAAAGACGATGATGGGATACAAATCAAACGAAAAAGAATAACAAAATGTTAAATCAAACAACAATAGAAACTAGAAAGAAAACGAAATAGTTAAAGAAACACAAAAACAAAAACAAAAAAATTGTAAGATGTAATGCGTTTTGAATGTGAAGCGATCGCAATGCATGTTCGTGCACAGCGCAAATGATCATCGTAAAATGTACGGAAAAATGTTTTTGGTTTTTTTTTTTCTTATAAAGAGAGTTGTTGCAGTACATTTGGGACAGTTATACATTGTATACACATGCAAAAGGCAGTTGTAATGAACATGAGCTCTGCTGTTACTGTTTTTTCATCTAGAAATTTATGAAGAATGCCATGTGTAAGTGTGTTGTTGTTGTGGATTTTGTTTTGTTGTTGTTGTTGCTGTTGTTGTTATTTTAGAGTATTTAATAAAACATGGAGTTTGACAGAAGACAATGCACATTCGCTAGATTAAGCGCACTCAACTCGACGACAAAGTATATTCAAGATATATCGCATTCGACATCTCAATCGTTTAGATGCTACTTATTTAGGTTGAAGATTTAATTGGCTGTAAATTATTCCATCAAAACATTCAAACGAATATCGAAGCGAAAAATTGTGTGCGATCGCAACTTGAGAGCAACAAATAGAAAAGAAAACGAAAAAAAAAAAATGTTTATGGGCGCAATTGTAAAGTTCAAGCGACGAACCAAAATGACTATTTGTAAACTAAGCTATTTATTGACTAACGAAACTGACTATTGCCAAAGCAAGCTGTATATTGATGAATCAAACTATTCGCAAACCGAATTAATTCAGTTCAATCGAAGAGTTTTTCAACGAATCAAACTGAGACTTATTGACGAATCAAATTACTAAGAGCACTGGAAATATTTCTTTTTTGTTTTTTTCAAAGTTAAATGATGAAGAAAGAAAATAAAATAAAATAAAGAAAAGAACCATTATACAGCAATCACAGATCACAAAACGTTAAATGAGTACATAGCAATAAATAGACGAGAGAATGATTAGCCATTTGTTATGTTGTAAATATAGTCCTTCATTTTAACTGAAAAACCATCAACCTGGCCACTTTCATTCCATAAAATGTACACATTTTGTACTCCTTTGTTTACTATGTAATTTTAGTTTTTTTTGTTTTTTTTTTCGTTTGTGTTTTTGTTTTTTGTTTTTATTTCATTTATCGTTTGATTTCGCAAAACAAAACTTTTTGCGCCTAACCAACATATGTATGTTTTTAATGCAACAAAATGTAACAACCACGATCAAGACAATATATAAATCAAATTAAAAAGAAAAACAATTACAACAACAGCGAGTTTTGCATTGATTTGTACTTGCTGGTATACAACATAATGAAATTTGCAAATAAAACAAAGTATGTTTGAATAATAATTATAATTCAAATATGACGAAATTCGATTAAAATTCAATCGTTTTTTTTTTCTTTAAAAAAAATTTTTTTTTTTTCTATTTTAATTTGGTTTGAGTTTACCGCATTTTTGCATATTTTTTTACCACACACTTTCGAATTTATCCAAAATCCAAAAGCAAAAAGAAAAAATTATTTCATTTTCATTCCATTTTGATTGGAAATCAATAATAAACAATAAACAATTGCATGATTCTTGCAAATTGAAAATGGCAAATGCATATCAAAATTATTGCGATGAATCAAATAATCGGCCATAATGCCATTGTGAATGAAAAGAGAAATTTTCCTTCAATTTGTTATTTTATTTTATTTTTTTTTTTTTGTTTTTTTTACGAACAATATGATGCAAAAATCGAACAACAAATATTGTATAAAACCATAAAATGCAAATGACCCAAGTGACCGAAGACGCGAGAAATTTCAAATGAATATTATATATACATATCTATCTAACTTGTATATAAAAAAAAAAAAAAAAAAAAAAAAAATAAACACTTTGTTTTTATGATCCTAATCTGGTCGACCATATTCAGCATATAATTGTATATAGTTTGATGCAAATATGTGTATATTATAGAGGAGAAGAGAAGAGTAAAAAAAAACACACATAGAATTGCCAATTGGCAATTGCCAATTTTGTATGTTTGGATGTTGTCATTGTGAGTGCGCAAAGCTACCATCGTCTCTTCCAAATTTACATTTGCTTCGTTAGCATGCTTTTGGCTTAGGCAGTGTCTAATAGACACACCGAAAGCGCGAGATATACAATTTTTTTTTTCTCTCTTCATTATTTATATTCTATAAATTTTCATTTTTTATGGCGTTTCGATATACATTCAGTGAACGCGTGATCATTCAGATATATATTCTAGTAGCGTATGCATTTGACCAAGTGTTTCGTGTTTTTTTTTCTTGCTATCTTCTTCTTCTTCTTCTTCTTCTTTTCTTCATTTTTAGAGTCGTATACGCAAGCAACTGTTTGCGCATTAAATACAAACGATCCACATATGATTTTTACTATTTTGTTCTTCTAATTTATTTATTTTTTTTTTTTTCCATTTCTCTTCTCTCTTTTTTTCTTTTTCTTCTTTATTCATTTTATTTCAATGTATTTTGTCGGTTAATGTGCTGTATTCGCATCTTGAATTCATAATGACTGTGCGATTTGTATTTTGTTTATCTCGCTTTGGCTCATCATTTTTTTTTTTTTTTTTTTTTTTTAGTTAGAAAATGTGCGCACGTTCGCGCATATAATATAAGATATAAACAATAAAAACAACAACAACATCAACAGAAGAAAAAAACCAGCACAGAACATATGATGTAGTTCAAAATGTGACTCGTGGGCTGATTTACAATATACGTAATACGCGTATAAGTGTGCTTTATGTGAGTACAGTTATATGACTTTTAAAATGTAATTTTTTTCTCTTTTCATTCGACCAGTTGTTGATGAACAGAGAGAACATCGAACAAAATCAAATAGACAGCATCAAACACAATTGAAAATGTGAAATGATGAAAAGAGAAGAAAAATTGGCTCAACGTTAAACAATACCATTTGAATTGAAGTTAAATGATTTGATGGAAAATATACATCGAACAACAGACAAATATGAGAGAGAGAGAGAAAGAGAGAGAAAGAGAGAGAAAGAGAGAAAGAAAGAAAGAGAGAGAGAGAGCTAAATAGAGGAAGAAAGAGAGTGAGGGAATGAGAGAATGAGAGAATGAGAGAGAGAGAGAGAGAGAGAGAGAGAGAGAGAGAGAGAGAGAGAGAGAGAGAGAGAGAGAGAGAGAGAGAGAGAGAGAGAGAGATAGAAGAGAGAGAGAGAGTGAGAGAGAGAAAGAGAGAAATAAAAGTCGTGCAATTTAAATATCAACCGTTAAATTCAATAGCAAAAATGCATTGGTTCTGCACAGACTTGTGCGCACCTCAAACTCAGCGAATCGACAAAGAAAAGTCATTTATACTTTCTAAATGTTATGCTATTTGTTTGTCCGATTTTTTGTTTTTTTTTTTTCTTTTTTTTTTCTTTTTTTTTTTGTTTTTTCGTTGTTACTCGTTTTGTGTTTACATTTTGCTCGTTTTATTCGTAATTTCATTTAGACACATATCTATTCATCTATCGTCAGCGTAACTCAACACAGTCACTTTAAATGCCCTTTTTCTTGCATTTCATTATGTTTTTTTCTCTTCATTTTATATTCAGATATGTGCTTTTTATTTCTACCATTTCCGTAACAATTTTCCACTCTCATATGGATTTCCTTTGTCAGATAATTTTCAATTTATTGCATTTTGAATAATCTTTTGCAGTATATAATTCGCATTATTAAATTTCAAAATAAATAAAATGCCAATCAAGCAAATACAAATACAAATGAGAATAAAAAATAATCAAATCAAAACTATTAAAAGAAAAAAAAAAGAAAAATCAAACGATGCAATCTCAATTTCTTTAATCGTTTTAATGATAATATTACTATTTTAAGTATCATCTGGTGAAAAAATTGAAATTCATTGCAATCAATTAGCACATTTTCAAGTGTTTACATCTGAAATTGATGCACCAATTTTGAATATGAATGTTGATGATTGGAAGCTATTTTGTAAAATGCTTAAAATTTAAATATAATGTACATTCATTCTATTTACAGATTTCAATATTTACAAGACTGTTTCAATGTTCAAGCCATTTTGTGCCCACTGAACGAAAGTGGTGTTAGTTTTTTTTGGTCATGAATTCCGATGAAACGTGTTGTCTTTCAACCAAATTGCAGTAAAAACCGATTTAAAATGAACATGAAACACATTTTTACGCTTAAAAAGAACAACAAAAAAAGAAGAAGAAGAAGAAGAAGAAGAGAAAAAAACGAAAAAAGAGTAGAAAATGAGTTTCATCACCCAAATTCAATTCACATGTTATTGTGAGAGAAACAAAAAATTGTCAAACATGTCCAAGCTCTTGTTCAATGCTGATTCTTAAAATGATTTTTGTTCCGTTTTTTTTTGTTTGTTTCTCTCCTTTCGTGTGTGGATTGCATTGTGTTTGAAATATGCATATGGTCATAATATAGAAGAAGAAAAAAAAAAAGGAAACACAATTTTCACGGTTGGCTTTGTCATCATCCGCATTTACGCTCAATGGCACATACATGCGTTTCTATTGCTCATTTTCATTTTCTCTTGTATTTTATTCATTTGCTTTTCATTTTGTTTTTTTGTCTCATATAATTAATGCACCTCAATGTTTGCTCTCAACGGGCGATGAATACACACAACATAAATATGGATTTAAATATGTAACACGATGTATAAATTGACATTGCGTGTGCATTGAAATAAGTTTGAAAATGTTAATGCTGTTGATCAGAGAACAAAACAAAAATCTATTGAAAATATTGTTTCACAGCAAAATTGTTACAACACTATTTTTGCTATATTCCAAAAATTGAGGGAAAAAGTGACTGAGAGCGAAAGAGAAAGTAACTGAGAGCGAGGGAGAAAGTGAAAAAGAGATAAAGCAAAAAACGACAATTTAATGAAAAAACAAAAAAAAAAACGAACGAAAAATTCTGTTGTACAAATTCCATATCAACAGGTTCTCTTATCTTCCCATTTTTATCATTTTCCCATGTTTAGTCATTGTTAAAGCTTTGGTTTTGTGGCAAACAATGTAAAAGAAAAAAAAATTGTTTCAATATTCAAACCTGTATGATTATCATCATCCACATTTATTGGTTGCTTCTACTTCAGTTTCATTGGTTAATTTAAAATAAAGGAAGTGCAATGTACAAATATTTGGTAGTATCAAAGGTAAGTTATTATCAATGTCAATTGGTATCGGTTCAACACTAGGTTCAACAAAATGCACAAAAAAAAAAAAGTTCAAATTGAATGAAATGCACCTGAAGCTAAATGTCGCGACACTATCAATGTTGTTAAACAATTTTAATTCAAATGACGACGCTACCTAAACATGTCACTCAATTCAGAGAGATATGAAAAAAATTAAAAAAAAAAAAAAAAAAAAACTGATCTAACATGGCTTGGTCAAACAAAGGTTTGGTATGTGTTGATTTCACAAAGAAAATTGAGCATTAGACGACACGAAATAGAATAAAAAATAATTTTATTATCGCATTTAATTTATGGCAAATGCATGAACGTTGTGTAAATGTGCCGATCAAATTGAATTTTGTGATTTGATATGACAATGCAGCAATGACAACGTGCTGTTTACAAATGATTAAATTAAATTTCATTCAATACAAAACGATCGAATTGTGAAACACTTGTCAAGTGCAAATATTTTAATATCGTCGTCATCTTGTTGTAGTTGTTTGTAGTTATCGTCGTTGTCGTTGTTGTAATATTTTTTTATTCGTGTTGCGTTCGTAAATTTCATTTTTTTTTTTCTTTCTTTCTTTTCATCGATTTGATAATCTCGATGTCTGTGCATAAACAATACATGTAATATTTGTTTATATTATCTCATTTGCTCACGTTTACACATACTTAGAATGCGATCAAATAAAATTACATATGTTTGAGCGAATGATGAAATTTCAATTTGGAATTTGTACTTGTTACAAAGCAACTGTTTCGATCTATGTATCGCTCTCAACTCGCAAATAGAAAATGTTAATATCGATTCAAGGCTCGATTGATTCGTAGACAATTGGGTGCCTTGACGATTAATTCTTCGATTTTTTTTTTCTTTTGCGCCATTTAATTTGTAACACTCATAATCGAATGTTAGCGTAATAGGGAGTTTTTTCTTTTCATTCGATGCATTATTTCATTCATCCTTTAGATTTTTTTCTTCCTTTTCTTCATTCTTTTGCTCTTTTATTTTATCGTTTTCCTTTCGATTTGCTACATATCTTTTTTCTCATTGCCCATTTAACCAGGTTCTATATTTAAAATGCATTTGTAACATACAATTCATTTATTATATTATTTCAATTTAATCACTAATTTTTATGGCCAAACATTTACACAAGTAATCAACATAGTTTGTATGTAAGTGAATGAGAATGCATTTGAAAAGTGGAACATTTAAAATGCGCATTGGAAAGAGAGAGAGAGAAAGAGAGAAGAGAGAAAGAGAGAAAGAGAGAAAGAGAGAGAGAGAGAGAGAGAGAGAGAAGTTGAAAAAAAAAAGAAAAATGATCGTGCGCATCTACGTCGTAATCATTTCAATTCGAAACGGAATTCTTGGCCGACACACTTATATGCACAATATATGATCGGAATGTATTTCACAGTGGTGTTTATCCTTTTGAATAACACCGTTTTGTTTATTGAATGATATCAACCCACAGACGAGCGCTCGCGTCCGTTCGCGTAATGACAGTGGCATGCAAATACTATGACGTAGAAAAGAAGAGAAACAAAAAATGGCAAGAAAAAAAAAATAAATTTATTCATGAAATTCTAAAGTTCAACCGTAAGTATTTGGTCAAATGGAAATCAAGTAGAAAAAAAATAAATTCACTGCTTTTTCACCCACATAATGTCCAAGCAATTATTTTTGAATAAGTTTTGTCATCGCACAAATAAAAATTTATAATTTTTTTTTTTCTTTTATCATTTAAATTTGATATGACGTTGAATGTATAGGTTGAATGCTCGTGAAAAATACCACTATTTAATTTTATATACACAAATTCAACGCTAAACGTGACAATATTGGGAAAATTGTTTATCGTTTTCTATGTAATTTCGTAAAATACGCAAAAATTTGAAAAGGTGATTCGGCATTAAATCAACAACATCAAAAACAAAAACAACTTCCAAACTATTCCATTAAGATGAGTAAATAAATAATTTTTTTTTTTTGTTTTTCTTCAAAAGGCACGTGTAACGGCAACGCAAAAAAAAAAAATAAAAATAAAATAAACGACAACAAACTATTGAAATCGTAGCTGCGTATTTCAATGATGCGAAAATTAATGCGTTCAACAAATTTGATCGTCATTTGATTACTCATCCTTTTTATTGTATTCAATTTAAAATGGGGACAAAATGCAAGTAGTTCTCATTACGTACAAGCGTATCAAAGAAGTTAATGAGTATTTGTTTTTTTTTTCGTTTTTATTATTTTGTATGTCATTTACCTTATATCAATGATCTCACATCGTATTACAGAAAAAATGGAGAGAGAGAGAGAGAGAGAGAGAGAGAGAGAGAGAGAGAGAGAGAGAGAGAGAGAGAGAGAGAGAGAGAGACAGAGAGAGACAGAGAGAGAGAGAGAGAGAGAGAGAGAGAGAGAGAGAGAGAGAGAGAGATAGAGAGAGAGAGAGAGAGAGAGAGAGAGAGAGAGAGAGAGAGAGAGAGAGAGAGAGAGAGAGAGAGAGAGAGAGAGAGAGAGAGAGAGAGAGAGAGAGAGAGAGAGAGAGAGAGAGAGAGAGAGAGAGAGAGAGAGAGAGAGAGAGAGAGAGAGAGAGAGAGACAGAGAGAGAGAGAGAGAGAGAGAGAGAGAGAGAGAGAGAGAGAGAGAGAGAGAGAGAGAGAGAGAGAGAGAGAGAGAGAAAGAGAGAGAGAAAGAGAAAGAGAAAGAGAAAGAGAAAGAAAAGAGAGAGAGAGAGAGAGAGAGAGAGAAACATATAAGAAATCACAACCACCGAAAGGGCAAAAATCAAACCCGCCCGAGAAACAGTTGATTATAGTAATTATTAAACCCAACCTATTCATATGGTGTTTGTATTATTTTTGAATTTTCATTCTCGTTCTCTCTTGTTCCATCGGCTAATATTTTGTAAAGTCTTATCAATGTTGATTAGTTATATATTATTTTTTGTTTTCATGTATACAATATCGTAGAATTTTGCTTTTATTTTGTTTATCAATTGCTACATCTGAATAAAAGCTAAACATCGGATTTAGCTGGGTGCTGCGGCAACAAAATTACTTATATGTCGAACAATATGTATTTACATGAACAATATTAACGATAACAAATGACAATAAATTGTTGACTATCATATCTCAACTGAAATTTCAATGATTGTTAAATTAATTCATGTAAATATCGTTCAAGCATTTCATGTTGTCCTTTTTTGGTCATTTATTTGGAAAATTCAATAGCAACAAATTCAATAAGTGCCGCATCATAAATTTAAACAAACCATTCATTTATCAATATCTTAATCTTTCGATTGTTTCGAATAAAATTGAAAAACAACAAATAACAATGTAAATGGCTTGGAAAAAATGGAAAAAGAACGACAAATATGAAAAAAAAAAAAATGAAGAAAGAAAAAAAAAAGAGTGAAGATGCAACAACTTTGTGTAACGGAAGAAGGCAATTCATTGTTTCGCCCATAAGTGTAGATGATCAATTAATGAAAACAATGACCACTTTTCATCGATATTAATAAGTGGTGTGCACAAGTTAAGTATTGTTCGTGTGTTAATTCTCCCCTCTATTAAATCTCCTTTTGGACATTTTTCTACATTTTTTTATTTTCTATTTGTTTGTTCATGTATTTACTCTTCAAGTATATGCTTGATTTTAAATGTGAAAATAATTAAAAAACACAGAAATCTTTAACATGATATTAAATTGATTAATTTGAATTTACATTATGAAAAATTATTCAGTTTTAACATTTTGAGTTCTTCTCAAATTTTTCGAAAATTTCAAAACGATACCAGTGTATTTTCGACTAACGTCATCTCTGTCGAAAATATTGAACTTTTGCCATTGCATTTGATTGTATGGAAATCTTGCGGCAACATCTGCCAATAGATCGCTTGACATTGACGACCACAATTTTATTTCTGTGTTAAAGCTTGTCAATTTGAAGAAAATTGTATTAGAAACAGTGAAAATCTGCGTAGAAATCGTGTAAAAATCCATCCATTAATAATATTTTTCAGATAGAGCTAGAGCTGCTCATGAACCGAACATGAACCGTTCATGTTCGAGAATGGTTTCACTTTTATGTTCATGTTCGTTCGGGTTCGGTTCGATTTGTTCGAAAGAGAAAAAAGGGTGTTCATGTTCGTTCGAGTTGAAGTTCAGTTTGTTCGAAATGTTCAATTTCGGTTCATGTTCGTTCGAATATTGTTCAATTAACTGAACCAAATTGAACTGTTCAATACAACAATTAATTAAGCAATAATATTTCGAATATGTTTTGTTTAAATCGAAAATTCCTATTATTCATATTACAACCGAACTATTGTTCGGTTGTTTTTCTCAGAAAATGAAGCAGTGCCAAAGTCGCTTCAGCAAAGAAATTTATTGTCTCTTACGCCATCTCAAGTCGAGTACGGTGTTAATTTAAATTAATATCAAACAAAATTGAGAAAATGAATTTCTATGCCGTGGGCAAGTACATCAACGATCGATTAATGTACTACGGCATAAATCTTGCGACGTTACATTGGAAGTGATCTCTATCATTTATACACTGAATCAGCACATATACCATTACGGAATGCAAACGACAAATCGTATCTTTTTACCGTTTCCGTTGGTACAGTCAATGTACATTGATAAATCGCTTTCATGCAAAAAAAATTCATACGTTGATAAATCGTATAGATGGCGTCAAGTATGTAAAATTTGAATGAACAGTAACAGATCGTATTTATGAACCAGTTGAAACATTTCGGAAACATTTTGTGTGTTCATGTTCGTTCGATTTCGGTTCTTTGTTCACGTCTGAAACATTGTATACTTTAATGTTTTACCAATTTTGACCTGTTCTTAATTTATTATTTCGAACAGAAAGAATGTTATCAGAAATGTGTATTAAAAGGGAAAAAAGTATAGTGGAATTAGGTAACTATTTCTATATTTTTATGTGTATTTCTATCAATAAACTTTGTGAAATTTCAAATCAATTGATTAGTTTGATTTGGAAATAGCAAGACATTTCAATCAAACAATCCAACTAAATTGATCTGGAATATTGAACTTTATTCGTATTTTCATTGTATTTTTTTTTTTTTAATTAAGTCAAAAGAACGGAATGTGAACGAAAAATGAATTTCAAAACCAACTTCTTTGAAAAAATTATATCGATAATTCTTCTTTCAGGCTCACAGGTTTATTATGAGTCAAGAATATATATAAATAACAATTTGCTCGAAACATGCTTGCGAAACATGGAAGACCCCAACAATTACTTTGAGCACTGTCCTTTTTGGAAAACATGAAAGAATCCATCTTACAACAAATCGAATTCATCAATTGTTTGAATGTTTGCTATACAACCAGAAGCTGATGAGCAGAATGAGTTGAAAATTGGTAAGAATAAAAAATATTTAAATTATGTTTTTACAAAATAGCAGAACATATTCGGTTAAACTGCAAAACTGAAAGACGGATTGGACGTGATTCAATTGAATGTTATCCACCGGCTGAAAATTAAAAGTTAAATTTATTTCACCATCATCATTACCTCCACTACCATTACATACATTCTATGCCTTTTTTTTCTTCCTTTCGAAATTCTCGTTAACTCAGTATTCGAGCAAATTTCACTTTTAAATTTACGGCAATCTCACAAAATTTTTATTCACTATGCGATTTTTTTTTACGTTTGATCTATTAGTGCTTTCAATTTCTTTTGTTGACTTATATTCTTCTTGAGTCGTTTTACTCTCACAATTCATTGAATGATCGGCTAGCAAAACATTTCACGTTGATCCGAAGATTCTGACTTTAATTATGCGTTGATTTTCTTCAAAAATACCGACTTTTGCGTTGATTTTTTTTTTTTTTTTTTTGTTTTGAGAATACTCGAGGGAATCACTCTCAGATTTTAACAGTATACTTATGTACTTATAAAAAAATCATCGATTAGCGATTTTTCAGTTGATCCCCCAGTTAAGTAACGTTATATTACGGATGTTAAATTGAGTTTAGAAAAGATATTATTTCAAGTGCACTATGTGCATTTATTGAATTCATAATACATTTTGAACTGTCTTTATCAAAGCTGTACAGGTTATTTATACATTTTTTGTTCTTGAATTTTTCGTATCAGATTAATTTATTTACAATTGTATCATTTCAATTATTATTTGAATGTCAACCAAATCGATTTCTAAAATTTAATTACAATTTTCAATTATCAATATCTCACTAATTTGCTACTTTACTTAAATTCGTCATTCAATTTCCTACATTATGCAATATGTGCTATTTATTCACAATACATTGTGCATCATACAATATGAGTTGAAAATTAATTTTTATAATATCGTTATTTGTAGCGATATTAACTCACGCAATCGACTGAAGTGAAACGACAAGAAAATTTTGAACTTTGAAAGCAACTCAATGAAATCACACTTCAAACATAGACAACATCTTTGATTATTGCGTACATACACAATTCGTATCGTTGAGAGCGATTGAGAGACGAAAATTCAAAAATGGGCCTATACAATGTGTGAAAATACAGTAATAAATTCGAGTTTATTTCAACTTGACAAAAAAAAAAAAAAAAAAAAATCGACAACAACGACGATGACAAAGACAACGAAGATATTACACAAAAATTAATGCCACAAGACTGAAAAGAAGAAGAAGAAGAAGAAGAAAGAGAAGGAGAATTATAATTTAAGAGCGATGACCACAAAAGAAAGAAAAACGCACATACACATCGTATTTTGGGTACATCGACCCAATGAATGAGGTAAAAATAAACAAACTTTTAAATATTTTAAGTTACGTTCAATTCATGTGTTTATTTTTTTTTTTTTTTTTTTTTTGTTCATATTTGGTTTTGTTTTTTTCACGTTGCTTTTGAGGCGTCAAAACACAAAGAAAAAAAAAATATGAACGAAACAAAAAAGTTTAAAAGACCGACTATGACGAAAACATGAACGCATATAACGAAATTTGTTCGAAAGTAAAATTTTGTATGGAGTTATAGCGTATGTTTGAACTTACATTTGGAACAATGTTGAGAGGGGAAGGGTAAAAAAAAAGAGAGCTCCAAAAAGATAGAGACATGCAGATAAAGAAAAAGATAGAGAGACAAAGCGCAAGCGAAGAGAATAAAAAAAAAATGCGTATTGCATGCGATGAAAAGAACGAAGCTCAACGCGCCCAACTGACCATTTTTGTTTTTTTTTTTTTTGCCAAATTTTATAGTCTTGAGCAGTGTTTTTTTCTTTTTGTGAATACATTTGTTGCCAACAAAAGTATCATGGTCTAACTAGACACAAAATAAATAAAAAAAAATCACTCACACACTCTGAACCACTTCACAAACATTTACCATTCAACAGCTCAAGCAGATTAAATAAATTGTCGGTCGTTATTATTTTAGGCAATGCAGGAAATGGGAATTCTATTTATATGAGCAGTTTAAAAAGATATTCAACACAAAAGAAGCCATAATTTTACTTTGAATAAAGATATTTTTTTTTTTTTTTTTTTTTTTCAAAAAATTTTATAAAATTAAACCATCATCGTTATGGGGCCAAGTTTGTTTAGTCTATTGTTTATTCAAAAAAATTTTTATCTCTCTACATCGTACAAATGTAGAAATGGTGAAATTTGCATAGTCAAGACACATAAACACATTCATGATGCAGAAATTCATAGGCCATGTCAAACATTAATGTTTATCAGTGCAATAAAATCGACCACAATTTTTATTATTGAAATGATTTTGATCATACACAATATTTTCGCTGTAATTTTCCATTCTCAAAAGATTACTTCAAAATATTTTACCGAACAAATGAAATAACAAGTAAAAACTTGGTAGCATTAAATAGCAAACACATAGAAAAATTATGTTCATACACATAGACACACAATGACTATAAACTTTATAGTATAATGTATGATCAATTCATCGAAGCGTTCGATCATGAATACAATACAATTTAAAAAAAAAAAACAAAACGAAAAAAAAATAGAACAGCATGAAAACGAAATATCGAAATATTATAACAAAAACAAGTAAAGTAATATATATACATAAATTACTCTAATGGAACAATCAGTGAATTGGCATATTTGTAAAGCACGAAATTACAGCTACGTATTTTATTGTGTTGCCATTGATTGCCGTCAAGCGATTTGATTGCAAAAATGAGAGTAATGCGCGAACGTGATTCCCACATGACTGATTTGACCGTAATGTAATAGATAGTAATGCATTGAAAATAAAAGTAGATAAGAACGATGAACGGAAGAATCGAGTGTGCGAGCACAATATCACATTTTTTAGGTACTCGACACTTTCAAGATATAAATTTAGAGATAGAAAATAAGAGAGAGAGAAAGTGAGCGATCGAGGGAGAGAGAGAGTGCTATCGAGAGACAGAGAGAGAGAGAGAGAGAGAGAGAGAGCGATCGAGGGGGAGAGAGAGAGAGAGAGAGACAGAGATCGAGGGAGAGAGAGAGAGAGAGAGAGAGATCGAGGGAGAGAGAGAGATCGAGGGAGAGAGAGAGAGAGAGAAAGCGATCGAGGGAGAGAGAGAGAGAGAGAGGGAGAGAGAGAGAGAGAGCGATCGAGGGAGGGGAGAGAGAGAGAGAGAGAGAGAGAGAGAGAGTGCTATCGGAGAGAGAGAGAGAGAGAGAGAGAGAAAGAGAGAAAGAGTGAAAAAGAGAGAGGGAGACGAAGAGAAAGAGTGATCGAGGTAGAGATAGAAAGAGATTGGGTTTGAGTGTGAAAGAACGAGAGTCAAACTAAATGGTGAAAAATTAAAATAGTCAAGCGTCCACTGATTATCAAATCTCATTTGTCATCATGTTACGCGCGTATCTCTCTGTCTCTCTTTCTCTCTCTCTCTCTCTCATTCGCTTATATTTCAAATTGATTACTTTTCCGGTGCAATGAATACAGTATCACAAAGAGAAAATATATTATATATACGACAGCATCGACCGATACGAATTTTGTGATGAGTTTAATTAGCGCAACCAATTGCGCCTGTTTTGTAGCCTAAGTATCAAATTTTGCAATTGATGTTAGAGAGGCTGCGTTTTCTATTTTATGCAATCTTTCTCTCTTTTATTCATTCAATTTCAATTGAATGTTTGGATTTGCTGTGCGAATGTGTCTATTTCAATTCGAAATTCATTTGTTTAAATTCAAAGTGATTTAATGAGAAGATAATTGATGGCAATTAACAGCCACATCAAAATGAAATTCAACGATGATAATTCGCGTGAATGTTTTTGTAAATCGACATGAAAAATAACAATTCATATTTTTAACGGAATATTTCAATCAGCAAAATAGCAATCTAGCATTTTCCATTGAAATTCATTTTTCATGTTAATTTTTTTTTTTTTTTTTCTTTTCATTTATCTGTTTCCTATATTAGATCTTTTATGTTTGTTGGATGAATATGCGAATGAACAAAGATCAAACATCAAAAATATTAAACAAAAGGCCATTTTATATTATTACGCCCTTTGAATAAGCTCCAAGCTAGCATAACATTTTATTGAAGGCATATAGTGACACGTACATTAAATTCGGAAACAACTGAACGAATTTCGTTGGGATTGGTATGCGATTGAAAATGTATTTTCCGTAATAATAATCAACATATACGATCATAGAATTAGATATTCTATGAATTTGCCAAAGGATGAAATACGCAGCACGAAATTTACTTCTTTTCATAAGTTGTTTTGTATTCTTTGTATTTTCTTTTTGTTTTTTTTTTTCTTTTTACTTATTCTCGCTCTCTCCATCTTGTTCGCAATATTTTTTTTTTTTCTTTTCTTTTCCCTTCTGCTTTGCCATTGATAGTGAATGCTCGAGGTCTGTGTCTATACATATGATATACTGTGATCGGCTGTTGTGAGTTGTAAACAGTGCCAACAATAATCATATGTTTTTTGTTTATCGTTACGTTTATGCCACTATGTATCCGTATGTTGTACATTGCATCTACCATTTACTTGATGATTTCTCGTTTTGATGCCATTCTGCGCGTCTGTTGACGCTCAAAAACATACACACACACATACACACACACACACACGCTCATGCATGCACAGAATTCATTCGAATGCAACAGAATGACTGGATCATTCGATGCAATTGATATGGCATTTAATCTATATTGACAATTAAAAACTATGTATATCTAATGTCTATTTTTAAGTAGAAATTCAATTTGTACAATTATTATATACTGTTTTTCTTTTTCATTTATTTGTCAATCAGTTTCTTTGGGATTTGCAGTATTACAAATTAAGTATAGTGTGGAGAAAAATGACGGAGAGAGAGAGATAGAGAGAGAAAGAGAAAGAGAAGAGATATCTAGAGAAGTTTCGAGAAGATGAGGCAGAGGTGGAGGGAAGATGGAGATACAAAGAGGAAAAGATTCGATGAAGAGAGATCGAGAGAGGTAGAGGGAGGCGAGAGAGAAAGAAAAACACGTCGTTGAAAAGAGAATAAAAGACGAAATATCAAGAAAGATAGAAAATAAGGATTCGAGAGAGAGAGAGAGAGAGAGCGAGAGAGAGAGAGAGAGAGAAGATAGAGAGAGAGAGAGAGAGAGAGAGAGAGCGAGAGAGAGATAAATAGCAATTTTAAAAAATCAAGTAAAGAATTACACAAATTGTGACAAAGACAATAATATCTTAAGCAATAATATATTGTTGTAATTATAACAATAATAAAAAAAAAACTAAGCTCACCTTAAACTAGATCAATGTTATTCGAAGCCCGTTTGCTAATTATTTTCCTTGTCACCGAATGCGTGCACACATACTTTTATCCAAACACACAATGTTGAAAACAAAGAGGTTGCACTGTATTTAATTTTTGTGTTACAATATATATATACACTCGATGCAACGATTGAGTATATCAGCGGTCACACTGATATTCAGGTTTCGGATGCGAATTCGATTTGTTTTGTAATAACGAGATTTTCGTGCTTAAGTGATGAAGTTCATTTGATAAAAAAAAAAAAACAAATGAACGACAAACGTTTAACGCTTTTTCAATTCGAAAAGAAATGAAAAAAAAAAATAATGAAATGAAAGCAATTGTCACACACGCCCGAAATAAATACGTTGCAATTCAAACAAAAGATCAATGGGAAGAAAGACGAAATTGAGCAGCTCAAAATATGAGCCTTAATAACAAAAAATCAACGAGAAATAAACCACGAAATTCAAAATGAATTACGAAAAAAATGGACAAACTCAATGATATCGTGCTAAAAGAAAAACACAATAAAATCAACCGTTTGTTCAGAATATATTCAACCGTTTAATTTGACTCTATTCAAATCATGAATAATATAGTGCGTATGATTCGAATAACGAAACGAAACGAAAAAAAAAAAATTGTTTTTCTTTTTTTTTCTGCGTATACTTTTGTTTTGTGCGCGTAGTAAACGTAATTCTGCTGCGTGTGTTTACGATGTGAGGTTTGTTGAAAATCTGCTTGAAATATTGTTCCACTGCGATTTTATTTCACTCTCTTTGTTTACAACCTTTATCATTTAATTTCAGTACAACAGTCACAACAATCGCAATAGCACAAATACATTCAAATAATGGCCTATTGAATTCAGTCGACACAATCGTTGTGTGTGTGTGTGTGTGTGCATGTGAGTGCCTTTGTCTGTATATACGCGTCGTAGTTTTTTAGATGGATTCAATTCAGCTGTTAGTCATGTACATGCTCAACACTATATATAGTTAGTTTGTCTTTTGTTTGCTGTTCATCTACAAACTGTACTTTATGCTTGTCTTTGCAAATGTACATTTACATTTTTGTTAAATCTCTTTCTCTCTCACGCATGCCCTCTTTTCTCTCTTTTTTTCCTCTCTATCTCTTCCTGTCTCTCTTCCTGTCTTTCTCTCTCTATCTCTTTCGTTCTCCCTCATGCTCTTTCTCTCTCCCTCTCTCTTTCTCTCTTTCTCTCTTTCTCCCTTTCTCTTTCTCATCTCCTTCTATCCCTTTCTTTCTCTGCAAAACCAATATGAAAATTTTAAAAAACATTAAACCGATTTTGAATCCCATTTAAATGCATTACAATTTAAAATGATCGAGTGTATCGTTGATTTTTCATATATTGATTCGTATAATTCACTTCATTTTAAAATGAAATTTACATTTGCCTGTTGAATTTGAAAAAAAAAAAAAAATCCAACTGAATCAATAAATAACAATGTATAACGGAACTTTTTTTTGTTTTGGAATTCTTGCAACAAAATGTGACAACGATTTTTTAAATTAAATCTCAAATCGATTTCAATTCATTTTAAATGTATTCAAAATTTCAATGTTACAATTCTGATAAATTATTTCATCATCTTTTTAAAACAAAAATTCATTACATTTACATACATAGTTACGCCATCTATTGTTGTATGTTCACAATATTTGCCGTGATCGATTTAAGCACATTTTTATATGAAAATTGTTCTTCAAGTTTGTGGAGAGATTCCGTTTATTTTTTTTTTTTTCAATGAAAATTTGAATTTTACTTTTTCTCTCCATCTTTGAACATTTTTTTTCCCGTCTAATTATCTGTCACATTGTTCAAATAGTGATTTTAAGATTTGACTCTCTTTGTAGAATACAAATTTAATGATTTAGAGTTCAGAAAAGACAGAAATGAATTGAAAAATGTCCAAACAAAGGAACGAAAGAAAGTAGAAAAAAATGGGACTCAAATAACCAATCTTCCCAATTAAACTTGAACCATCGTTTTGATTTATATGAATGAAAATGAATTCGAAATTGAATGATCCATCAAAATGAACAAATCCAATAAATCAAAATGAACAAAACGAATCCAAACTGCCTCTTTGGACGGAATAAAATTTCAAAATAATGAAACTGCTGAAATGGAAATGGAAACAAATTCAAAATCAACACTATGGTCAAAACAAAATGCAGAAAAAATGAAAAAAACAACATTAATTTTCTCTTAAAAAAATTCATTTTATTCAAAACCCATTAAACTATTTAAATGATTAACGAATTTGATCATATTATTGTGACCAGGTTCATATTGTTTAAGCAATGTAATTTTCTTATCGAGATCTGTTAATGTTTCAGTTAATGTATTTGGTGAACAATACAATAAATGTCCATCAATAAATAGTTGATGCGCCAATTCTGTTTGATGATTATGCATAAGTTTATCATTAACAACAACAATTAATGGTTTCTTAGCGGTAAGAATTTCAATACAACTACCAGCACCAGCATGACTTATAACAAGATCACTTCCTAGAATATCATCTAAAATGTTTGCTTTATAATCATAACATTCAATTTTTATTGAATATTGCTTTTCAACACGTTCAATGGTTAATGCATCGATTTTCTTTCCTGATCCATATTGTATACACAATGAATGGCATTGCAATTGTTGTAATAATGTTAATATTTCATCAGTAAGTATTACATTAACAAGTTCATCAAATTGTGTTGTACCAACTGTTACAAAAACACTACGTAATGTTAACATTTTGTTTTTTTTTTTTATTTTTTCTCTCGATTTTTTTTTTTTTTTTTTTTTGTTATTTTTTTTCACTTTTTCATCCGATTTATCTTCGATCTTGTTTTGATGAGTTGTTTTGTGTAAATTAATGTCAACAATATGACATCTATCACTGCTATCGTTCAAATATCGTACTAGATTATTACAAATGTAATAATTGACATTCGAATAACATTCAAATTTCGTCGCGCCAATAAAAAAATCCAAATTCAACAATAATTTTTCATTGATTTGCTAAATATACTTTTTTTTCTCTCGTTCTGGTGATTTCTCTTCTTTTTCTTCTTTTTCTTCTTCTTCTTCTTCTTCTTCTTCTCCTTTTCCTTCTTCTTCATAAAATGTATTGGGATTTGTACATACACAAAGCACACAATGTTCAAACGACTAAAATCTGTTTTCGGTTTTTGTTGCTATTAAAAATTTAAATCAAAGCGAAAAATACACACTTTTACTGGCACTTTTTTTATGAATGTTTAATATTGTTAGTTGAAATGGCTCTAAAATTAGATGAATTTATTTTATTAGTATCGGGATGACGGTTTCTTCTCTTTCATTTTATTTTTTTATTTTTTCTGTTACATTGCCATTAGTACCGGAACGACGACGGTTCATTTAAACATCGAAAAGAATAAGAAGAGAAAGAGAATCATTAAAATCATTGATTACTTCAAAATGTGTATTGCATAATTGACACCTATGGATTTAATAGCCGAAAAAAAAATTAAAATTTTTTTTTTTTTTTCCAAACAATATTCTCGGATTTTTCGTCAGCAAAAATTGAGATGAGATTTCAGTATTATCGAATATTTTGAATTGATCGGTGATTTTCATTTTTTCTTCCCATCAAATTTGAAAATTGTTTTTTTTACATATTTTTTCACGTAAATCATTCCTGCTGAAGACTTTATACACAAATTGTGTTCTTTCAGCGAATCTTTTTACAAAATTATTAAAATTTCTCAAAAATTGATATTCGTATATAATTTGCTTCATCGCGTAAATTTTAATGCAATAACAAAGTGTATAAGCGTTGCAGTAACAAATGGTAAATTAAAAGAAAAAATTTATTTTTTGAATCATATCATTGTAATTGGCCGTTAACAATGTGAATCGAAGCTAATTATTTTCTGGATAACAGAAAGGACTTGAATATAAAAATAAAAATAAAAATAAAAAAAAAATTTTTTTTGTTCATGAAACATTCAAAACACACAATGTGTTGGCCTTAATTTTATTCATAATGTCAGTTGTGTATCGATGTTTGACTATCATTGTTTGGCATTTTGGTTTTTCCATTTTTTTTTTCTCTTGCCTTTTACACTCTTGAGTTTGTATGTTCACTCATTTTTGAGTTTGTATGTTCAAATATTGGCGCGCAACAAAATAGCACAACAATCAAGAATATCAACTCAATGACCGAACATGTGTACTTAATTGAGAACAAAAAAGAAAGAAAGAAAAAACCAAAATGAACAACAAAACCAATATATTCGAAAATATATTCCGTTGGTATTATGTCGATGTATGGATTGATCCAAATTGTGTGAATTGTAAATAATTAAAATAATATTAAAGACTGGTTAAAGACTAAACAATTTGCATATTTTGAATTTGTCTTGAAACAAAATAGATATTTCAATGCATCACATCATATACATTATATGATATACTGTTGATATTATAACAATTGATGTACACGCGGTCAGATCACAAAATGCCCGGATTGTGAAACCATCCAATTTGAAAATGAAGTAAAAATTGCTGAATTTTGCACCAATTTTCATATGGCAACCGAACGGAGGCTGGCTACCGTCATTCATCATATTATATACAATATTATTTGCTAGACAATATAGTCGAATGACAATGACGATATTCTTCACTTGTCTATAGAATAAACGGTTTCACCAAACAAGAAGAATTATTATATGAAAGAAAACATCAACCAACAACAACAATAACCAAATGAAAATTGAAGATGAATAAGCCGATATTTGCAGTGAAACACACACAGTACACAGAGTGTATTATTTTTGTTGTTGTTGTTGTTGCTGTTGTTATCTTCACAACAGTTTTGCACATTTCGGTCGCTTTCTTGTTCTATTCGTCATACATTCACATACAACACTTATTGGCTCCTTCGTACATTGCTCGTTCAATTATGAATATCAGTTAGGTGTTGCGTTTTGCTTAGCAAACAAGTCATATTGTATTAGTCCATTTTAGATTGTGTGAATCGATTTAAATCGAAACAGTTTTTTTGTTTTTTAAGTTATTTTCATTTTTTTCATGAAGAATTTTCATTTTTGTTAAAAATATATTAATTCAACAATTTCACTTTCGTTTTGTCATTTTGATTATTTATTTTTTAAATTTGCCACGTTTTTTTTTTTGTGTGTTAAGTTTCAAGTGTAAATTTTGTGGGAAAATTGAATAAGAATAAAACAAACAAAACACAAGAGAAAAAAAAACATATATATATATGAAAAGAATAATTTGAATAATACACATTGCGTTAAATATATTTTCGCATCAGTTAATTTTCGATGCAAACAACATCTTTGTGTACCATTCGAATCGTTTAAATAAGTAAGTTTACAATTTATTTGACGCTAAATAAATGTGACATATTCTTATAAAAGGGAATACTTCTGATTACCATGTGATTTTGAACAATGCACATTTTGATTTGAATTTTTTTTTTATCACCATTAACAACAAAAAAAACAACAACAACAGCAGAATACCGTTATTTGAAATTTTACCGCACATAGCATACAATGCACACACATACACACACACACAATCTAAATGTGGGCTTCTACTGTAAATCAAATTATTGAATGTGATATTTTTTTTGTTTTTTTTGCCAAAAACTTTACATCATTGTTAGTTGTCAACAAATTTATTAGAATATTCTTGTGATTTCATTCGAGCACATTGATTACATATTTTAATCATATTATCCAATTAATATACTCTGGAATAGTGATTTTCATCACAAAATTCATGCTGAGTGTCAAAGTGGAACTCGACACGGTACTAAGGAGCGAAGTGAAAGAGAAGTAAGAGCAAATCAACAGAAAGAGAGAGAGAGCGAAAGAGAGCGAAAGAGAGAGTTAGAGATTAAAAGAGAGAGAAAGAGAGAGAGATCTAATAGAAAATTCGATCAAAATTGTTGATTTCAATTTTTCCAATTCAAAATTCTTTCCGGTTTGCTTTGGATTTCATCGCTTGTTGTTGTCAGAACTTCTTTTTTGAAAAACCTTGAAACCAAGAAAATAAAAAACCAAAACAAAATAGTTTATATTCTTCGATAATATCCGGATCCTGTATAAACTACTATAGTCAACTATCCTTTTGTTCATCTAAGTTAACGCATTGTCATCATTCACTTCAAAATACTTGACAAATCTCTTTCAATTGTTCCGATTCATTTACATACATGAAAATAATCCAAACTGAATTCAGTTGAAATCAAATCAAATCACTTTCAATGCTGATTCATCTATAACGGGAAATTTGTCATAAATATTCGTTTACATTAACCCAAACAATGGCCAGACATAATAAAATTAGATCGTTGTAAAACAAGTAAACGATGTTCTGTTTATCCATTTCAATGGATGAATCATATCAATTAAAATAATGAAGAAAACACATTTCGTTCAAGTTTTGGGATATTTAAAAATTTAATTAACAAATGATGTTCTTGCATACTTGATGTTTGGTTTATTTTTTTTCATTTTCACATTTTCAACATCAATGTCTGTATCTTTCGTTCTCTTTCTTTCTCTCAATTGCAATCTTTCTTCATCACATTTCATTTGCTCTCGTTCACTTAATTGCTTGCCGCTAGTATGCTTTTTCTCATTTTAACACAATTTCGTTTTTGTTCTGAGTTTCACTTTCAATCTCACTCGCACTTGCACTCACATACATATTTTGTTATTCTTACTCTCAATTTCAATTTGATGTATTCTTTTTATCAAGCAAGACACACTTTTGTTTGTGAATTAATACAATATTTAATGTTCGAGTGGTCATATTGACAATTCAAACCGAACATTTAAAAAAAAAAAAAAAAAAAAAATGAATGCATTCGATTGTGTTCGATATCGAATGTTGTTGATTTTTGAAAAAAAAAAACAAAAATTTATTAAATTCAAACAAAGTAATTTATTCATTTTAATTTTTGTCTTGTTTGTGTCCGTGTCCGTGTGTGTGTATGTTTATGTCGTAAAATGTTTGACCTCGAAAATAAAATGTGATAAACTGTTATTATCTCCAATACGAGTGCGTATCCGCATTAGCATCTGTTTCAATTTTTTTCTTTTTCTTTTTTTTTTCGGCACTTGTGTGTCATTATCATGGCTCTTTCTGTGATATATTTATTACGCATGTATTCATAAATTGAAATGAATATCGGTTCTATGAAATTGCGTTCACCTATTTGGCACGTTCACCCCATCGAGAGCACATTTTCTTAACTCATCAACATTTTATTCTTTTGTCATACACGTTTCAAAGCGGTTTCTTCGGCATTTGCGTTTTGTTTTTTCTTTTGCTTCCTTTGTTACTTCTTCGTGTTCTTTTTGGTTCGTCCATTTCATGGATAGTTATTATTTAATATCAATTTCAACAAATATTCACAATGTTTGATTGTAATAATCGGTTTGATTGTGAACCACAATATTAGGTGGATCATTGTCAAGTAGCTGACAATTTTCATAAAATTAACTGCTCGTAATAGTAATTTAAGCAATAAGGAAACGTTCTTACGATGAAATTTAATTCCGGACACTCAATCAATTGAAACGACGTTTTTAACTGGCAATAAATTATGTTTTATTTTATTAAAAGTCGACTCAAGTTAATCAAAATATTGTCATCACGGCTACGATACTAAATATATCCATCTAAATCAACTCCACACCATATTAGTTGGAATATGATAAACAAGAATTTCCATTGTGACCACCAACCATGTAATAATATTAGTTGCACTATATGGATATTGTAAATTTTATTATAATTCCGATTGGTTTGCAATTGACGAGGGATTTCCTTATTAATTACATGGAATTATTAACATGTTCATTTTTCATTGAAATTGAAGCAAAAACGGAAACTTATGCTCATCAATCCAATACAACCATCGATATTGAAGCAAAAAAAGAAAAAAAAAGAAAAAAAAAAGAAAAAAAAAAGAAAAAAAAGAAAAAAAAAAAAAGAAAAAAAAATTGAGAAAATGAAGAAAGAAAAAAGGACAGTGCATAAGAAACCCGCTTCTTGTATTAAATTTCGACTGCAGTAATACAATATACTTTCGTTTCATTTTCTATAGGGAAGATTCCCATTATTTCTACATCATTGCGTTAGTCGAATGCAATTGCATTGAATCATTTCGTTGTGGGACAGCAATACTAATTGTAAACACTGATTAAAAAATGAACACAGACGACAATTTCTTTTTAATTATTTAAATTCATCATTTTTTTTCCAATTTAATTCAATGTTTTTTCCAATTTTAAATTTTTTAGATCATTTTGGATTTTTCCATTGTTTTTTTCATTGTTTTTTTTTTTCTTCTCTTTTTTTTGTCCATTTCAAAAGCATTTTTCGAAAATATACGCCATAATGAATGCAGCGGAAAGATTTAATATGGATGATGGTGGTAAAACTGATGATGATCGTCGTACAAAAAATGGAATTACATTTACATCATTGCAAATATTTATGGCATGTACAATTGCTACATTTTTATTGGTTGCAGCCGTATTGATAACATACAATTTTGGAATATGTTCAAATATAAATGTTCAATCAGAAGTTTGTGATAAAAAAAATGTTATTCCAATAACAATATCAATAAATAAAAGTCAAACAACTGATGAAACAAAAAAGCTTATTAAATTTCAAGAAGATTTACGAAATAATCGATCAAATGTACGTTTACCAAAAACAATGCATCCATTACATTATGAATTAAAATTGCAACCATTTTTAACAAATGGTAATTTTACATTTAATGGTGATGTACGAATTCAAGTGAATGTTACAAAAAATTGTCAAAATATAACATTACATGCGGCCGATTTAAAAATGAATGAAATTAATGTATGGAAAATTGGAAATGGAATGCAAACGGATAATATAATTCGAACTGAAATTCAAATATCAACAAAATATGCCATTGAACCGGATCAATTGTATATTATTATATTTCCAAATGAACTTGAACCAAATAATATTTATGAAGTTCATATTAAATATACGGGCATTTTAAATGATATGCTACAAGGATTTTATCGAAGCTCTTATGTTATCAATAATGTAACACGGTAAGTGAAAAAGTTTAAATTGCTTGGATGTTAAGGGGTTTTTTCCTTTTAAGTGATTAAATTCGATTATTTTGTTTGTGATAATTTTCAGATGGTTAGCAACAACACAATTCCAACCGACTGATGCCAGGCGTGCATTTCCATGCTTTGATGAGCCAGCTTATAAAGCGAAATTCAAAATTTGGATTGCAAGACAATCTAATATGACGGCATTGTCAAATATGCCCAGAGTTAATACATCAGCGGAAATGTAAGCTTTGATTTTTATTACTTTTTTTCTTCGATTTGTTTTTTTTCTTTTCCGAGCACTGAGACTTTCCACAGATTTTGTTGTTGAATTTGATTAGTTCGAACTCTCAACACTTCCATTCATAATGCAAATCTAATGCGCTTGAGTTTGGCGCTGTTTGTGTGTTGTTCGGTGAAGGCTCAGTGTTCGTTCATTTCTTCAATTTTTTTTTTTTTTTTTTTCATTTTTTTTCATTTTTCTTTTTTCATTTTTCCATTTTCTCATTTTTTTTTTCTTTTCTCATTCTTTCATTAGACCAGAATCGCCAGGCTATTATTGGGATGAATTCCAAGAATCAGTACCAATGTCAACATATCTCTTGGCATTTGTTGTATCAGATTTTAAGAATATAACTGTAGGAAGAATAAGTGTATGGACTCGACCAGATGCAATCAATTCGGCACAATTTGCGCTCAATGTTAGTCTAAAAATTTTGGATTATTTTGAGAGATATTTCGATATTCCATATCCATTACCAAAATTAGATATGATTGCAATACCCGATTTTTCTGCCGGAGGTAATTTCCAATTGTTCATTTAATATCAAAATGAATTAATAACAATTTTGATTTTTTTTTTTTTTTTTTTTTGCCATCGCGAATGCAATGAAACATTTTGATGATTAGCAATGGAAAATTTCGGTTTGGTAACATTTAGAGAGGTGACATTATTGCATGATGAAAATATTTCAGCACCATTGAATAAGCAACGTGTCGCAACGATAATTTCACATGAATTGGTTCATATGTGGTTTGGTAATTTAGTTACACCAAGCTGGTGGTCTGATTTATGGTTAAATGAAGGTTTTGCATCATATATGGAATATGTTGGCGCAAATATAATAAATCCAGCATGGCGAGCATTAGATCAATTTTTATGCAATGAAGTTCAATCGGTATTTATTCTTGATTCATTGGCATCATCACATGAAATATCTGTACATGTTCATGATCCAGATAGTATCAATGAATTATTTGATCGAATTTCATATGGAAAAGGTGCAGCAATTATTCGTATGATGGAACATTTTTTAACAACTGAAGTTTTTCAAAATGGTTTGCATACATATTTAACCGATAAGTAAGTGAAAAAAAAAAAAAAATCAATTACAGTAAAGTTGAATTTACAGAAGAATATTTTAATGATTTTACACATTTTTATTTGCATAGAGAATATCAAGTTGCCACACCAAATGATTTATGGGAACATTTAACAAAAAGTGCTCAAGAAAGTCATACATTTGATAATTTAACAAATGTTAAAGAGATTATGGATGCATGGACAACAAAAATGGGTTTTCCCGTTGTAAATGTATCACGTAATTATACAACAAATCAAATTGAATTTTCACAAAGTCGTTTTACATTTATTGCACCGGCACAATGGAAATCATTACAAATTAAATACAATGAAGCATTATGGTGGATACCACTTAGTTATACAACAGCCACTGAGGCTGATTTTGAAAATACAAAACCAAAAGATTGGCTTCGTGGTACACAAAAATTTACTAAAGATTCCGTTAATATTTCTAGCAATGATTGGATTATTGTAAATATTCAAGGCACAGGTTTGTTTAATTTCTATCATTAGCAATTTAATTCATTATCATCTTAACAATTTTTTTTTTTTTCAATTTCAATTTGGTCAATGATTTTTTTTTTTCATCTTTTTAAAGGTTACTATCGTGTTAATTATGATGTAACAAATTGGAAATTGCTAACAAATTATTTACATGATCCACAAAAATTTCCAAAAATTGCTCCAACAAATCGTGCACAAATCATTGATGATGTTCTTACATTAGCTAGAGCCGGACAATTGGATTATCAAATTGCATTAAATTTAACACGATATTTAGTTAATGAAACGGAATATGTTCCATGGCGTACAGCAATTGGTGCATTTAGTTTCATTGAGAGCATGATATCATCGGGTTCGGATTACTATTTGTTCAAAGTACGTTCAACTTATAATATTCGATTAAGCATTTATTTAAAACATACTTAAGCATTTATTCAAAATAGAAATTATTCAAAACATCAATTTACCCATTGAAATTTGTTAAAATTACTTACTTACTTACTTATTAATTACTATTCAATTTTCACAAATTTTCCTTTAATTTTCATGAATTTTTTTTTAATGCTTTTTCTTCATTTCTCAAACAGAATTATATGTTTAGCTTGATTGAAAAAATATACGAACACGTTACGACATCCCAGGACAATGATGATCAATTACTTTCATACAAACGCATTGAAATCACACAATTTGCCTGTCGATTGGGTTACAAAGCTTGCGTTGATCGAAGTATAAACCTATTCAAAGAATGGATGAATACACCCGATCCGGATAACATGAATAAGTAAAAAAAAAAGATTTTTCTTTTGTTTTAAACAGGATGGACTAGTCCAGCTATTTCATGCAAATGATTTTTCATTCTATTACTTATTTTTTGTTGTAAAAATCTATTTCAATTTTTATGTAAACAATTTCCATATATTTTTCAGTATTCCACCAAATGAACGATCCGTTGTTTATTGCACAGCAGTAAGATATGGTACGGATAAAAAGTGGAATTAATCCTCCTTGAATATTATATTGATTTAGTAGAGATTTTGATGAAATTTACGAAAATTAAATTTAATTAATTATTTATGAGATATTTTTGATTTATTGTTATCGCTCAGGTACGGATGAAACATGGGAATTTGCATGGAATCGATATATGAATGCAACTGTATCAAGTGAAAAGGAATTATTATTGGATGCAATGGCATGTAGTCGTGAAACATGGACATTAGCACGTTATTTGGAACGATCGTGTACAGAAAATTCAGGCATTCGAAAACAAGATTTAATTCGTGTATTTGTATCGATTTCAAATCAAGTAAATGGCGTTCCGGTTACATTTAATTTTATTCGAGTCAATTGGGATCGCATTAAAACTTAGTAAGTAGATTTTTAAGATGAAATTTTTTTTAAACAACAACATTCATCCAAAGACCATTATGCCCTTCAGCGTCTGGTCTGTTTTGTAATGGACGGCCTTTAACAATTCTTCTCCATTTTTAAAAAAATATTTTATTTTGCATTTCTTGAAAAATTAATCTTTGAACGATGTTCATTAATTAATTTTCAATATATAGCTTGGGACCACCGCCAATGAATATGTATGTAATCCTTACGTACGTATTTAAAAATGCCAATACACAGTACGATTTAAATTTGGTGAGTGATTTTCATGCAATTTTGTTTTTTTTTGTTTTTTTTTTTTTTTATAAAATGATTATTGATCGTTTTGTAAATATCATTGTTTGTCAATTTTAGTTCCAAAGATTAGTTAAAGAGAATGTATCGGAGCCAAGCCGTTTGATAGCCCAAGCAATTGAAGGTGTCAAAACTAATATTAACTGGATGGATCACAGCTATCAATCGATTATTAATTGGTTGGGAAATGTAACAAAATCTCAATAAATTTCGATTCATTGCGTTTCTTGTAAACAAGTCATGGGCGAGATCAATTCAATGGAATTCAACAACAACAACAATAACAACAACAATAAGATCCAAAATTCATTCGCAAATAGAATTTGTGAATGTTTTACTTCTCTTCCTTCCTCCCTAAATCAACCAAAAAGACTGCTACTTTATTTGGATTTGTTAATTTTTCCTTTCCTTGGTCAATTATCCATTTAATCGACAAAAAAAAAAAAAAAAATCTTTTGTTTTCATCATTTTCTATCGGCGAAAAAATGATAGATTCAATTCAAAATTGTGTACTTAAATTAAAAGAGAAAAAAAAAGAAGAAGAAATTATTCGAATTAAATCGATTGCGAAAAATCAATTTTTATTTAATTCGTGAAAAAAATGTACGTTTCGAATCGGTTTTAACTTAAACAAAAGTTCGTTTTAACAAGTTATTTTTATTTGTAAATATGTGTGCAGTGCTTTAACGTTCATCTGTAGCATAAAATTGTGTCGAATTGTCGTTTTCATATTTTTCTTATCAAGATCATTAGTTCCTATTCACCTTTGCAGATAAAAACCCAATTTGAATGTTTTGATATCAAATTTCAAAGAGAAAATATTAAAGAATCAAAAAAGAAAAAAAAAAGAAAAAAAAGAAAACAAATGGGCATCGATTCTGTGCAAAAGATGAAATTACCTCGGTCACTGCAATTTACGTGCATATGTTTTAAAATCTACAAAATAAGCCATCTAATTGTATTTTTAAGTTTTCTTCTTAGTTTATTGTGTGATTAACACATACATGCGGGCATTAATTCAAAAAAATTCGAAAAAAAAACACTTGTTTTATTCAATAAATTATAAATGAAGAGTAGAAATTTTGTGAATGAATTTTATTTTGATAAAAAAAAAAAAACAACTAATTTCATGTGAAAAACTAATTAAAGTTTTGTTACTTGGTTGCACTATTGAAATTGATCTTTTCAAGATAATTTTTAATTGTTGGAATATTTTTTTCAGCCCATTTAATATTGGCTTTAGCACTTTTTAGCGATTTTTTTAATTTGTAATTTTCATCCAATTCAATTTGCTTCAGAAATTTCACAACTTTATCAATTTGTTCGCTGTTTGTACAATGTTCAATTAATTTTGATAAAATTTTTGGTATTTCCTTTTCCGTTTTGCATCTAAATGATAAAATGATTCAAGTGAGTTGAAATAATAAAATGAATAACAATAAATGAATATAATCAATAAACAAACAATAAACTTTGAAATTAATAAATTGTGTACACTTACACTTCGGTAATTTTTTTATGATTTTTAATAATTAAATCGAGCATTAAATCAATATTGACTTTGCGTTTTAATGTTGATGAAAGCGCTGTATGTTTGTCTTGTACTCGAATGTTATCAGACAGTATTAGATTGAAGTATTTCTGGGAATATTTAATAAGAATTAGTAAGTAAGAATTGGTAAGTAAATATTGAATAAGAACTATTGATATTTTCAAAAAAAAAGAAAAAAAAAAAAAAAAAAAATTTTGTTCATTCCTCACCTTTATCAAACGTTTATGCTTAGTGCAACCCAATGCCTTCAATATTGTAATTTGTTCAGCAGCTACATTCTCCGATTTGAATTTCTCCCATAGAAAATTCCATTCTTTATCGCCACCTTTACTAATCACCGAACAATAAACTAATGGCACCGAATTGACTGGAATCCTATTGATACAAATGAATCGAAAAGTTTTTAATTTCGATAATTAGTTCTCATTTCATTCGAATTGTCTTCAGAATATTTTCAAAAAAAAATATTTTTTTTTTTTCTTGAAATTTCACTTACGAATAATTATAATTTACAAATTTATCAAATTCATTTCGGGCATCTTTGATACATTGCTTATGTCCATGTTTGCATGCATATTGCATAATATTATTACGATTGTAAATATCGAATCGAGTGTCATTTTCTTTTGGATAAAAACCCAAATATTTGTAAATATTCGAAATAAGATCTGCAATAAATTTCTAAAATACCAAAACCAATATTAGTATGATTAAATAAAAATTTGTGTGACTTAATGTTTTATTTAGTAAAAATTCACTTTGAATAATGATGATTCGTTCTTTTTAAAACGAGCCAAAATAAAGCCAAGATTATGGCGAGCCGATAACCATGGAATATATTCAGTTTCATTACGCAAATATTGAATTGTATGCAATGCTTGCGAATAAGTGTGTTGATTAGCACGTGCCAAGTTCAATACATCATCGACAATCTAATGTGAATTTGTAACGAAAAAAAAAAATAATTTATTCAATTTAATTTGTGTGACACGCATCAATTGCTAATAGAAAAAAAAAATAATGAAGTACGAATCGTTCATTACCTGTGCCCGATTTATTACATTAATGCTGGTTGGCGATTCATATAAAACTTTATCTATTTTTGTCCATGTAACGTCATCGTAATTCACACGATAATAGCCTAAAAATGACAAAACAATTAAACATTTAAATTTAAATTAATATATTTATCACAAATCATTTCAAAATTTCCTTAATTCCATTGTAAATTTTTGTTTTGATTTTCAAAATTTCCTTAATTCCATTGTAAATCTTTGTTTTGATTTTAACTTATTTAATACGATAATGATAATTTGTTAAGGACGGTTATTGCACTTCAATAAAAGGAAATTGCCATGTAATTTGGCTGAAGAAAGAGAATGTGAAGAAAACTAATCTGTGATTTAAATCAATCCAGAGATTTGTTTTTTTTTTTATCGCTGACTCTAGACGTCAATCAACAATTGATAAAAGCGTCACATTCATATCTTATGCGCTATGATTAACAATGTTCACGTAATTAAAAATTGCGATAACAATAAATGATGGAAAAAAAGGAATGATCAAATGAAGAAGAGAAAAGAGATAATAATAAAAGGAGAAGGAAAGGGAAGGGAAGAAAGAAAGTGAAAAAAAAAATCTTAAATATTATGAAATACGGTGTTAAAATAACCTGTTTGTTGTACATTGAACACAATCCATTCAATTGAATCTTTGAGTTCAATTTCCTGTGATTCCTTCGATAGGAATTGTGTTGTTTTTGTTACTGCAAAATTGCTATTTTCTTTATTCGTTGCATATGTTATTGGAATATTCCACAATGTTTTATCTTGATGATTTGGATTATTTCGTAAAAATTTTCGTTGCGAAATGATAACATTTTTTCGATCACTTGAAACATTTACAGTTAAAAGTGGATAACCAGATTGTGATATCCAACTATCCATAAATGCATCAACATTTATATTTTCTTTAACAACATGTTTAAAATTTGCATAAAGTGTTTCTGGTACAGTTGTGCCTAATTCGCTGAATAATGAAAAAAAACATTTTATTTAGAAAAAAAAAAAAAAAAAATCAGAAAAAAAAAATTTTTTTTTTTCTAAAAAAAACAACATTTTTTCAAAAAAAAAATCATCATATTCGGAAGTGAAAAATGAATAAACCGATCATATGATCGATCATATAAAACAAATAAAAATTATTGTTACTCACTTTGTTTTAAGATAATTTCGAAGTGCAGCCATAAATATCTCATTTCCAAATGTATGTTCAAACATTCGAATTACTGCACCACCTTTACTATATGTAATGGCATCAAATCTATCTGTAATTTCATCGGGTGAATTAACATCATGATTTAATGCATATGAATCTTCCAATGAATCCGGACCAAAAATGCTTTGCAATTCATTTACTACAAATTGCTGATCCAAACCCCAATCGTTTTGAATCTTATTAAAACAAAATGAAAATAGTGTATTTTTTTTCACATTTTTTTTTTCAATCGATATTAAAAGAATCATTACCAATGCCAATGCATGATATTGAAAATATCGAGCAAAACCTTCATTTAGCCATATATTTGACCACCAATCACAAGTAACTAAATTACCAAACCACATATGAATCTGTTCATGAACAACAACACCTGCAACTTTTTGTTGAGCCATTGATGTAGATACATTTGGATCATATAATAGAGCCGTTTCGCGATAGGTTACTAAACCTAAAAGTTTTTTTTTTTTTTATTATTATTCCAAAGATTTGTTTTTGTTGTTAATTAGTGGGAAAAAAAAATGCAAAAAAAAAAGAATGATTTTAATCAAATAACATAACAAACCCCAATTTTCCATTGCGCCAGCACTAAAATCTGGTATTGCAATCATGTGCAATTTATCCATTTGTGTACTGTATGCATAGTCAAATAGTTTATCAATGGTGGCCAATGTTTTTTGGCCCAATTCAAAACTATATTTTGTTTGTTCCAATGCATTTGGACGTGAACAAACACCAAATGTTTTTTCATTATTTTCACGACATTTAAATTCCGATACAACAAGTGCAACTAAATATGTTGACATTTTTGTTGTTTTTCCAAAAATTTCACGTGTCATATTTGATTCACTGAATATTTTTCGTTTAAAATTAGAAATAAAAATAAAATTTTTGCATTATTCAAGAATATAAATGTAAAATACAATGAATGTTACATTAATTGGTCGCTAGAAACCAATGGTGTGTTGCTGAGTGATGGTTCAAAATGGTTTGGACGATTGATGATTATGGTAAATGTTGCCTTGAAACTGGGCTCATCGAAACATGGAAATGCCTTTCGTGCATGTGTCGGTTCCATTTTTGTTGAAGCCAACCATCTAATGAACAATTTAATAGAAATTTTTATTTAAAAAAAATTGTGTGGTGTCAATGACTTTTTCATATTGATTTTGTGTGAAACATACTGGTCAAAGATCCAATATGATATAAATTTTGTCTATGGCACGACTTTAGCAAAGCAATTTTTTTTTTTTTATTTTTTTACTTACTTTGTAACATTACCATCTTTGTATGAACTGAGATAAAATCCAACCATATCACTTCTCAATTTGCCACTGTATTGAAGTTGAAGAACATACAATTGATTGGGAATCATTGGTTGGTCTAAAGTTAAACTATATTTATGTGTAACTTCATCATATTGAACATGTTCAATTTTTAAATGATTTTCATTCGAAATTGTTGATAAAAATGTTGGCACTTGAATATCCAAATCTTCTTTATGAATTGTAATGATTTTTACATCTGATTTAGTTGCTTTCAATGTAATTTTAATCTTTCCATCAAATGTAAATGCCTGGGCAGTGTTATTCTCATTATTAAAATATGGCGTAAACTCGATTGTATAATCAATAGGTAAAACATCTTTGCTTAGTCGATAAATCACTTTATCATCATTTGATATACATAAATTGATGTCAATCAATGCAAAAATTATGCAAAAATTTAATAAAAAACACTTCATTTTATGTTGAAAATCTCAAAACACATGTAAAATGAACTAGGCACGTGAATAAACAAATATATGAATATCGCAATATGCGAATAATATAGATGTAAATTTCACCAACAATTTGTTTGTTTTGTTTTTATTTGTTTTGTACCGAAATATGGAATTTAAACTGTACAAACTCAATGGTTTTTAAAAACAAAATTTATGTTTTTATCTTTTTTACTTTCCTCTTTCTTTCTGTTAAAGAATTTGAAATTTTAATCAGTTTGCTTTGGATTCAATGGCATTGAGTGTAATATGTATTTCATCATGGGCTAAACTGAATTAGAAATCAACTGCAATCTACAGATGCAGTGAAAATATTAATTACAAATCGAATCGAATCAAAGCAAACCTGCTTGTTATACTTTCAATCGTTTACTGTTTGTTATTGACTACGGCCCAAGTATGAATCCGTAGTTGATGATAATTTCAACTAAAATACGTTTCCATATGCATATTGGTTTATT
Source organism: Resseliella maxima (assembly GCA_029041755.1). Lineage (NCBI taxonomy): Eukaryota > Metazoa > Arthropoda > Insecta > Diptera > Cecidomyiidae > Resseliella > Resseliella maxima. The sequence continues at coordinate 562,311 of JAQOWM010000734.1, forward strand.
GTTTTCTTTCTCTTTTTGTTTATTGCAATAACTATTTGATTTTTGTAGCTTGCTCCTTGAACCCAGAAAGTTTCACAGAAATCAATTCCCAATTATTTTTGCAAAGTAACATGTTCTTTATTTTGCAATTCGACTCATTACTAAGTAAACTTTTCAATGCATATTAAGGCAAATTCGTTAGAGTTCACAATTAACGCTATTTCACAATGTGAATGTTCTAACCACGATTAGTTTCTTTATCGCTTTGAAAAAATGAAAAAAAATGAAAAAAATGAAAAAAAAACGAAAAAAATGAAAAAAAAAACGAAAAAAAAGAAAAAAACAAAATGTTCTGATAATTAGGAAATTAAAATATCTTCATTTAATTAGAAAATTTGTTTATTTTCCCAAAATTGTTAAAATGTTGGGAATTCAATTGTCCAATTTTGTTGAAATAATATATTAATGATTCATCATTTAATAGATAATCACTAATCTAATAGTTAAAATACAAAACCAAAATTAAAGTAAAAATATGGATTCGAATATGGTGATCAGTGATCACCATCAATTCCACAATAATTAAAAAAACTCATAATATCTTCATTTGAAAAGGAAATTGTCTTTATTTTCCAATCCTTTTTTCAATTTTATAATAACCATCAATGGTTTTTCAATTTTTACATTACATTACATGACATTAATCTAATTGTTAAAATATGAAATCAAAACTAATGTGAATAGAATAAAGTATGAAATATTCTGTGTTGTTGCACCGTTTGGTTTCTTGTCTTGCTCTAATTTCTTTTCCAAGTAGATTTTTATATTTGGAATATGCTTTTCAGCCCATTTTAAATTAACTTTAGCATTTTCCAATGCTGTTTCTAGTTTCTTTGCTTTGATATTATTTTCTTTTACGAATTTTTCAATGATTGCAATTTGATCATTAGTTGTAAATTGTCCGACAATTTGTGACAAAAACAGTATCGAATCTCTGTTACTTGACAATCTGAAAGTTTTATTAGAAGAAAAAAAAAACAAACATAATGAAAAAACTTGGAGAAAAGAAAAATCACATTACTTACATTTCTGTTAGATTTTTGTAATTCTTTAAGACGAAATCAAGTACTAAATCGATATTTTGTTGTTGTGATAATGTTGATATAAAAGCCGAATATTTGTCTTGCAAACGAATGTCATCGGACATAATAAGATTTAAATATTTCTGAAAATTTACAACGCAAATGATTCAGTGTTGAATATTTGATGGGAATTTAACCAAAAAAAAAAAAAAAAAAAATGTATTCGACTCACCATTAACAAATCTTCCTTTCGTGTGCAACCCAATGCATTTAAAATTGTCACTTGTTCGGCAGCAACATTTTCCGATTGGAATTTCTTCCATAAAAAGTCCCATTCATCGTCGGCTCCTTGACTTATCACTGAACAATAAACAACTGGCACCAAATTCACTGGAATTCTGTTGAATTAAATCAATTGTTATTTAATTGAAATTTAAAATTGTTTTTGAAATATTTCAATTTACTTGTGAGTGGGAGAATCTTTGAATTTATTAAATTCTTCACGAGCATCAATAATACATTTTTCATGGCCAAATTTGCATGCATTTTTTAAAACATTATTTCGATTATAAATATCTAATCGAGTATCTTGATCCTTTGGATAAAATCCTAGATGCTCATAAACGGTGTTCAAGAGTTTCAAAACGAAATTCTGAAATAAATAAAAAAAAAAAAAACACATTTTTGTTTAAAGAAGAGACATTTAATTGAATTTTGGACATTAATTTTAACTCACTTTGAACAATGTAGCTTCATTTTTCTGACAGCGGGCCAAAATGAAATCAAAATTACTGAATGCCGCATACCTAGGGGAAACAACAAAAGTAAATAAAAAAAAATATTCTAAATATCTACCAAATATATATATATTCATAAAGGGTTCTCAGCCTCTAGCCGCATACCATGGCACATAATCGGTTTCATGTTGGAGATATTCAATGTTAGTCAATGCTTGTTCGTAGCTCAATTGGCCAGCACGAGCCAAATTCAATGAATCATCGACAATCTATTTCAATGGACATTTTAAGAAGAATATTTGTCGAATGGAAATTAGATCATTTGTCAGTTTTTAAACAAAATATATTGAAAAAAAAAAATAGTGTAAAGTGATCATCACCTGCGCTCGATTTAGAACATGAATGCTCGAATGTGAATCATTTAAAACCTTTGCAATTGCAGCCCATAAAGTGTTATCATAATTCACACGATAATAACCTATTGGAAATAAAGTGATAATTTTATTCAATTATAATTTCATAAATGACACACATTTTTGCTAACTTCTCTGTATAATTTTATGGAAATTGGTGAAGCGATTAATTTTGCAAAATACCAAAACAGATTTCAATCATACACATTGTACGTTAAATTGTAGTGCACAATTTGTGATTTATAAGCATATCACAAATATGTCACCAGTTGAATTTATGATCAAAACATTTCGTCATAAAACGAACATTTTTTTTTTTTTTTTTTTTTTTGTGAAGGTTGAACATCTTCGTTTATATTGATTGGTAATTTGTTTGTAAACAGAAATTGCATTGGAAATTTGCCAATATGATATTTGCTTAATCTGTCTTTGATATTTTAAAGTGAGTTCAATTGCCTTGTATATTATTCAGTAAATTTGTATTCATAAATTCACTGTAGCGATAATGAATGCAAAGTTGTATGTCAACTGTTTATCGTTTTATGAGGAAATTTTTTTTTAATCACAAATTCAACTGATGACATATTTGTGATTTTTGTAAATCACAAATTTAGTACTAAAATAAATCCTGGATAGATTTAGAGTTAGAATAGATTTTAGTACTAATTAACTGACCTTAAGTCCAAATCAGATTTTTTGCAAATTTTAATCGCATGATTAAATTATCATTAATCACAAATGTGCATTAAATGATAATGGGTAATACAATCTGTGGCAGAATTTCTGGTAAGAAAAACCACTGAAAATGGTTATAAATCTTCTGACGTTTTTAAGTTGAAATTCAAATCGATAATAAAATTAAATCAATCATAATTACTATCATTAATCATTAATCAATGTCATTAAAATGCCACGATTAATACTGAACTTCAACATATAATAAAATCAGTTCTTTGATTTGAAAATTAGTTAAGAAAATTGAAGTTTATTTGATTTGAAAATAAAATGTATGAAAAGAATTTCAATTTTTCTATTCACTTGCAATATGAGTTCAAGTGAATTCAAGATAAAAAAAATATTTTTCAATGTTGAATTTCATATCAAAGATAAACTCAACGATAATGATTAAATTACTGACCTGTTTGTTGTACATTTAAAATGATCCATTCAATTGATTCAGATAACATATGTGTCATATCTTTGGTTGATAAATATGTAACAGGTTTTGTTGCATTAAAATCACTATTTTCAATACTCGATGCTAAAGTAATTGGAATTGTCCACAATGTATCGTCTTTATTATTTGCATGATTTCGTAAGAATTTTTGTTGTGAAATTTTCAAACTTTGATTGCTTGTCAATTCTACATTTAATACGGGATAACCTGCTTGAATGACCCAACTATTCATAAAATCAACGATTTGTGTGCCATCATTAACAATAGTTTCAAAAGCTTTGTACAGATCTTTTGGTGTTGTATTTTTCAATGCACTATTTTCAAGAAAATTTCGAAAAAAAAAAAAAAAAAATTCAATTCAATTATAAAAATCGATTAAATTTAATTTTGAATGATTTTTTTCTTTTATTTGAGAAAATCAATATTTTAAAAGTTTAAAAAATGTTGCTTACTTTGTTTTGAGATACAATCGAAGTGCTGCCATAAATTTATCATGACCAAATGTATGTTCAAACATACGAATTACGGACGCACCTTTGTTGTATGAAATGGAACTGAAACGATCGGCAATTTCATCTGGTGAATTTACTTCATGACTAAGCGCTTTGGTATCATCTAATGAATCAACATTTAAAACCGTTTGAATTTGTTCAACAACAAATTGCTGATCCAAGTCCCATTTGTCTTCGACCTAATTGTTTTTTTTTGTTTTTTTTTTTTTTCATAATAAGTATTATGTATTTTGTTCAAATTTTTCGAGAATTTATTTAGTCTTACCAATGCTGAACCAAAATATTGGAAAAATCGAGCAAAACCTTCATTTAACCATGTATTTGTCCACCAATCACAAGTAACCAAATCACCAAACCACATATGAGTTTGTTCATGTGCAACAACGGCAGCAACTCTTTGTTGTGCCATGGCCGTTGATACATTTGCATCGTACAAAAGTGCCGTTTCACGATAAGTTAACAAACCTAAATAAGACATTCATTTTTCTCTAAGATTTATTTTTTTTTTTTTTTTTCACAAATCAAAATGATTACCCCAGTTTTCCATAGCTCCAGCATCAAAATCAGGTATGGCAACCATAGCCATTTTTGATACATGCGTTTCATATTTGTAATCAAAAATTTCATCGAATTTTGCCAATGTCTTTTGACCAATGTCAAAACTATACTCAGTTTGATTGTATGCATTTGGTCGTGAACAAACAAAAAATGTTTCCTTTTCATTACTACGACAATCAAATTCGGATACAATAAATGCAACTAAATATGTTGACATAATGGGTGTTTCATGAAATGATTCTGCAATTAAACCTGGTGAACTGAAAAAATGTGAACAGAATTTCAGTAAAATTGAAGAAAAAGAAAAAAAAAAATGTAAAAAAAAGAATAAAATAACAGATTGTATTACGTCCAAGTATTTGCAATTTTCGTATTTCCAAGCGATGATTTAAAATGCTCTGGTCGATTAATAGTTATTTTGAATGTTGCTTTAAAGCTAGGTTCATCAAAACATGGAAAAACCATACGAGCGTAAACTGGTTGCATTTGTGTTGATGCCAACCACCTAAAAACATTTAAAAAAAGATTTTTTATTTCTTGACATTTGAACAAAAGGGGGCGAAAAAACTATTTTAGTCATTTTTTTTTTTCTTTTTTTTTAATTACACTCACTTTGTAACATTGCCATCTTTGTACGAACTACGATAAAAACCGTGCATATCAGTTCTTAATTTGCCCGTATATTTAAACTTTAAATTATAAACTTTGTTTTCAGACAATGACTGTGATAATTCGATCGTATATTTGTGAGTTTCTTTTTCATAGCTCACACTCTTTATTGGTACATTTATTGTCCATGGCAACCAATTCTTAAAGGATATAGATTGTGTTACAATATTTAAATCATCCATATGAAGTGTAATTGATTTAACATTTTGTTTTGTTGGTTGCAATGTTATGTGCACATCACCATCAAATGTAAATGGTTCTTTACCTAGGGGGAAAGAACGAAAGTAAATAAAAATAAATATTGTAAATATCCTGCAAATATTGTAAATATTGTAAATATTGTGAATATTGTGAATATTGTGAATATTTATAAATATACTAAATATCATAAATGAGTTAAATAAATATCTCTATCTCTCTCTCTTTAATGGTTCTTTACCATTTGGAGCATTTTCAAAATATGGTGTTAAATTTATATAATATTTCGATGGTTTAACATCGGTATTCAATCTATAATCCAATGGTTTTTGTGGTTGTTCTGTAACATTTTCCTCTGTAACAGTTTGTTCAGTTGATGGTTGTTCCGTTGATGGTTGTTCCGTTGAAGGTTGTTCCGTTGATGGTTGTTCTGTACCATTTTGTGCACTACAACCGATATGAACTAACAAACCGATAAAACATAGCAATAAAAGCTTCATTTTAAATTTAATAATTATTGAGCACTTTTATCATCAATATTATAAAAAATTAAAAAAAAAAAAAATCAAAATTCAATTTTTTTTTTTTTTTTTGTATTCGATTCTATCTCAAACACTAGTTAAATCGAAAAAGCACAATTGATTTTATCATGCGAGTGTTATAAATGATATTAAAAAAGAAATCCTTTCATCACTATCTACTTTTTAAATGAAAAAAAAAATATATTCATTAACTGTAGAAATGAACTAGTTCGGTTCACTTTCAGACACCAATTGAGGTGAATTAATCGCAAAAAATCATTAAGAAAGAAATGGCAGAAACTTGAGAGATGAGAGACGACTATCCGATAGATAAGTGAATACAATCATTATCTAAATATTCACACTTTGTCATATGATATTTTTACTACATGCTGTCTGTTCAACGAGAAATAAGAAATGATAGAAAAAATATGAGACAAATTGTGTGTTGTATATGCCAATGAATTATTATTTATGTACGAAAATCCCCATCCATAAAAACCACAGATAGATAAAAAAAAAAAAATAGTTCAAACATTAAAAACATTCATGTGATTTAATTGGCTATTTATCATTCGCATCATTCATTGACATACGAAATACACTCTTTTTTTTGTTTTGAATTGGCTCTTTGACGCCAACCGCACCTGCGTTCCATTTCTGCTAAAATTTATAAATTTTCAAGTGATTTACATTCTCTTTCTCGCTCTCTATCTCTTTCTCTCTCTCTCACTCTCTCTGTCTCTGTCTCTGTCTCTATCTCTTTCTCTCTTTCTCTCTTTCTCTCTTTCTCTCTCTCTCTCTCTCTCTCTCTCTCTCTCTATCTCTCTCTCTTTCTTCCTCTCTCTGTCTCTTTGTTTCTCTATCTCTTTATTCAGCATGTTATATGATTAGTATAGTTATCACAGACGGTATTTTTGTGTGTTTTTCAAATAATTACGGCTTCTGTACGGTAATGATCATATTCGACAAAAAAAAAAAAATCAAGTTGGCATTAAGCACACTACATTCACGTGAGCTTGCCCAATTGAACTATGCTCTAAATTCTCATACAAAATTTTATTCACAAAGTAAAAAAAAAAATTACTTTTCGACATATATTGCGTACAAAAATTTATATAAAATTCAATTTTCTACAATATCTTCTTCGCATATATTCGAAACACTTGAGTATTATCAAAACAACATATCAACTATCAATTTTGATAAGGTTTGTTGAACTACGTTAAATAAAATGCTAAGATATTTTTTTCCTTTTTTGGAAAAGAGATTCTTGGAATGATCATTTGTTTCTTCTAATCGCTCAAAATTGAATAAATAAAAGAAAATTCAACAATTTTAGCAAAAAATCATCAACTGGTTCTATTGAGATAAAAATGAGGAAAATTTGATGAAACTTTTTCAAAGTTTTCAAAGGAACTTTTTCAAAGAAAAAATTCGGAAAACAATCACAATTATATGAATAGTCAAATGATTACAATTTATTGTAGGCTATAGTAAAGTGAAGTTTCAAACCATCACAATTGCAATACCGATTTAACTTAAATTTACAATGTCATCTAAAGAGAAAAAAAAAACAACAACCTGATATATGATAAATACCCATATAAAATATGATTTATTGCTCAAATATGATTTGATTGTGCATTTTAAGCTGGGAAAATGAATAAAACAATTTCATATCACATATTTTTTGTAGTAAACGCATGAATTTCATTCAAAAATTTATCAAATCAACATTATTTGAAATGAAAAAAAAAAATTCCAGAAAACCATAAAGATTCTCATCACTTTAAACCAAAAGATAATAATTATGAGCAATGTGTGCATAATTTATCTTAGTATAAACATTGTTCATTGGGTTTTTAATAAGTTGACAAAATTGTTTTGCATCCATTTGTGTATTATTAATCTCAAAAGATTTTATTTATGAGAACATTGGCAATGACACAATAATAAACTATTTTTTTTTTTATTGTGAAATATTGGACACTTAACATTGTGTTGTAATCATTCAATTTTAATCAATTGATTTTCAAACAAAATGGTGCTAATTGGACATAATAATATTTAATTAAAATACCAATGATATGATTTCATTGATATGAAATAGGTTATTAATTATTTCCATTGTCTGAAATTTCTTATCTTGTCCATTTGCAAATCAAGATTGTGAATCATTTGCAATGAATTGAATTGCCGAAATATTGTTACAATTGAAATTATTTATGAAATTAGATAAGATGTTGAGTTGTTGTTAAATGTGTTGCGGCTGCTGCACCACTTCCTTGACCAGCGATAACAATTTGTTTTGGATCACCGCCAAAAAAGTGTATATATTCATGCACCTATATTATTTAAAATATTCATATATTTTCCATAAATATTCGAAATGCCATTCAATTTAATATACCCATCTTAATGCAGTGGCCATATCAAAAAGTGCTACATTTCCTGAAAATTCTGCTGTTCCATCGCCCAAAAATCCAAGCGATCCCAATCGATATTGGATTGGCACAAATATCACATGTTTTGATGTTATCGATTCAGCCTTAAACAAAAAAAATTTACAACTTTTTTTTTTTTTTTTTTGTTCTTAGACAAGTGAATGGTTTTTAAATTGGCTTAAATGGTCTTTAAATTATTGTTGTTGTTGTTAAATTTAAAACAATTGGACGTAAAAACACATATGAAATGAATTTTCTAGTTTGATGAAGTTTTAAAATAAATATCCAAAATAAAGTAAATATTTGTGATGTTATCAGGTCTGTTCAGTCTGGTTTAAAAATATTCAAAGTGTGAATTCATAGAGTAAAAATAGGGTGAAAAAAAAATGGAAGAAAATATTTTCACACGTTTTTTAAATGCTTGATATGCATTCACATGAAATAATATATGTCTCTTGCCATTTAAAAACTTGGTTCATCATTTATCTTGACTTGAAATTGTAATTTTTCCATTACAATCGACATTTTTAAAGCGAAAATAATGAATAAACACATCTTCATTTTGTTGCTTTGTGGATTGTTTTCTTTAATAATCGAAAGTGAAGGTATTTATATCAAGATTGACTGACAGTGGAAATTTTCCTTAAATTTCAACAAAAAAAACTGCAAAAATACTCTTTTTCTTTTTCTTTTTTTTTTTTTTTAAAAAAAATTTCAATTTTAAAAAAATAGCAAAAATCCCGCACCAAAATGCTTCAATCGAACAAAAAACATACAAATTAGAATCACGTGACAAAATGATGGAACGATTATATCTAAATTTGGAAATGGCAGATGTGAATTTTTTATTTTATGAACCAATGTCACCATCGAAAAAGGTAAAAATTGCAAAAATTGTGGATAAAGTGCCCGCACATAAATTGATTTTAGCATCAACAAGCAAAGTATTTTATGCTCAATTTTATGGTCCATTAAAAGAAAAAAATGACATAGAAATAACCGATGCATCGCCCGAAGTATTTAAAGAATTTCTTCAATGTTTTTATTTGGGCAGTAAAACATTTAAAATGGAAACCATTCTTGAAATTATGCATTTATCCAGGCTAAACAAGGCTCAGGGTTCGTACCTTGATTCGCAACAATCAAATCGACAATGTTTATATTGAATATCTAATATTTACTGAATCGAAGGAATTTTTGAAATTTTATCCAGGCTAAACAAGGCTCAGGGTTCGTGCCTTGATTCGCAACAATCAAATCGACAATGTTTATATTAAATATCGAATATTTACTGAATCGAAGGAATTTTTGAAATTTTATCCAGGCTAAACAAGGCTCAGGGTTCGTGCCTTGATTCGCAACAATCAAATCGACAATGTTTATATTAAATATCGAATATTTACTGAATCGAAGGAATTTTTGAAATTTTATCCAGGCTAAACAAGGCTCAGGGTTCGTGCCTTGATTCGCAACAATCAAATCGACAATGTTTATATTAAATATCGAATATTTACTGAATCGAAGGAATTTTTGAAATTTTATCCAGGCTAAACAAGGCTCAGGGTTCGTACCTTGATTCGCAACAATCAAATCGACAATGTTTATATTAAATATCGAATATTTACTGAATCGAAGGAATTTTTGAAATTTTATCCAGGCTAAACAAGGCTCAGGGTTCGTACCTTGATTCGCAACAATCAAATCGACAATGTTTATATTAAATATCGAATATTTACTGAATCGAAGGAATTTTTGAAATTTTATCCAGGCTAAACAAGGCTCAGGGTTCGTACCTTGATTCGCAACAATCAAATCGACAATGTTTATATTAAATATCGAATATTTACTGAATCTAAGAAAATTTTTGAAATTTTATCCAGGCTAAACAAGGCTCAGGGTTCGTACCTTGATTCGCAACAATCAAATCGACAATGTTTATATTGAATATCTAATATTTACTGAATCGAAGGAATTTTTGAAATTTTATCCAGGCTAAACAAGGCTCAGGGTTCGTACCTTGATTCGCAACAATCAAATCGACAATGTTTATATTAAATATCGAATATTTACTGAATCGAAGGAATTTTTGAAATTTTATCCAGGCTAAACAAGGCTCAGGGTTCGTACCTTGATTCGCAACAATCAAATCGACAATGTTTATATTGAATATCGAATATTTACTGAATCGAAGGAATTTTTGAAATTTTATCCAGGCTAAACAAGGCTCAGGGTTCGTACCTTGATTCGCAACAATCAAATCGACAATGTTTATATTAAATATCGAATATTTACTGAATCTAAGAAAATTTTTGAAATTTTATCCAGGCTAAACAAGGCTCAGGGTTCGTACCTTGATTCGCAACAATCAAATCGACAATGTTTATATTGAATATCTAATATTTACTGAATCTAAGAAAATTTTTGAAATTTTATCCAGGCTAAACAAGGCTCAGGGTTCGTGCCTTGATTCGCAACAATCAAATCGACAATGTTTATATTAAATATCGAATATTTACTGAATCGAAGGAAATTTTTGAAATTTTATCCAGGCTAAACAAGGCTCAGGGTTCGTACCTTGATTCGCAACAATCAAATCGACAATGTTTATATTAAATATCGAATATTTACTGAATCGAAGGAATTTTTGAAATTTTATCCAGGCTAAACAAGGCTCAGGGTTCGTACCTTGATTCGCAACAATCAAATCGACAATGTTTATATTAAATATCGAATATTTACTGAATCGAAGGAATTTTTGAAATTTTATCCAGGCTAAACAAGGCTCAGGGTTCGTACCTTGATTCGCAACAATCAAATCGACAATGTTTATATTAAATATCGAATATTTACTGAATCGAAGGAAATTTTTGAAATTTTATCCAGGCTAAACAAGGCTCAGGGTTCGTACCTTGATTCGCAACAATCAAATCGACAATGTTTATATTGAATATCGAATATTTACTGAATCGAAGGAATTTTTGAAATTTTATCCAGGCTAAACAAGGCTCAGGGTTCGTACCTTGATTCGCAACAATCAAATCGACAATGTTTATATTAAATATCGAATATTTACTGAATCGAAGGAATTTTTGAAATTTTATCCAGGCTAAACAAGGCTCAGGGTTCGTACCTTGATTCGCAACAATCAAATCGACAATGTTTATATTAAATATCGAATATTTACTGAATCGAAGGAATTTTTGAAATTTTATCCAGGCTAAACAAGGCTCAGGGTTCGTACCTTGATTCGCAACAATCAAATCGACAATGTTTATATTAAATATCGAATATTTACTGAATCGAAGGAATTTTTGAAATTTTATCCAGGCTAAACAAGGCTCAGGGTTCGTACCTTGATTCGCAACAATCAAATCGACAATGTTTATATTGAATATCTAATATTTACTGAATCTAAGAAAATTTTTGAAATTTTATCCAGGCTAAACAAGGCTCAGGGTTCGTGCCTTGATTCGCAACAATCAAATCGACAATGTTTATATTAAATATCGAATATTTACTGAATCGAAGGAATTTTTGAAATTTTATCCAGGCTAAACAAGGCTCAGGGTTCGTACCTTGATTCGCAACAATCAAATCGACAATGTTTATATTAAATATCGAATATTTACTGAATCGAAGGAATTTTTGAAATTTTATCCAGGCTAAACAAGGCTCAGGGTTCGTACCTTGATTCGCAACAATCAAATCGACAATGTTTATATTAAATATCGAATATTTACTGAATCGAAGGAATTTTTGAAATTTTATCCAGGCTAAACAAGGCTCAGGGTTCGTACCTTGATTCGCCACAATCAAATCGACAATGTTTATATTGAATATCGAATATTTACTGAATCGAAGAGAATTTTTGAAATTTTATCCAGGCTAAACAAGGCTCAGGGTTCGTACCTTGATTCGCAACAATCAAATCGACAATGTTTATATTAAATATCGAATATTTACTGAATCGAAGGAATTTTTGAAATTTTATCCAGGCTAAACAAGGCTCAGGGTTCGTACCTTGATTCGCAACAATCAAATCGACAATGTTTATATTGAATATCTAATATTTACTGAATCTAAGAAAATTTTTGAAATTTTATCCAGGCTAAACAAGGCTCAGGGTTCGTACCTTGATTCGCAACAATCAAATCGACAATGTTTATATTAAATATCGAATATTTACTGAATCGAAGGAATTTTTGAAATTTTATCCAGGCTAAACAAGGCTCAGGGTTCGTACCTTGATTCGCAACAATCAAATCGACAATGTTTATATTAAATATCGAATATTTACTGAATCGAAGGAATTTTTGAAATTTTATCCAGGCTAAACAAGGCTCAGGGTTCGTACCTTGATTCGCAACAATCAAATCGACAATGTTTATATTAAATATCGAATATTTACTGAATCGAAGGAATTTTTGAAATTTTATCCAGGCTAAACAAGGCTCAGGGTTCGTACCTTGATTCGCAACAATCAAATCGACAATGTTTATATTAAATATCGAATATTTACTGAATCGAAGGAATTTTTGAAATTTTATCCAGGCTAAACAAGGCTCAGGGTTCGTACCTTGATTCGCAACAATCAAATCGACAATGTTTATATTAAATATCGAATATTTACTGAATCGAAGGAATTTTTGAAATTTTATCCAGGCTAAACAAGGCTCAGGGTTCGTACCTTGATTCGCAACAATCAAATCGACAATGTTTATATTAAATATCGAATATTTACTGAATCGAAGGAATTTTTGAAATTTTATCCAGGCTAAACAAGGCTCAGGGTTCGTACCTTGATTCGCAACAATCAAATCGACAATGTTTATATTAAATATCGAATATTTACTGAATCGAAGGAATTTTTGAAATTTTATCCAGGCTAAACAAGGCTCAGGGTTCGTACCTTGATTCGCAACAATCAAATCGACAATGTTTATATTAAATATCGAATATTTACTGAATCGAAGGAATTTTTGAAATTTTATCCAGGCTAAACAAGGCTCAGGGTTCGTACCTTGATTCGCAACAATCAAATCGACAATGTTTATATTAAATATCGAATATTTACTGAATCGAAGGAATTTTTGAAATTTTATCCAGGCTAAACAAGGCTCAGGGTTCGTGCCTTGATTCGCAACAATCAAATCGACAATGTTTATATTAAATATCGAATATTTACTGAATCGAAGGAATTTTTGAAATTTTATCCAGGCTAAACAAGGCTCAGGGTTCGTACCTTGATTCGCAACAATCAAATCGACAATGTTTATATTAAATATCGAATATTTACTGAATCGAAGGAATTTTTGAAATTTTATCCAGGCTAAACAAGGCTCAGGGTTCGTACCTTGATTCGCAACAATCAAATCGACAATGTTTATATTAAATATCGAATATTTACTGAATCGAAGGAATTTTTGAAATTTTATCCAGGCTAAACAAGGCTCAGGGTTCGTACCTTGATTCGCAACAATCAAATCGACAATGTTTATATTAAATATCGAATATTTACTGAATCGAAGGAATTTTTGAAATTTTATCCAGGCTAAACAAGGCTCAGGGTTCGTACCTTGATTCGCAACAATCAAATCGACAATGTTTATATTAAATATCGAATATTTACTGAATCGAAGGAATTTTTGAAATTTTATCCAGGCTAAACAAGGCTCAGGGTTCGTACCTTGATTCGCAACAATCAAATCGACAATGTTTATATTAAATATCGAATATTTACTGAATCGAAGGAATTTTTGAAATTTTATCCAGGCTAAACAAGGCTCAGGGTTCGTACCTTGATTCGCAACAATCAAATCGACAATGTTTATATTAAATATCGAATATTTACTGAATCGAAGGAATTTTTGAAATTTTATCCAGGCTAAACAAGGCTCAGGGTTCGTACCTTGATTCGCAACAATCAAATCGACAATGTTTATATTAAATATCGAATATTTACTGAATCGAAGGAATTTTTGAAATTTTATCCAGGCTAAACAAGGCTCAGGGTTCGTACCTTGATTCGCAACAATCAAATCGACAATGTTTATATTAAATATCGAATATTTACTGAATCGAAGGAATTTTTGAAATTTTATCCAGGCTAAACAAGGCTCAGGGTTCGTACCTTGATTCGCAACAATCAAATCGACAATGTTTATATTAAATATCGAATATTTACTGAATCGAAGGAATTTTTGAAATTTTATCCAGGCTAAACAAGGCTCAGGGTTCGTACCTTGATTCGCAACAATCAAATCGACAATGTTTATATTAAATATCGAATATTTACTGAATCGAAGGAATTTTTGAAATTTTATCCAGGCTAAACAAGGCTCAGGGTTCGTACCTTGATTCGCAACAATCAAATCGACAATGTTTATATTAAATATCGAATATTTACTGAATCGAAGGAATTTTTGAAATTTTATCCAGGCTAAACAAGGCTCAGGGTTCGTACCTTGATTCGCAACAATCAAATCGACAATGTTTATATTAAATATCGAATATTTACTGAATCGAAGGAATTTTTGAAATTTTATCCAGGCTAAACAAGGCTCAGGGTTCGTACCTTGATTCGCAACAATCAAATCGACAATGTTTATATTAAATATCGAATATTTACTGAATCGAAGGAATTTTTGAAATTTTATCCAGGCTAAACAAGGCTCAGGGTTCGTGCCTTGATTCGCAACAATCAAATCGACAATGTTTATATTAAATATCGAATATTTACTGAATCGAAGGAATTTTTGAAATTTTATCCAGGCTAAACAAGGCTCAGGGTTCGTGCCTTGATTCGCAACAATCAAATCGACAATGTTTATATTGAATATCGAATATTTACTGAATCGAAGGAATTTTTGAAATTTTATCCAGGCTAAACAAGGCTCAGGGTTCGTGCCTTGATTCGCAACAATCAAATCGACAATGTTTATATTAAATATCGAATATTTACTGAATCGAAGGAATTTTTGAAATTTTATCCAGGCTAAACAAGGCTCAGGGTTCGTGCCTTGATTCGCAACAATCAAATCGACAATGTTTATATTAAATATCGAATATTTACTGAATCGAAGGAATTTTTGAAATTTTATCCAGGCTAAACAAGGCTCAGGGTTCGTACCTTGATTCGCAACAATCAAATCGACAATGTTTATATTAAATATCGAATATTTACTGAATCGAAGGAATTTTTGAAATTTTATCCAGGCTAAACAAGGCTCAGGGTTCGTACCTTGATTCGCAACAATCAAATCGACAATGTTTATATTAAATATCGAATATTTACTGAATCGAAGGAATTTTTGAAATTTTATCCAGGCTAAACAAGGCTCAGGGTTCGTACCTTGATTCGCAACAATCAAATCGACAATGTTTATATTAAATATCGAATATTTACTGAATCGAAGGAATTTTTGAAATTTTATCCAGGCTAAACAAGGCTCAGGGTTCGTACCTTGATTCGCAACAATCAAATCGACAATGTTTATATTAAATATCGAATATTTACTGAATCGAAGGAATTTTTGAAATTTTATCCAGGCTAAACAAGGCTCAGGGTTCGTACCTTGATTCGCAACAATCAAATCGACAATGTTTATATTAAATATCGAATATTTACTGAATCGAAGGAATTTTTGAAATTTTATCCAGGCTAAACAAGGCTCAGGGTTCGTACCTTGATTCGCAACAATCAAATCGACAATGTTTATATTAAATATCGAATATTTACTGAATCGAAGGAATTTTTGAAATTTTATCCAGGCTAAACAAGGCTCAGGGTTCGTACCTTGATTCGCAACAATCAAATCGACAATGTTTATATTAAATATCGAATATTTACTGAATCGAAGGAATTTTTGAAATTTTATCCAGGCTAAACAAGGCTCAGGGTTCGTGCCTTGATTCGCAACAATCAAATCGACAATGTTTATATTAAATATCGAATATTTACTGAATCGAAGGAATTTTTGAAATTTTATCCAGGCTAAACAAGGCTCAGGGTTCGTGCCTTGATTCGCAACAATCAAATCGACAATGTTTATATTAAATATCGAATATTTACTGAATCGAAGGAATTTTTGAAATTTTATCCAGGCTAAACAAGGCTCAGGGTTCGTACCTTGATTCGCAACAATCAAATCGACAATGTTTATATTAAATATCGAATATTTACTGAATCGAAGGAATTTTTGAAATTTTATCCAGGCTAAACAAGGCTCAGGGTTCGTACCTTGATTCGCAACAATCAAATCGACAATGTTTATATTAAATATCGAATATTTACTGAATCGAAGGAATTTTTGAAATTTTATCCAGGCTAAACAAGGCTCAGGGTTCGTACCTTGATTCGCAACAATCAAATCGACAATGTTTATATTGAATATCGAATATTTACTGAATCGAAGGAATTTTTGAAATTTTATCCAGGCTAAACAAGGCTCAGGGTTCGTACCTTGATTCGCAACAATCAAATCGACAATGTTTATATTAAATATCGAATATTTACTGAATCGAAGGAATTTTTGAAATTTTATCCAGGCTAAACAAGGCTCAGGGTTCGTACCTTGATTCGCAACAATCAAATCGACAATGTTTATATTAAATATCGAATATTTACTGAATCGAAGGAATTTTTGAAATTTTATCCAGGCTAAACAAGGCTCAGGGTTCGTACCTTGATTCGCAACAATCAAATCGACAATGTTTATATTAAATATCGAATATTTACTGAATCGAAGGAATTTTTGAAATTTTATCCAGGCTAAACAAGGCTCAGGGTTCGTACCTTGATTCGCAACAATCAAATCGACAATGTTTATATTAAATATCGAATATTTACTGAATCGAAGGAATTTTTGAAATTTTATCCAGGCTAAACAAGGCTCAGGGTTCGTACCTTGATTCGCAACAATCAAATCGACAATGTTTATATTAAATATCGAATATTTACTGAATCGAAGGAATTTTTGAAATTTTATCCAGGCTAAACAAGGCTCAGGGTTCGTGCCTTGATTCGCAACAATCAAATCGACAATGTTTATATTGAATATCGAATATTTACTGAATCGAAGGAATTTTTGAAATTTTATCCAGGCTAAACAAGGCTCAGGGTTCGTACCTTGATTCGCAACAATCAAATCGACAATGTTTATATTAAATATCGAATATTTACTGAATCGAAGGAATTTTTGAAATTTTATCCAGGCTAAACAAGGCTCAGGGTTCGTACCTTGATTCGCAACAATCAAATCGACAATGTTTATATTGAATATCGAATATTTACTGAATCGAAGGAATTTTTGAAATTTTATCCAGGCTAAACAAGGCTCAGGGTTCGTGCCTTGATTCGCAACAATCAAATCGACAATGTTTATATTGAATATCGAATATCAACTGAATCGAAGGAATTTTTGAAATTTTAATCCAGGCTAAACAAGGCTCAGGGTTCGTGCCTTGATTCGCAACAATCAAATCGACAATGTTTATATTGAATATCGAATATCAACTGAATCGAAGGAATTTTTGAAATTTTATCCAGGCTAAACAAGGCTCAGGGTTCGTGCCTTGATTCGCAACAATCAAATCGACAATGTTTATATTGAATATCGAATATTTACTGAATCGAAGGAATTTTTGAAATTTTATCCAGGCTAAACAAGGCTCAGGGTTCGTACCTTGATTCGCAACAATCAAATCGACAATGTTTATATTGAATATCGAATATTTACTGAATCGAAGGAATTTTTGAAATTTTATCCAGGCTAAACAAGGCTCAGGGTTCGTACCTTGATTCGCAACAATCAAATCGACAATGTTTATATTGAATATCGAATATTTACTGAATCGAAGGAAATTTTTGAAATTTTATCCAGGCTAAACAAGGCTCAGGGTTCGTACCTTGATTCGCAACAATCAAATCGACAATGTTTATATTGAATATCGAATATTTACTGAATCGAAGGAATTTTTGAAATTTTATCCAGGCTAAACAAGGCTCAGGGTTCGTGCCTTGATTCGCAACAATCAAATCGACAATGTTTATATTGAATATCGAATATTTACTGAATCGAAGGAATTTTTGAAATTTTATCCAGGCTAAACAAGGCTCAGGGTTCGTGCCTTGATTCGCAACAATCAAATCGACAATGTTTATATTGAATATCGAATATTTACTGAATCGAAGGAATTTTTGAAATTTTATCCAGGCTAAACAAGGCTCAGGGTTCGTGCCTTGATTCGCAACAATCAAATCGACAATGTTTATATTGAATATCGAATATTTACTGAATCGAAGGAATTTTTGAAATTTTATCCAGGCTAAACAAGGCTCAGGGTTCGTGCCTTGATTCGCAACAATCAAATCGACAATGTTTATATTGAATATCGAATATTTACTGAATCGAAGGAATTTTTGAAATTTTATCCAGGCTAAACAAGGCTCAGGGTTCGTGCCTTGATTCGCAACAATCAAATCGACAATGTTTATATTGAATATCGAATATTTACTGAATCGAAGGAATTTTTGAAATTTTATCCAGGCTAAACAAGGCTCAGGGTTCGTGCCTTGATTCGCAACAATCAAATCGACAATGTTTATATTGAATATCGAATATTTACTGAATCGAAGGAATTTTTGAAATTTTATCCAGGCTAAACAAGGCTCAGGGTTCGTGCCTTGATTCGCAACAATCAAATCGACAATGTTTATATTGAATATCGAATATTTACTGAATCGAAGGAATTTTTGAAATTTTATCCAGGCTAAACAAGGCTCAGGGTTCGTGCCTTGATTCGCAACAATCAAATCGACAATGTTTATATTGAATATCGAATATTTACTGAATCGAAGGAATTTTTGAAATTTTATCCAGGCTAAACAAGGCTCAGGGTTCGTGCCTTGATTCGCAACAATCAAATCGACAATGTTTATATTGAATATCGAATATTTACTGAATCGAAGGAATTTTTGAAATTTTATCCAGGCTAAACAAGGCTCAGGGTTCGTGCCTTGATTCGCAACAATCAAATCGACAATGTTTATATTGAATATCGAATATTTACTGAATCGAAGGAATTTTTGAAATTTTATCCAGGCTAAACAAGGCTCAGGGTTCGTGCCTTGATTCGCAACAATCAAATCGACAATGTTTATATTGAATATCGAATATTAACTGAATCGAAGGAATTTTTGAAATTTTATCCAGGCTAAACAAGGCTCAGGGTTCGTGCCTTGATTCGCAACAATCAAATCGACAATGTTTATATTGAATATCGAATATTTACTGAATCGAAGGAATTTTTGAAATTTTATCCAGGCTAAACAAGGCTCAGGGTTCGTGCCTTGATTCGCAACAATCAAATCGACAATGTTTATATTGAATATCGAATATTTACTGAATCGAAGGAATTTTTGAAATTTTATCCAGGCTAAACAAGGCTCAGGGTTCGTGCCTTGATTCGCAACAATCAAATCGACAATGTTTATATTGAATATCGAATATTTACTGAATCGAAGGAATTTTTGAAATTTTATCCAGGCTAAACAAGGCTCAGGGTTCGTGCCTTGATTCGCAACAATCAAATCGACAATGTTTATATTGAATATCGAATATTTACTGAATCGAAGGAATTTTTGAAATTTTATCCAGGCTAAACAAGGCTCAGGGTTCGTGCCTTGATTCGCAACAATCAAATCGACAATGTTTATATTGAATATCGAATATTTACTGAATCGAAGGAATTTTTGAAATTTTATCCAGGCTAAACAAGGCTCAGGGTTCGTGCCTTGATTCGCAACAATCAAATCGACAATGTTTATATTGAATATCGAATATTTACTGAATCGAAGGAATTTTTGAAATTTTATCCAGGCTAAACAAGGCTCAGGGTTCGTGCCTTGATTCGCAACAATCAAATCGACAATGTTTATATTGAATATCGAATATTTACTGAATCGAAGGAATTTTTGAAATTTTATCCAGGCTAAACAAGGCTCAGGGTTCGTGCCTTGATTCGCAACAATCAAATCGACAATGTTTATATTGAATATCGAATATTTACTGAATCGAAGGAATTTTTGAAATTTTATCCAGGCTAAACAAGGCTCAGGGTTCGTGCCTTGATTCGCAACAATCAAATCGACAATGTTTATATTGAATATCGAATATCAACTGAATCGAAGGAATTTTTGAAATTTTATCCAGGCTAAACAAGGCTCAGGGTTCGTGCCTTGATTCGCAACAATCAAATCGACAATGTTTATATTGAATATCGAATATTTACTGAATCGAAGGAATTTTTGAAATTTTATCCAGGCTAAACAAGGCTCAGGGTTCGTGCCTTGATTCGCAACAATCAAATCGACAATGTTTATATTGAATATCGAATATTTACTGAATCGAAGGAAATTTTTGAAATTTTATCCAGGCTAAACAAGGCTCAGGGTTCGTGCCTTGATTCGCAACAATCAAATCGACAATGTTTATATTGAATATCTAATATTAACTGAATCGAAGGAATTTTTGAAATTTTATCCAGGCTAAACAAGGCTCAGGGTTCGTGCCTTGATTCGCAACAATCAAATCGACAATGTTTATATTGAATATCGAATATCAACTGAATCGAAGGAATTTTTGAAATTTTATCCAGGCTAAACAAGGCTCAGGGTTCGTGCCTTGATTCGCAACAATCAAATCGACAATGTTTATATTGAATATCGAATATTAACTGAATCGAAGGAATTTTTGAAATTTTATCCAGGCTAAACAAGGCTCAGGGTTCGTGCCTTGATTCGCAACAATCAAATCGACAATGTTTATATTGAATATCGAATATTTACTGAATCGAAGGAATTTTTGAAATTTTATCCAGGCTAAACAAGGCTCAGGGTTCGTGCCTTGATTCGCAACAATCAAATCGACAATGTTTATATTGAATATCGAATATTTACTGAATCGAAGGAATTTTTGAAATTTTATCCAGGCTAAACAAGGCTCAGGGTTCGTGCCTTGATTCGCAACAATCAAATCGACAATGTTTATATTGAATATCGAATATTAACTGAATCGAAGGAATTTTTGAAATTTTATCCAGGCTAAACAAGGCTCAGGGTTCGTGCCTTGATTCGCAACAATCAAATCGACAATGTTTATATTGAATATCGAATATTTACTGAATCGAAGGAATTTTTGAAATTTTATCCAGGCTAAACAAGGCTCAGGGTTCGTGCCTTGATTCGCAACAATCAAATCGACAATGTTTATATTGAATATCGAATATCAACTGAATCGAAGGAATTTTTGAAATTTTATCCAGGCTAAACAAGGCTCAGGGTTCGTGCCTTGATTCGCAACAATCAAATCGACAATGTTTATATTGAATATCGAATATTTACTGAATCGAAGGAATTTTTGAAATTTTATCCAGGCTAAACAAGGCTCAGGGTTCGTGCCTTGATTCGCAACAATCAAATCGACAATGTTTATATTGAATATCGAATATCAACTGAATCGAAGGAATTTTTGAAATTTTATCCAGGCTAAACAAGGCTCAGGGTTCGTGCCTTGATTCGCAACAATCAAATCGACAATGTTTATATTGAATATCGAATATTAACTGAATCGAAGGAATTTTTGAAATTTTATCCAGGCTAAACAAGGCTCAGGGTTCGTGCCTTGATTCGCAACAATCAAATCGACAATGTTTATATTGAATATCGAATATTAACTGAATCGAAGGAATTTTTGAAATTTTATCCAGGCTAAACAAGGCTCAGGGTTCGTGCCTTGATTCGCAACAATCAAATCGACAATGTTTATATTGAATATCGAATATTAACTGAATCGAAGGAATTTTTGAAATTTTATCCAGGCTAAACAAGGCTCAGGGTTCGTGCCTTGATTCGCAACAATCAAATCGACAATGTTTATATTGAATATCGAATATTTACTGAATCGAAGGAATTTTTGAAATTTTATCCAGGCTAAACAAGGCTCAGGGTTCGTACCTTGATTCGCAACAATCAAATCGACAATGTTTATATTGAATATCGAATATTTACTGAATCTAAGAAAATTTTTGAAATTTTATCCAGGCTAAACAAGGCTCAGGGTTCGTGCCTTGATTCGCAACAATCAAATCGACAATGTTTATATTGAATATCGAATATTTACTGAATCGAAGGAATTTTTGAAATTTTATCCAGGCTAAACAAGGCTCAGGGTTCGTACCTTGATTCGCAACAATCAAATCGACAATGTTTATATTGAATATCGAATATTTACTGAATCGAAGAGAATTTTTGAAATTTTATCCAGGCTAAACAAGGCTCAGGGTTCGTGCCTTGATTCGCAACAATCAAATCGACAATGTTTATATTGAATATCGAATATTTACTGAATCGAAGGAATTTTTGAAATTTTATCCAGGCTAAACAAGGCTCAGGGTTCGTGCCTTGATTCGCAACAATCAAATCGACAATGTTTATATTAAATATCGAATATTTACTGAATCGAAGGAATTTTTGAAATTTTATCCAGGCTAAACAAGGCTCAGGGTTCGTACCTTGATTCGCAACAATCAAATCGACAATGTTTATATTGAATATCTAATATTTACTGAATCGAAGGAATTTTTGAAATTTTATCCAGGCTAAACAAGGCTCAGGGTTCGTGCCTTGATTCGCAACAATCAAATCGACAATGTTTATATTGAATATCGAATATTTACTGAATCGAAGGAATTTTTGAAATTTTATCCAGGCTAAACAAGGCTCAGGGTTCGTGCCTTGATTCGCAACAATCAAATCGACAATGTTTATATTAAATATCGAATATTTACTGAATCGAAGGAATTTTTGAAATTTTATCCAGGCTAAACAAGGCTCAGGGTTCGTACCTTGATTCGCAACAATCAAATCGACAATGTTTATATTAAATATCGAATATTTACTGAATCGAAGGAATTTTTGAAATTTTATCCAGGCTAAACAAGGCTCAGGGTTCGTACCTTGATTCGCAACAATCAAATCGACAATGTTTATATTAAATATCGAATATTTACTGAATCGAAGGAATTTTTGAAATTTTATCCAGGCTAAACAAGGCTCAGGGTTCGTACCTTGATTCGCAACAATCAAATCGACAATGTTTATATTGAATATCTAATATTTACTGAATCTAAGAAAATTTTTGAAATTTTATCCAGGCTAAACAAGGCTCAGGGTTCGTGCCTTGATTCGCAACAATCAAATCGACAATGTTTATATTGAATATCGAATATTTACTGAATCGAAGGAATTTTTGAAATTTTATCCAGGCTAAACAAGGCTCAGGGTTCGTACCTTGATTCGCAACAATCAAATCGACAATGTTTATATTAAATATCGAATATTTACTGAATCGAAGGAATTTTTGAAATTTTATCCAGGCTAAACAAGGCTCAGGGTTCGTACCTTGATTCGCAACAATCAAATCGACAATGTTTATATTGAATATCTAATATTTACTGAATCTAAGAAAATTTTTGAAATTTTATCCAGGCTAAACAAGGCTCAGGGTTCGTACCTTGATTCGCAACAATCAAATCGACAATGTTTATATTGAATATCTAATATTTACTGAATCGAAGAGAATTTTTGAAATTTTATCCAGGCTAAACAAGGCTCAGGGTTCGTACCTTGATTCGCAACAATCAAATCGACAATGTTTATATTAAATATCGAATATTTACTGAATCGAAGGAATTTTTGAAATTTTATCCAGGCTAAACAAGGCTCAGGGTTCGTACCTTGATTCGCAACAATCAAATCGACAATGTTTATATTGAATATCTAATATTTACTGAATCTAAGAAAATTTTTGAAATTTTATCCAGGCTAAACAAGGCTCAGGGTTCGTACCTTGATTCGCAACAATCAAATCGACAATGTTTATATTGAATATCGAATATTTACTGAATCGAAGGAATTTTTGAAATTTTATCCAGGCTAAACAAGGCTCAGGGTTCGTACCTTGATTCGCAACAATCAAATCGACAATGTTTATATTAAATATCGAATATTTACTGAATCGAAGGAATTTTTGAAATTTTATCCAGGCTAAACAAGGCTCAGGGTTCGTACCTTGATTCGCAACAATCAAATCGACAATGTTTATATTGAATATCGAATATTTACTGAATCGAAGGAATTTTTGAAATTTTATCCAGGCTAAACAAGGCTCAGGGTTCGTACCTTGATTCGCAACAATCAAATCGACAATGTTTATATTAAATATCGAATATTTACTGAATCGAAGGAATTTTTGAAATTTTATCCAGGCTAAACAAGGCTCAGGGTTCGTACCTTGATTCGCAACAATCAAATCGACAATGTTTATATTAAATATCGAATATTTACTGAATCGAAGGAATTTTTGAAATTTTATCCAGGCTAAACAAGGCTCAGGGTTCGTACCTTGATTCGCAACAATCAAATCGACAATGTTTATATTGAATATCTAATATTTACTGAATCGAAGGAAATTTTTGAAATTTTATCCAGGCTAAACAAGGCTCAGGGTTCGTACCTTGATTCGCAACAATCAAATCGACAATGTTTATATTGAATATCGAATATTTACTGAATCGAAGGAAATTTTTGAAATTTTATCCAGGCTAAACAAGGCTCAGGGTTCGTGCCTTGATTCGCAACAATCAAATCGACAATGTTTATATTGAATATCGAATATTTACTGAATCGAAGGAATTTTTGAAATTTTATCCAGGCTAAACAAGGCTCAGGGTTCGTACCTTGATTCGCAACAATCAAATCGACAATGTTTATATTAAATATCGAATATTTACTGAATCGAAGGAATTTTTGAAATTTTATCCAGGCTAAACAAGGCTCAGGGTTCGTACCTTGATTCGCAACAATCAAATCGACAATGTTTATATTAAATATCGAATATTTACTGAATCGAAGGAATTTTTGAAATTTTATCCAGGCTAAACAAGGCTCAGGGTTCGTACCTTGATTCGCAACAATCAAATCGACAATGTTTATATTGAATATCGAATATTTACTGAATCGAAGGAATTTTTGAAATTTTATCCAGGCTAAACAAGGCTCAGGGTTCGTACCTTGATTCGCAACAATCAAATCGACAATGTTTATATTGAATATCGAATATTTACTGAATCGAAGGAATTTTTGAAATTTTATCCAGGCTAAACAAGGCTCAGGGTTCGTACCTTGATTCGCAACAATCAAATCGACAATGTTTATATTGAATATCGAATATTTACTGAATCGAAGGAATTTTTGAAATTTTATCCAGGCTAAACAAGGCTCAGGGTTCGTGCCTTGATTCGCAACAATCAAATCGACAATGTATATATTGAATATCGAATATCAACTGAATCGAAGGAATTTTTGGAATTTTATCCAGGCTAAACAAGGCTCAGGGTTCGTACCTTGATTCGCAACAATCAAATCGACAATGTATATATT